>CM049379.1:32175594-32668599 GCA_026937815.1 Etheostoma perlongum
ATAATTTATTTATTACACATATAATAAAATGATGCAAGTAAGATCGACTCTGCACCATGGAGAGAGAGATTTATTATTGATGATGCATATATCTACTTAATAATAATGCATTTCTTTTTAGAATTTTAGAAGGGATGATATTCATAATTTTGTGACGTTCAGGCTTTTTGCTGCATGTGACTGAAACAGAAACAACAGTGCAGCCTATTGTGTGCTCTCATATGAACACCAAACAGCCTGTGGGAATCGATGTGAGAAAATGTTTCTCAGGAGGAAACACACTCAGATAACCAGCAGCCTGTAAAACCCCTCCACTGGAGAGCAGAAGGCTCAGCTGACTGCACTGACGTCTCGACACAGAGTCCACGTTTGCTCGGCTGCACGCACACACACACACACACACAAACACTCACACCTGTTTGGCAACAAACCTCCCCCCTTACTGGAAGTTTTATTTTAATGTCACACTGAATTTAAGTCACTGCACCAATAACCTGAAGAAATAAATTAAATCATTGCTGTGCAGTTCCTACTGGTCACAGATTTTAAAAAAATACTAATCAAAACGAATGCAACTCCTCTCAATGCAGACCAACCTGACTCACACACACAATCACACACACAAAGACACACACACACACACCCCTCGAATTAAAGTAGTTAGATGGAGTCAATTCAAATATTAATACTGGTATGAGAGTTACCTGCAATGTCAAGTACAGCCTCACACACACACACACAATCACACACACAGACACACACACACACACACACCCCTCGAATTATAGTAGTTAGATGGAGTCAATTCAAATATTATTCATACTGGTATGAGAGTTACCTGCAATGTCAAGTACAGCCTCACACACACATGCACACACACACACACACACACACACACACACACACACACACACACACACACACACACACACACACAGATGATGTTTATTGCATCATCTGTTAATGTACTTTTTATCTTACAGTATAATGCTCTCTATTCTGCTCCTATTGTAAAAGGCTCCTTATCTACAGTATTTAGTGGCCATAAAGATATGAGCACTGTGAACTCTGCTCACTGGGCTGCCTTTAAGTTGTTCTGATAGAAACTTTGGCTTTGTTGGAGAGTCTGGCGTGGAGGATTTATATCCTGTACCAGAAAATGTTTGTTACATTTTTTAAATTAAATTGTATTCTAGTGCACACACTGTCATAAGCTCAGAGGGCCCTCTTGTTTATAACGGCTAATTGGACACATAATTGGTCCAAATTGTCCCAAACATGTCCTCAGGAGCCCTAAATGGTCTTAAGCAGAGGGCTTACCATACTGTAAATGATTGTAATTTAAACTGGAAGAATAAGAAAAAGCACAAACAGCATCAATAATTACACACCCCAATTTCACGGGACCGGATGATTAACCCACTTGGGGTAACATCCTTCCATCACCCCCCCCCCCCACTCCATTTGTCTTCTGAACTTTTCAGTTTGTGCTAGTTTGATTGAGCATACATTTATTTAGCAGTATGCACCATATAAGCACAATATACAATCAAATAATATAAGGTTTTTAACCCTTGACAATATGGGGTTCCCTGTCAAATAATGCCTAAGTACATTTATTTAGCAAATATTACAGTGTTAACCCTTGACAATATGGGGTTCCCTGTCATTTCAGTTGTTGTGCCTAAGTGGTGTATACAGTGTTAGCCAGTTAAGAAATTTGCAATTAATTAACTTGCTACAAAATCCTTGTCACACAATGAACCTGGAGCATTTAGGCTTGAGGGTAATAGAACTTTGACTTGTTGATCTGTTGTAGCAGGAAAAGCACAAGTGACACTGATTGTGTTAATGGCTCAGTACCATTAAGTGTTCCAGTAAACATGACAGAGAGCCAGCATGCAAAATACCTGGACCTGGCACAAGCTTGCCTAAACGGAATGCAGCCGTTTTTAATGTCATCAATTCCACCTGTGAGACAAACCAACCCCCCTGCTGTGAAAAGGTCTTGCTGATCTATAATGGCCCGGGACCGGTCTTGTAAGGAAGGGGCTGTGAAGAGAGGTTATGTTGCAATACATATTGAAGACACCATGTGGCGTTGGTGTACCATTTAAATAACCCTGCTTTCAACAACAAACCACGGGGTGTTCAGGGTGGTGTTGTCTGGATTAACTCGAGTAAAATATGTTGCCCACCTTGTTTTGGGGTGACCCGTTTAAAAAATAAATAAGAAGAATTAAGTTGTGTCATGGGAATCAATAGGTCGTTTGACAGCTAAACAGTAACGTTAGCTACATTAGTTGTCGGTGTTGCCGTCATCTCTTTCGTCTGCAACTGAATTATCGTTGACGTAAAACATTAAATACATGTTTATCAAACTTAACAATACATTTTAATGAGTGTCGAGCTCTGAAGGTTTCCTATTGGACACAGGAAGTCGCTCAGTCGTACGTCCGACCGTTTATGCAAATCAGCTCAACCCGAATATGGACATGGAGGAATGAGATATGGTGGAGGAGGCGAACATGGAGGACCGAGGACCGTGAGCACTGGCACTGTTTTTGGGGGGGTTGTAAGAAGAAACGTGGATGTACCTTCAGCGGGACTTTTTAAGCGGACAACCTCGGTGGAAAGTTTTGTATTTGCGTCTCCATTTTTTGCGCGGACAAGTGCGTCGAGGGAGAGTTTTTGGTAATGCGGTGAAGACTTGTTCGGGGGGATAAAAAGCAGGGCAGAGGGCTCCAGCCCTCTCACCATCCCGACGCTATGCCGTGGGTCAGCGGCGGTAAGCGGAGAGAGAGCTCGGAGCTGCCGCTGCCCGCGGGCTGGGAGGAAGCCCGGGATTACGATGGCAGAGTGTTTTTTATCGACCACAACACCCGGCAAACTTCATGGATTGACCCCAGAGATAGGTATGCTAAAGGCCTGGGACTACTGGGATTACACACACTCACACAAAATTGTTTTAATTCAACAAGTTCTCCGACCAAACAGTCATAGCTGACTGGAGGAGATGCCAGGGCGGCTTGGACGAAGGGGGCGACTACCAGTCAAGGCAGTTTTGTTTTGGGGGCTAGTGCAGTAAATGTGCATTGCCTTTAATGTGACACAAGGTTGCGGTGGATGTATAGACACGACCGATTAATCAGATGAGATTTGGCAGAAGTTGTGGCCTCCCCACCTCATTAAGAGGTTCCCATGCAAACTCGGGACTTAACGCCCGTGGCCACCTACCGGGCTCTGCTCACACGAACCCGTCCCCGGTATTTAGCTTTAAACGCAAAGTCTGACAGCAGCCCAGCCTTTCCGGTTTGTTGTGTTTCAGTTGGTAATCACCAAACGGCTGCCTGTGTTAGTACAACACACATACATCCAGTCAGGCTGGTCACCTGAGTTTATACAGATCTGGCTCTTCTTCATAGAAGAAGAGGAACTTGATGTCTGTCTCATAAGCCAATCATTAAGTATGACTTATGATGATTATCAGTAAGCCAGACTTCCAGTGACCTGAGACATTCCTGGTTCACACACCTAACATAACAAAGTGAGCTATTGTTATCCAGTTCCCTTTTCCTTTTCATACAAAGACACCTCAAGTCTTATAGTGTGTCAAGTTTAGCTCTGAAGTCTATTCCATAATGTTGTTGTTCATCCCAAAATCACCCTTAATGTGTGTGTTTCACTGGATTTGAGAATGGAGCATATTACAGCAAAAGCTTCAAACTCCAACTCCCAGAAATCTTTGTGAAAATATGTGAGGAATGCTAGTTGGGCCACTGGGAAAGCTGCAAGGATGTGCTTTTGTGGGGACTTGGATTTCACCAACCCAGAAACAGGCTCAATCAGGCATTCAAAGCAGACTTTGTTGAGATTACTGGGAATTATAGCAAGTATTTTAACTCTACTGCATTATGAAGGAAAGGCAGAAATTCACAGTGCCTGTCAAAAACAACACTCCAAGTATGGTTGAGTTTGAGTTCCAGTCTGCTTCTGTGTAACATTAGTCCAGATTTATTGCATCTGACTTCTTCAACAGCGGGAATGTGTAATAGCCGCATGTAATCCAGATAAGAAAAACCTGATTTCCTTGAAGGTCCCTTCCTCCCTGCGAGTTGATTAACCATTGTTATGTGAAGCTGATAGCAGTTTCACAAGATCTAATATCTAAGATCGAATGTACATCTGGGGTTTTACGTTTCCATGACTCAAGAATGTTCTCTGCATTTGTTCTGGTGCTGCTCAGTGATTTATAGGTTATCACTGCCAGAGGAATGTCTTCTGTCACCACCTGATACTGACTTTCCAATAAATCACATCACTATACAGCCCTAAAGCTGACTTTCTGCTAACATGCAACAGATACAAAAAGGTGTCAGCCATTCAGTCAGTGTTACCGCTCTTAAAAAATATAGCCTAGATCTTTCCATCAGCTGCAGATACAATGACTGGTTGCATGTAGTGGATGTCCGAAGGAGAGAGAGGAATGCAGTGATGATAAGAGTTTCCTAGTTTTCCTGTCAAGGCCCAGTTTGACAGCTGTTCAGTTTTATGTACAACTGAAATCAAAGGCTGGTAGTTTAAGGATTGTTGTTTGGTATCTACACATGGGACTATTGGTCTTCATCATAATGAGTCATATTATTGGCTGAGGCTGATTATTACCTTACATTTTCAGACTTGAATTGATCTGAAGATTGAATGAATGAACTATTCATATTTTATAAAATCAACCGTCAGAGCCGTGTTTCCTTTCAATGGGAAGTGTGAATTTAATCTGAAATAACTAATAGTAAAATGCAGTTGATCCCCACTCAGTATTCATTGGACCATAGTAGTTTGTGTTGGAGACTGAGTTGACAGAATAGAAATTAAGAGCCCTGAAACGCGCCTAATTTGGCAGGGATCAAACTCTCCATATTTTGGGCAAAACATGATCTGTGTCTGAAGCATTACAAAGGCCTCAGCAACCCATTTGTGTGAGCACCTTGTGAAGCAATGCTGAGTGCAGGTACTACCATCCTGTGAACTGTTGTCGTACAGCTCGCAGATATAGGGGCGTCCGATGTGTGCGAACCTCCGGTCTGATGACCTGCAGAGAGGCGCGTCGGTGGCGGATTATTGCCTAATCACGAAAACACAAGAGTCATTGAGCTTAAACACAATTGTCAATGATCATGCTGTAACCGAGCTGCATATCAGCCAGGGGTCAAGTGTGTTCCTGCTCGTACAGTTGGACATATGACTGCGGCTGAGGGAAGCTGGATGGAGCTGTTTTTTTAGTTGGATAACAGCGTGTAGTGAAAAATTAGATGGATGTGTGAACACGGTGCGCAGATACCTGGGAACATGTTGGAGCGTCCCTCAACAAATGGCTTGCACAAGGCGCCAAATGAACACCGGAAAACATTGCACTTTTTAAACCATCTACCCCCCTCAGTACTCTTGATGATGGCTATGTCTCTTGAGAATGGTGGCTACCTCAAGCGGCTCGGGGCGGCCCTGCAGATAAGAGAAGCAGTTCTGTGGAGCTTTTTTGTTACTGTGGAATGAGCGTTATGTTAGGCATGCCTACACTAATGCCCAAGGGCTCTGCTTGCTCGCGGCCCCAGACAAAGCAGCAGAACAGAGGCAGTTTCCCACGTGTCTGCCTCCTCCTCTCCATCCTGGGCCCTGTAGGCCTCCTTTATTAGCTCTGTTATGCAACAGCCATGGCCGGCCTGCCGCTCAGCAAAGGGAGGCCTTTATACTTGGTCACAAAGCACACCAAATTCAATTATTCTGGAAAGGATGAGCTGTGTTTCCAGCACCGAAAGGTTATTCACATGCGCTGAACCCCGCTGTTATTTTGCTTCCCCCAGTGTTTTCATTATGATGGCTCTTTTTTGTCTTTTGGTGGGGGGAGGTTACAAACATGCCATTTGCTTGATCCTGTGTCATTTGGTCCTATGGCTTTTCCATGTTCTTTTTCACTAGAAGACAATGTGTTTGTCTTCAGCTTTCACCTCGCTCCATGTTCTGGAAGTTCAAACCTCTTTCCTCCAGCAGTTCTTTAGCCGTTACTCCCTTTCATGTGTAGCTTTCCCAGAAGATAACCTATGTTTTAAAATGATTTACAGCACTTCATTTATTGTCTCGATATTGCTTTGCATCTTCTCAGGCTGTGTGTTGATGCCCCTTCTGAAGCAGCTCCATTTAGCAGTGTGTTTTATGTGTATGTTGTGAAGAATGCTACCTAAACAGGACATGCCAGCCTCGAGCTCTGGGCCACCATTGTTTCCCCCCCCCACATCTGCACTATTCTTTTTTGAAAAGAAAAATGTAGTTGACGCACGCTGGCTTTGCCCATTTTGCGCTGGCTTTGCCCATTTTGGTGTGTAAGTTTCTGTACTTTACTTCTTGTCTAGCTTTTTGAAATCCCACACAATTGCTGTAAATCAGCAGCTTTTCATGTGCTTGCAGCTCTTTTTGGGTAACACCCTCATTTATAAGCGTTATGAACAGATTATATTAACACACTGTAATGCAGATTTAAAGACATTGAAGTGTTTTTTTAATCCATTTGTCAACTCTTTTTACAACTGTGTATACTATATGGTCACTGAGTATCTGTTTGAACAAGGGTTAGGGTTAACAACAAGTGTTAGACTCAAATACTTTGAACCCTTAAAGTTGTTTTTCAAATGGGGTATGTGTACCCCTAGGGCTACTTTTGGAGTACAGCAGGGTGTTGTGAGTTTTTTTTTAAAATGGTAATTTAAAAAATATCAGTCATGCATATTTACCTAAAATATTTATACTGTGAAATTAGTGATGGATTCTAAACATTTGAGTCTTTTTTTCCCCGTAGTGCAGTAAACCCAACACTAATGCTGCAGCGTTGTGGGGCCTCTTCATGTAGCCTTTTCTTCTTTTAAAGATTATTTTTTGGGGCTTTTCCCTTTTTTTTCCTGCTATGTTTACATGTGGCTGGCCATTTTCATAACCGGACCTTTCAACCTCTACGTTTTCAAAAATATCGTGCACAGCTGTCAGTTTCCAGAAAAGTGTTAATTTACAGTACCCGTTAGAGCCCGAACAATAAAGGATTACCAATACAAATATTTGGTTATTTATAATATATATATTTTTTAATTGGTCATTATAAATGCCGATACAATATATTGGGAAATGCCTAATATAAGCCGATGATATCGGCCTGCTGATATCGGTCGGGCTTGTGTGTGTGTGTGTGTGTGTGTGTGTGTGTGTGTGTGTGTGTGTGTGTGTGTGTGTGTGTGTGTGTGTGTGTGTGTGTGTGTGTGTGTGTGTGTGTGTGTGTGTGTGTGTGTGTGTGTGTGTGTGTGTGTGTGTGTGTGTGTGTGTGTGTGTGTGTGTGTGTGTGTGTGTGTGTGTGTGTGTGTGTGTGTGTGTTAGCCGTCAATGTCGTCAAGAGCACGCCAAACCTGTAGCTGGCAGTGTAACAAGAAGCTCAAGCCCATGTATGCCAATCAGAATCCCCTCCTCTCTTCTCTTCCTCACTCCCTCGGCTGCTTAAACCTCAGTTTGTCTTCAAAATCTCCGCTCTGGACGGAAGGTTTTATAAGAGACTCGTTTTCAGAAGAGAATTCTCTTACGTGTTAACGACGTGCATAAACAAAGTGGAATGTCTGTTTGTCAAATAACCATGTACGTGTAAACATCAGAGGAATCAGAGTGACAGTGGATAGGGAGGAGTGGGGGGTGACACGCAGCAAAGGGCCGCAGGTCGGATTCCAACCCGGGCTGCTGCAGGACTCGGCCAACATGGGGTGCACGCTCGTACTGGATGAGCTAGAGGCCCCCCTAATATAGCCCATTTCTCCCCAAAAGGTTTTGCGCTGGGTGTGCACAAAAAAGATTCCTGTTTATGAATCAATTCAAGCTCTACCGATTTCAAAATCAATATTTATTTCTTTTAATGGTGTTTATACTATCACATGGGAAAATTAACTGTACATACTGTACTCTGAATCATTTTTTAATTGAGAATTATTTGTGAATCAAATTGATTTTGAATTGTGAGCCTAAAAATCAATAATGAGTCGTGACATTTTCTGAATCAGAAACTAGTCCTTGGGTACCTGGCTGATAAAATATTTTAAAGGGGGTACATTATTGAAAACAGTTTGAGAACCACTGTCTTAAAGCAGTCCGTGAGAAAGCTTTCTTTTTTAAAAAGAACATGCTCATTGCTAAGAAGAGCATCATTGAATTGAGAGAGCAGTGTATGAATTTCTTCTAAATTGATTATGGTCAGGGTGCTACACTGGGGAACCCAACTCTGCTCCACTCACATAAGACTATCACACATGTCCAGACGCTGTCTAAATGTGTACAGAGACAGAGATGTCAGTCTACTTATAGGAGACCTATTTCCATAGGATTCGACACATAATTGGAGAAGTGGGTGTCTGTCCGTCTGTCAGCTGCTTTAGCCCCTGCTCTGAAATGCTGCACCCAGCCCTCAGAGAGGCTGGACATAAATGACATTCCTCCCAAAGTTGTTTTTCAAGTTTCTTTTTTAACACCAAAAGGAATTTGTAGACCAACAACACTTGTGGCATTATTCTTTCCTCACAGACCTGTCAGTCACCCCCTCCAGAAAAGAGCTAACATTATGAGAATGAATGCAGGTGGTATTTGTGATGCATATTGGAGTTAAAATGGGAACATGCAAAAGTTTCTGTTATCGCCTCATGCCCGTCTGTAACATTTGTTGTTTTTCTGGTCACATATGCAATGCTTGTCATCCAGAGGTCAAGCAGCACTTCTTATGTGTAGGCTTCAGCAGCTGGCTCTCTGGGATGATAAAAGACTTTCACTGGTTGAAATGTTTGCTGCGGTTTATTAATACAGTGAACCATCACACAATTAAACATCAGTGTCAAAACTGTATCCCATGTGCACTGCTAGACTGAGGAGACTGCAACGGGCTATGGCGACAACTTGTCCATATGAACCCATTTGGTGGAGTGATCAACTTCATGTTTATAATTTAATATGAACTTGGAGAACTGTATGAAAGACCACAGTGACATGAGTGCCTTTGAATTGTGTCAGCTGCTGGAAGATGTGATGTGGCTACTGCGGTCAAGCTGAAGGATAGTAACCCCAATCCAAAGCGTCAATACCCGGCCTCTTTGGTTCCATAATGAAATAAAAGAAGGAATATTGTGTGTCATGTACTGCGGAGTCCACTGTTTGGCGCATCTTAATTTGCACATTGTTGCAGCAGAGAAACAAAAGGAGCTGGTGGTGATGATCCAACCAGATGAGCTCCAGTGGCCCAGACTCCAGTTTCACATGCCTTTCCCATGCAGCAGCCCGTCGCCAGGCAAAGGTTGCTGCAGATAGAAATATCCTCTGGGACAACCCAGGATGGCACAGATTATTCTAGAATTAGCAAATGTCGTTGACAACTAAATATATTTTGCTGGGAAGATTTGAGACACGAGCAGGCCGGGCAGCATTTCATTCCTCCACAGCTGAACATGCTTGTCATTCTGTCAGTGTCTCGCCTTTCTATTCCAATACCTGGCTCATTTTCTGTTTCCTCTTAGATTGAAAAAAATGCAGCAAATGGCCACCGGTCCGAGTTGAACCCGGGCCCGCTGCATCAAGGAATAAACCTCTATATATGGGCGCCCGCTATACCAACTGAGCTATCCGGGCGGCACAATTTCTATATTATTATGCTTTACATTACCGCTGAACATTGTCAGTGTTATGCTGTGGTGTTATCACAGCTTCCTCTCCTGGTTTATTTTTGCTAAACTTATTTATTGTTACATGGCAATGTGATAAAAATGACCTGCATGCAGCTGCAATTTAAATGCATTTACCAAACAAACATTTTATTATGCATAATTTTAAACCCTGCTAGTAGAAATTGAATTCAATAATTTAATTTAGTTGAAATTTTGATTGCACTGGGAAAGAATTTTTTTTTTGTGTAAATAAGGCTCACACACAATGTTTCAACGACATGACAACTGTTTTATTTATTTTTTCATTGTCGGACGAAAGTTTAGAAAAAAAAAATATATATATATATATATATATATATATATATATATATATTTTTTTTTTTCCGGAGCATTCAGCTGTTGTGTGGACTTTCCTTCCTATCTTTGAAAGCCATCCATAGTCATGCTGCTAGCGTGGTTAAACCTCCTCTGGTCACTGCCTGCACCTGCTGTAGAGTTGCAGTAATCCTATAGTTATACAGGTATTAATGAAATCAGTGTTTAGCCTTACATACCTAAGAAGCGTGGTGTCAGAGCATTCTTAGACTCTGTTGTGTAATGCGTTTTGTTGACCGATTGACAACGTCAGCAAACACGGTTTACCCCGGGTCGCTATGTCAGGCCGACAGGAGACAGGACAGGAGGAGGCAAAAGCTGATTGATAGAAATGTTCATAAATAAGTGTCACATTTTGCATTTGAGTCCATTTTTAGTATGCTCCAAGGATCCCACCAAAAATGTTCACATACTACTATATTGTTTTATAATAAATCATATCAGAAGATCACTCTCCTACTGCTCACATCTGCTGTGTGAGTGGGCTGTGCTCTGCAGCAGAGGTTAGTCTCCCTAGACCAAGACATGACTTGGAAAAACAGAGGCGTCTGTCACAAGACAAACCGAAACATTCACATATTCAGATTCAGATCTGTGAGAGGACACGTTTTCCTCGCTCTCGCTCTCCCTCTCTCTCTCGGAGGGCAGATCAGGACTGCACTCCCTCTGACGTCACACAGCTTCCCATCCAAAGGTTCTCGTGGTCTTCCCTGTTTTTACAACCTTTTTGACTCGTTCCAAATATATATCTTTATCTTTTCAACTGCTTAATGGGCCTATTTTTGACATACTTCTTCCAATTCTTGTCGTCATGGTTCCTCCTTTATTCATTGTTTACATAAAACCCGACTGCCCTGTCTGTTTTTTATGTACTTTAAAAGTGCAGTTAGTGTCTGGACATTTGTTTACCTTTGACAAACACTAAAACCAGGTGGGAGTGTGCTTGTGTTTGCCTTGTCTTTGTGTTTGGCTGCATCCAACCCCTTTTTACACGCTGTCCCCATGCTACTGCCTGTAGTATATGTGTGGTTGTTAGGGGATTTTGGGAATATGTAGGAATTTATTTTGGCACATATCTGTGTGCTTTTCTAGCAGGTAGGGGTGGGCGTATGTAATGATTCAGCAGGAAGTTGAAGTCGAGCCCGGCAATTGGGTCACAAGATGAAACTAAGGGTTGGGAGATGATCAAGTACTTAAAAGAGAAGAAAAAACATTAAGCGCCATAAAGTTGTTTACTTTTTAGTACATTTAAGGTAAAAATCCCTCTTTGCTCACATCTCATAGAAATATGTGGTCTAATTGAGGGGTTGGGAGCTGTCTTTGTATCGTTTTAAAGGGTCACAAGCCAAAAAGGTTGTGAACCACTGACTAAGTCGAATGATGGAAACGTAATAGCCAACTACTTTGATAATCAAATAATTATTAAAGTAATTTTTCAAGCAAAACATTTCAAACATTTACTGGTTCCAGTTCCTCCAATGTGAGGACGTGGATCACCTCTGACTCTCTCTGGAACTTGTCCACTTAAAAGACCAAACAATTATTCAATTCATTCAGAAAATAATTGTCAGATTATCTGACCATAAAAATAATTGGTGCAGTCCCACATTAGTGTTGTCCTTATCTCAGGATGTTGCCACATCTATCAAACCTTCCAGAAGGACATGGCAAAATAAAAATAAAACAATCATCAAGTAAAGTCAACATTTCAATATTGCAGTATGAGAGTTTTGTCATAATAAAATTAAAGAAAGAAATGGTAAACTGTAATTTGGATTCATCCTCCCCCCCCTACATGCAAAGCTGCACATCAGTAAAGTAGCCTGTAAAATGTCCCAAAAAATGTGTGAAATGCAATGGGAGTTTATTGAATTAAGATTTTTTTAACAACCCTGTGTGATTGCTGTCTTTTCAGTTGTTGCAAATAGCAGAAAGAACACATTTTAACAATTTATTATTAGCATCAGAACAACACCGCGTGTAAAATTAACAAGTACAGCTAATATTTCTTTACATATTCATTGTATGCCATTCCAATAAAAAAAGGCTTTATTGGGTGTTTTTAGAAAGTGTGAAAACCTCTGTGTTTCCTAATCATATAAATCATCGGCATGTGTCTCAGTGCTGGTGGCATTTGGCCTGAAAACCAGGTCTTTGCAAGCCAGTAGAGGTTAAGATCTGGTGAAGAGTGCAGAGATGAGAGCTGCTGCGTCTGTCCACCGAGGAATGTGATGCAGAATGCCTCGGCTACTCTCTCCGGGCCGCCCCTTCATTGTATGCATGCCTCGCCAGGGTCACGCCTCACGCACTGTCTGCATTGGGAGCATACTGCACTGGAAGGGGTCACTGTATCCGGACCCCCTTTTGTCTGCGCTGATTGATGGTAATCAGACAGTTTCTGTATGTTCTGCTGTCATCAGACCCCCCTGGTTCACAGCTCACTGATATGTGTAGATTAGGGGAGTTAGTGATGTATCGGCCTGATGCCATTAGTTCTGCACCGTCCTAGTCGCTGTGTGTGCTGATGGGGCCCACATCGACACACATGGCTGCATAAATCATTACACTGTGGTATTAATTTCTCTTACCTTAGGTCCATGCAAATTCTTTAAAGTAGAAGAGTTTTGAATCACACATCAGTTAGTCTAAAAGGACTAAATGTTTCAGGCTTCACAATGTAAGCTAAATAATACACATGGAGCGTACTTTATGCTGTTTATGTATGTTTACATGCAATCATTTTATATGTACTTATTTAACCATATAGTACTGATACTTGTCTGACTAATTGAACTAAATATAAAGGAGACATATTGAGATTTTTAAGGTTACTTGTGTTTTGGGGTTCTACTAGAACATATTTACATACTTTAATGTTAAAAAAACATTATTTTTCTCTGTATTTAGGGGCGTACGATTCTGATTTTTAGGCTCAGGATTCGATTCATTAAAGTATGTTAAATGTAGTTACTTTTCGTGTGTGTGTGTGTGTGTGTGTGTGTGTGTGTGTGTATTCATGTGGATTTGTTCATTTGTTACTTTAACATCCTGTTATGATGTATGTGCGTGATGTCTGTAAGCTACTGGGACCTTAAATTTCCCCTCGGGGAACAATAAAGTATCTATCATATGATTGCAGTAGACATAAAACAAAAAAAATCACCAACACAAGTCTAAGTATAAAAGTATAGTTTCAGACCATAAAGTAAATGTTAATAAATCGGCATCTTATGGTGTGTGTTCTTTATATATAAATGAATAATTTTCTTGGCTTCTTTTTTGTATAACATTGGTATTTCATGCTCAATTTATTTTTGTTCAACTTGTACTGATGAGGCCGACACACTTTCTCAGAGAAATCCATTTATCTGAGATTTGGTTTTAATAATACATTCTTGGGATATGAGGAACCTCTTATATTTGATTTATATGGGGAAATTATACAGGAAATATTTTTTTTTTATAATTGATTCTATTAAACTCAACCTAAGAATCACATTACCTCATTTTTACCCAATGGAGCAGTTGCTCGACATAGTGAGAGTTTTAATGATTGACCCGTTTGAATAATTCAAGTCCATCATAGAAATGGATAAACATACATTACCGATATGTATTCATACTTACCTTATTAATTTTTTTTGTGCGTGCTGTGAAACAAAAGCTACGTAGTTGGATTGAAATTGAAATTGTGACAGGGTTTCTCTTTGAGATCTTATATATATATATATATAGAGAATATTCTTTAAATTGTGTTTACTTTTTGCTTCTTTCCCCTCGATTGACATTGAAAACATCTTTCATAAACACAGCACCCTGAAGGCCAGTTAGTGCTAACAGGAAAAATGATGTAATGCGCGAGACAGAAAAACAGATGTATGGTTAGGTCTAACTACAGTCTAAGAAGAATTATGAAATAAAGACTATGGTGGAAAAGTGTTCAGTTGGGTACAACAGTAATATAAGTTTTTTTTTATGGGTGACATGATGAGCGCATTAATCCAAAGATACTGAGCAGTAGAGCTATTCAAATACAAATTGAGTTGGGCAAGATTTTAAAACCAGGAAATAGATGGGCCAACCATTTTCAGCAGGAGCCTATTTAAAAACTGTGTGATACAGTGATACAAGGCTGTTATTAATAAATATCGTGGATGGGCAGAGAGGACAGGAGGCAAAAGCGTGGTTAAGTTCAGCCCGCTTCCTTTTAGCGCCCATTTTAACCGGCACAACACGCTCTGCAGCGATAGTTCAGCGCTTTGCCTATTTTCTCCATGAGCCGCTAGCAAAACTGGCAAGAAAACACACTGATAATCTCTTATAAACGATTTATTATATGTGATATTACTTATCTGATTCTTCTGGGTCACTCTTGGGTTGCTTCTGGGCCGGATTGAATCAGATCGGCCGTATAGGTTATTTTTTTTAAGATGGTATGAAAAAGCTGTCCTTGGGATTACTGTTGCGCTGAAAAGATTTCAAATCATTTCAGGATCACCAAACCGCTGACGTTCGCCGACTGTGTTGGAGACGAGCTGCCTCTCGGGTGGGAGGAAGTTTATGACCAGCAAGTGGGAGTTTACTACATCGACCACATCAACAGTGAGTACTTCCCCATCAAGCTGGGTGATATTTTGGACCAAACACCTTGATATAGATACTGTAGGGTTGACTATTGGTGGTTTCACAAAATGTGATCACAATGACATTTTTGACAAATAAAAAAAAGAAAAAAATATATATATATCTCCAATAACATGGATATAATGACTAAGTGGGCGGGGGCAAACTAGAACAGCTCTGGTAAATTTAGAAAATGACTCATCACTTTACTTTAAAACCAGGAAAAGACAACACTTATGCCATATTACAATATCCAAAATCTAAGACGATATCTAATCTTGTATCATAATATTGATATATATTCAATATATTGCCCAGCCTTACTTTCCCATTTGTCTCTAAGCACTTAAAAAAAACACATATTTCACTGTACATTACACTGGCGCAGTGAGGGTTGAATGTCAGTTCAGTGTACTGAGCCTATTGTGTCACAAAGAAGCTACCACTGGACCACCTTGCTCTTCTGATGAATGTTATCACACATCTTTATGCGACTATTTGCTCATTAGTCACTTGGGTTGTGTCCCGTTGTCAGAGACCACCCAGATTGAGAACCCGCGGACTCAATGGCGGCAGGAGCAGGAGCGCATGCTGAAGGAGTACCTCGTGGTGGCCCAAGAGGCCCTCAAAGCCAAGAAGGAGATGTACCTGGTCAAGCAGCAGCGTCTGGAGCTGGCTCAGCAGGAAATGTTGCTCTTCCACGAGCTCTCTGAGGACAACCGTTCCATCACCAGCAGTAAGACAAACATTACAAACATCCAGCTCGCTTTCCTGACCCTGTGTTTCATAATCTGAAAAATACACATGAGCATACATGGAAGGAAAGACATAAAATGGATGAGAGAAGTATGACCTGGAAGGTTCCATGACCATAGCTGACCCAGTTATCTGGCCTGGTTATGCTATATTGTTGATGTGCCTTTAGGTCACTGATGGGGGGGGTGCAGATCTTTAGAAGATCTTCCAAATCCCTAGTCCACCCCACCCTTCCTTTTACCACCTCCACCCAGTTTTACCCTCTGACTCCAGCCAGCTGTCACACACAAAGCATCCAGAGGGCGTCCACAGAGAGCAAAGGCTGAGAGACGACACCGGATCCCCCTTCCACTCTTACTATTACAAGTCATCACTATCAACTAACTGATCCCCCTCTGTCCTTTTCTTTCTATGTGTTCACAGCGCTCTCCGGCTCGTCCTCAAACTCGAAATACGACCCTGACCAAATAAAAGTGGAAATAGCTTGTAGGCGAGAACGGGTAAGTCATTATCGTAGGAGAACAATGGGCTGAAGCGAGGGGCCCTTCTGGGCAGAAAATAGGGGGCTGGGGTGTGGCCCCTACAGGATACTGTGACTCTAGCTTGGGGCCTCGAGAGGATGAGGATAAGAACATCATCGAAGGGTCAGGCTGAGGCTAGGTCACTGACTCACGGGGCCTAGTTGTGATCAGTCACATGGGTGAGGGTGTTTCCTGGATCACAGGCATTTCAACCTCAAGTGTTCTACTGAAAAGACGGAGTAGGACTAATTGTAATCCTCCTATAGAAATCACAGATAATTAGTTTTGTTAGCTGGAAGATTCTCACATAGTCAGCACAGGTGTGTTTTTGAGGATTGTATGAACACAGGATGTAATAATTATATGACGATGACCAGTTAATATACATTCCTTATTAACTCGTCATGGCAACACCCATACTTCAACATGATAATATGAAGATAATTTGAAGTAGCTAGCAAAGCCTACAGCTATGTCAAAGTGATTTTATGGCCAGTCATGTTTCCAATAGAAATCAGTGCTCATCATTTTTATGTGTAAATGTCTGTATAATCTGACTTTCATATTGATTATGTATTTATATAATATTTCTGGCAATGCTCATTACCAGCCTTTAAGGATTATATTTAATATGAAAAACATCTATTAGATGGATAGATAGCCATAACATGTGGTACAGATAATCATGGTCCCCAGAGGATGAGCCACTACATTTTTTAGCTAGCTTCAGCTAGCACAATAATTGTGAATGCGTGTAAAACTAATGACATTCTCATCAGTCTCTGGTGTAATTTGTGTTTATTGCTAGTTAACAAATGTTAGCATGCTAAACTAAGATGGTGAACATGGACAAAGAGTTACCTATTACATATTAATTTGAACATGTTAGTATACTTATACTGTACAACGCACAGCTGTGCCAGTATAGCTGTAGACTCTTAGTCTTGTTACTATTTTACTAATATATATATATATATATATATTTTACTAATAGTAATATACATTAGATCACAGTAATCAGGTTGCAGAATCATTATTATATTGTAAAACAATATCATAGTGTGATCATGTCACCACAATACAATTCCACTGGACGGGCCACTCCAGCCATTAAGTGTTACACTGGTGCTCATACAGGATACAGATTTTAAAAAAGAATGGTCAAAGTCAACGCAGCAGAGGCTGAGATAGCCTGACTTTTAGTCTGTCGTATGGGTCAAGCCCCCAAAACACTGAATCCTTCATTTCCCATAATGCAACTCGGCAGCATCTTTCATCAGACCTTCCCTGCCTGATAAATTGTCACATCTTTCACATTCCCTCATCCCCAGTTTGTAAAACAGGTTTTTTTGCTTACAAATGTCAGTCTCAAGGCCGAGACAACCATTGATGACATCATCAGGGTAACTTTCTCAAACTAAAGACATTTTCCTCCATAGCCACAGATGACATTATACAATTGGTATGGGATGAACTTGCTGTGTAAAATCAGAGGAGTGCCCCTTTAAAAGTTAACAGTGAATAATCACAGACTCCAGTCACCCATAGAGAGTTGATCAGACATCTGTATCAGTATGTAAATCACTGTGTATGGATGAAGGCGCATACACAGGTGTCCCTGTATAAACATAGCAGAGCATTCCTATGTGTGAATAGTCATGACTAAGCAGTTTTAGCCGGTGGTGGTGGTGACAGAAGCCCATTGTGCGCCATGGTAACCCGGTGCTCGGCCTTGTGTCCGCAGCTCTCCAGACTGAAGCAGGAGCTGGCCCAGGTGAAGCAGGAGCTGCAGTATAAGGAAATGGGAGTGGAGACCCTGCAGGAGTGAGTGTTCCTCTGCCTCTCTGTCCCAGGCCCACCCTTCCTCCCATGACCACCCTTCTCCTTCCTCCAACACGCTGCTCCCCACCCAGACGCCTTTTCCCGTTTTTATTCCCTCTCGCCCTCAGTGTTGGGTCTCGTCCTCTATCTTCAACTCAACACAAACTAGCTTTCTCTTTTTCCCCTTCTCTTTTTCCTTTGTCTCCTTGTGTTCATATTTATAAATTTCATGTAGTTCAACACGTTTTCATATTTAAATGATTGCTTTTTCATTTCCTCATCTCTTTTAAAGTGTTTCACATGGCTCACAAACACAGTTTAATTATATATATATATACACACAATATTCAGTTAATTTAAGTGGAAAATGGTGAGATTTTCAAGACCCTTATAGAGAATGAGAAGATTTTCAAAGCAGGGGAAACTCTTCTTTAGCTTGTATTTTAGAGGCCGTCCCACATTTTCCTTTAGTTTGTGTTGGTTTTTAAAACACATAGGCCTACACATAGCTTCTTTTGTGCTGGGAACATTTCAGAGCAGTTCCAAATTTCATGTTAGAATTAGAGGCTCCACCTCTTGGAGGGAAAAAAAGAGAGCGTTTGAGAAATGGCAAATGGAGGGAGTTTTTGATGGAAAAGGGGACTCCACCTCAGGAAGAGGATGCACCAGTGGAGTGCAGGGAGCCAAGGCTCAGCCTGGAGAGGGAAGTTGCTCTATGGAGGAGGGGGGGGGGGAGGTATGGGCTCGAGAGCAGTTTAAAAAACACAGAGATATCTGGCAGCAAATTCCTCTGCACTTCCTGAGTCCTGGCAAAGAGTCCCTTATCTCTTAGATAAAACACGACTTGAGTGATTCCCAGAATAGCCAGGAGAATAAAAACATGGACGCATCCTCTTCTTGAGTTTAGGCCTTTGTGTGTGTTTACATGCTAGTAAGTGTGTTTGTACCTTTGTTAGTTTGTCTGTGTGTGTGTGTGTGTCCTATTGTTTGTCCTGGGTTGGTTTTTTGCCTAGTAGGGCTGAGGCCAGACGGGACCCTACGGCTGTTTGTTTTTTCCCCAATCTCAGCTGTTGTCAGCAATATAGCTAATTGTTCTCTGCGTCATGTCACATAAGATAAAGCAACCAAACGGCTTCTGATGTAGAAATGCCCCCTTTAATCATCACTACTCCACTAAAGAATTCAGGAGTTGGAGTCAGGAGTTTATCTCTTTTGGACAGTTTGGCGTACAAGTATCTTTTCTGCTCATCTGTATTCCACCTTATCTTGACCCATTTAGCAAGTTTTTCAGACACTGCACATATTTTCACTGTGCAGACTTAACTCTGTATCCGTAACGTCTCAACTGAAACCTATAGCTTGGTAAGAAAATATGAGCATATTTGCTTCTCTACAGTACACAGGGTGGGGGGTTCGATACAGCCAGGCACTGAGGGGTGGGTAGTGCCTTATTTTTTTTTCTCTTTGCTAAGCATATAAACTCCCAGGCCCTGCCAATAGGTTGGGGGGGAACAAAGCAGAGCTTGTTTTGGGAGGAAGAGGCAGGGTCGGGTGGACGAACAGTACCTGCTGTTGAAGGAGAGTGAAGGAAGCGGGCTGTGTTGAGAGCAGGGGCCACGTGCCAGGCCCAGTGATGGAGGAGGCACCGTGCCATGCCCCCCCCCTTCCCACTCATACCCTTACTGTAGCGCAGGAGAGCAGATGTGTTTGCTCATCATATGATGGTGGGAGTTCTGGATCGATCTGTTTCTGTTATTTCTGAATGTATAGAAACATTAATCAAATAGTCTCTGGGTGGATCTTAATGTTTAAACTTTAAACACTGAGAGCCTCGAGTCCTGTAGCAGAGATACCCCCCCTAAAACGAGGGAGCCTTTGAAAGCAGCACTTTAAAGGCTGAAACAATATCCCAGCATGTGGAAACAAACAGAGATTATTATTTACACTGGCCTGTCACATGCAGTGTCAGTATTTCATAACTGACCACAGTCTAAAATAAACACTTGAATGTTACCTCCCACACAAAAATACTTCAGATGTTCATCTGATGATTTTTTTTATTTTTTGTCGTGTGACTTATTTTCCACTGACCTGTTTTCCAATCTAAAGTACCCCCCCCTGTTGCTGGTATGTGAATGATAGATGTCCTCCTTCATTTGAAACGCCTTGATTCTTCTGGATTCTCGTGCTAACTGTAATCAGCAGCCACATTATAGCATTCAGACGCCGTCTCAAAAAGGATGGTTGTTTGTTTTTTCCAGAATTTACAATAATAACAAATCCCTTTTTCCTGAGGTAATACATTTTTTTTAAATCCAACAAAGCACTTATTAACACCACATGATCATAGTTTTGTCCTTTGACACATTCATTTTTCATCAGTGCTGTTATTCCTCCTCCTTTCCTGGCACCTGCAACTTCAACGTTAAGCTCTTCTTGGTTGCATCAAGAACAGGTGATCTTCTCTGTTCTGCTAGAGCTTCCTCCAAACGTAATATCTTTCCCACAATTATGTGATATAATTCACAAATGTGATGATTAGGCCTGCATGATTCAGGGGAAAAATATGAATCAATTTTTTTGCTTAGAATTGATATCACGATTGTCTGCCATGATTTCTTTGACCATGACAAAAGAAAACAAATTCGCTGTACCAAACAATTTTTTTTGGCACCTGTAGCACATTGAACCAAACGAAAGAACTTCAAACAGTTTTTACACCTTAGGTTTTAACCCTGAGTGCCCCAGCAGACCTCTGAATATGTGTGTGTGTGTGTGTGTGTGTGTGTGTCACAGGA
The DNA here is from genome assembly GCA_026937815.1 of Etheostoma perlongum. Lineage (NCBI taxonomy): Eukaryota > Metazoa > Chordata > Actinopteri > Perciformes > Percidae > Etheostoma > Etheostoma perlongum. The sequence goes on from CM049379.1 coordinate 32,196,217, forward strand.
TTGACAGGAAGATGTCTTGCAGTCAGACCAACTACAAGCTGGACGAGGCTCAAGCCATCTTCACCGAGCTGCGGAGCATCAAGAAGTCCATCAGCACAGGCGAGAAGGAGAGGCAGGACCTCATCCAGGTGACAGATCAGCTCTGCTCCCTTCTATCTGCACTTTACTCCTGGGATACATGTTGTTGGAATATTCTTTGCTGACCTCTAGTGTCTGTTAACGTCTACTTCTTGTCATCGTCTTTTAATAAAGGACATTTCCAGACATCTAAGTCACCGTCACCAACCACGATTTTGTCAGCACAGCAAAAAATGCAACGCAGAAATCTATAATGACTAACAATAGATGATGATTCAGTCTGATTGTCGGTCCACATTTGCAAAAGGCATTTCCTGCCAATGTCACCATCTATTTATGAACATAAAGGAGCAAGAATACACATTTTAAATTCATCTTTAAAAACTGATTTTGACAATTTACAGTGCATTGCATTGTTTGTCCCCCTTTTGTTGTTGTTCTTTTCAGTGAGATATTTTTGAATGATATATTATGCAGATGATTCTTTCTTTTTTAATATTATGTTTGTTTCATTAATCGCTATCCCATCCCACAGTGCCTGGCGAAGCTGACGGTCAACTTCCAAAACAGCTTGTCTCTCCCCGACTCAGCCAGCGAGGCGGCCAACAGCACCGGGGGTGACCCGTGCAGCCTGCAGCGGTACTGTGACACCGGCTGTCAGACGGACATCATGGGAGAGGTAGGAGAGGCTGCTACTCCTCCCTGTCTCCCCCTAAAACAGGTTTTCAAACTGTGATGGAGAGTTGCGTCACAATTGTTAGTCCTTCTCAGAGTCATCACTCAAATATGAACACACAGACACAATGCATGTATTTTTTAGATTCACCGTGACTTACACTTCTTCCGGTAAATGTCCATAAATTATTTTTATACAAATTATACAAAAAGGCAATACTTTAACTCCATTACTTACCTAAGAATCCTCATGTTGTTAAGTTTTCTTCAGTATCAAAGTAATCCATTGATAGTTAGATAGAAACAGAAACTTCTAATAGCTACTTCAGCATACTTTTAATGTTGCTAATTTTCCAAAAAGTAAAAAAAACAACAACTAAGCTAAATACATGGCTCAAGCCCACAGCTAACTGACTGGGGGTGATGGGGGTATTGTTGGCAGGACTTGTTTTCTGCCATAAAAGAACAATTATCTGTTAAAATGATGAGTAGATGCGCTGCAGGAAGCTCCTTGTACTCCATATATCTGAAATGACTAATGTCTAGGGTTAAGCCATGTCTCTACCACTATGTGTCATGTAAGCTGTCGTGAAAAAACTTTTAAATCATTTTATTCCTCTTTTTTTAATTTATTTAGTATGGTTCCCAAGATTCCATGCATTTAGTGGACAAAGTGAAACTCAACTGGCAATACGAGGAAGCCAAGAAAAAGTAAGTGTGTGTGTCTGTTTGTTGTTTATCAGTCGTAGTACTATGACACACCGGCATGCAGCAGTGACTCCCATGCCCCGGCAGCCCCCTCTCGTTCCTCGGCCGTGCTCGTCCTCCAGTGGGAGAGCATGTTATGAATAGTATTAGCGCCCGGTGGCCGTGGCTGCTGAGCGATGTCTGGCCAGCGGAATGAGCTGGGTGGTCACATTCTTCCCTGGCCACGCTGCTGCTGACTGTGTGCTGCCTTTGTGTGCGCAGCTAGAGAAAGCTCTGCCCACCGCCTGCCTCGGTACACACCCTGCTTCACCACAAGGTGGTTTAATATACACACAGTTTGCTTAAATATATCCCAGCTCACCTTATAGCACAGGCTAAATCATATGTTTGCAGCATTAGCATTGAAAGGCGTTTCTGTTAGTTTTGCTTCTGAATTCAGCACAGGTATGTGAGGTTAATCTAAGGCTGATTGGAGACAGGTCCCGGTTGGACGGCGTGGGTTCCAGCTGGAAGGGGCAGCAGTGTGATGATGGCTGCTGCAGCAATAATGCCAGTGTGTTATTATGATGGCTCTGTGCACACTTTTTCACACAAGATTCATGTTGCTGTGGTGACCCAGCAACACCAATGCCAACCATGACATCAGAGAGGGAGGGAGAAAAAGGAGAGACCTGTGGAAACTTGCATGCTCTGTCACTGAGTCACCCTGTCTGAAATCCAGCACACATAAACACATTTAAACACAGTTATTTCATCAGAGCTCAGGACTTAGACCACTTAACTCTGTCTTAATAAACGTGGCTGATACACAACTGTAAGACTGATGCAGCAGTGTGGCTCAGGTAGATATGACGAATGCTGTCATTACAGTCACGGCGTGATTTCTCTTTTTGGCTCAGATATGTGGTCTTACATGGAGCTGATTCTGCCACATTACTATGCAGAGTACACAGAGGCTGTACTTGACATTGCAGGTAACTCCATACCAGTATTAATAAGGAGCCATATTTGAATTGACTCCATCTAACTACTATAATTCGAGGTGTGTGTGTGTGTGTGTGTGTGTGTGTGTGTGTGTGTGTGTGTGTGTGTGTGTGTGTGTGTGTGTGTGTGTGTGTGTGTGTGTGTGTGTGTGTGTGTGTGTGTGTGTGTGTGTGTGTGTGTGTGTGTGTGTGTGTGTGTGTGTGTGTGTGTGTGTGTGTGTGTGTGTGTGTGTGTGTGTGTGTGTGTGTGTGTGTGTGTGTGTGTGTGACCAAGTTGTCACACACCAGCATTGTCACACAGTTGTCTGTACAGTTTTGGACGACAGAAAACCTGTTTGGATGTAATGAATAAATGAAGTATTTATTATGACCATTTCTGTGATTTGCCCTTTCAGAGGTATCAGTTATACAGATTTAGTGATTTACATCATAGCTGACTCTCCCCTTGTGCTTTATGATGAATCATGCACACGCTGAAGGAGCTGATGGGATAACATTAAATATAGGATAACAAATAAATTGATTAACTGATACTGATCCCGTGATTTGGTTCATTAAACCACTGTAATAATGGAGAAACAAGACGGTGTGTGTATAAGATCGCTGATGGCTGTGAGGGAAACAAGACGAAATCCTTTTTTTCCTTCCACTTTTGATCAAGGCATATGAATCCACATATTTGCACGTCCCTGAGATTGCAAGGCACATTTGAACTCCAGCAAAGTTTATGTAAGCAAAGGTTTGCATTCACGTAGACCCAGCATGTACTTGTCTGCCTCTGACTCAATCCCTGGTTGACCTGGTGCCAGGTGTAAGGAGAAAATTCCAAATATGCAGCACTACATTGTTCTTTCGTTGCTCTGCTCTCAGGGTGCAGAGTATACAGCACCAGCTAGCACAGCTGGACAGTGAGAGCTGGTCGGGACGGGCGGAGGCCGACCGGGACCGGGACTTCATGCAGCTCCTGCGTGAGAAGGAGGCCCTCCTGCAGGAGCTCATCCTGGTCAGCAAGCAGCAGCACTCGCCAGAGACGCTGCTGCAACTAGAGGAGGAGCGCTGCCGGCTGGACGAGGAGGTGCAGAGGGCCCACAGCTCCCAGAGCCAGGGAGCCAATCAGAGGTGAGCAAGATGACAATCTGCACTCAGTCGCAGGGGGGGGGGTCGGGGAGGTCTTCTAGGATGACATCTGTGCCTGCCTTGACATGTTTTTTTAATGTTTTTTTTTACTGTTCTTACTATCAGACCTGTTGTCGAGTTAATATTTTTTTAATATTACCTCAGTATAAATATTGTAACATTCATGTTTAGCAGTCAGTTTTGAAAATAAGATGCATACGCATAGTACATACAGTACATTTAAAAAAAAAGCTGCTGCATGATATGCACATATGCAGTACTTTTATTTATTTTCTGAGAATTTCAGTTTGGCAAAACTACTATGGAAATGTTTTTATGTTTATGTTTTAATGTAGTTTTCATATGTGAGTTTTTGGTGCGCCATGTAGCTTCATGGGCCCGGAGTCAGAGACTTCTCTGCACCATCAACTTCTACACCACAAGTATAACTTTATTATGATTTTGATATGTGTGTGGCTTGAATATAGAAGCCAGTTGGTTTCTCTCTTTACATGACATGTGCCGTGTATCTGCACCGTGCTAAATAGTTCCACTGTAACATTGTAGTGGTCATAAATCCTAGTGAGCTGTAGGACTGTAGTTGGGTCCCTGTTCCATACTGCACTTGTTCTAAACAGGTTTTAGAGTATGTGCTTTGTTCACACTGGAAAACTGACAAAATGAAGTATAGCGAGTAGCAGTCAGTATACACTCTATACACCTAGCCTATTCAACTGGTAGCCACATCCAGCCCAGAAGCAATCCCCGAGTGGCCCAGCAGAATCAGATCATTTATGTCTAGTATAATATATCCTTTATATTGCTTATAATAGATTGTCCAATCTAGTCAAGAAAATAGATGCCCAAATATTGCTGCAGATTGTAAGCTGGGTCCAGACCAATTTATCCACTGTATTGATGGTGTTTTTTAGATTACATATTTATCAGTTGTCTAAACAGAGAGCCATCAAGACACACACACAGACACACACACACAGGAAAAGTAACTACATTTAACATACTGTGAATTGTTTTTTATAATCGAGAATCATTTTGAATCATGAGCTTAAAAATCGGAATTGAATTGTGACATTTTCTGAATTGTACACCCCTAAATACAGCAAGCCCGTAGGCTTGTTTGAAAGACACACACACACACACACACACACACTCTCACACACACACATTTTGAATAGGCTGCTGGAGCATTTACTTTTTGTAGTTTTAAAATTAAACAGCCCGACTGCTGACTGCCGTTCACGGGTTGACAATTGCTTATGTAACAGTTTGGGTATGTTTATTTCTTGCACACAAACAGTATGTTAAGAAGATTAGCCCATGCTGTATACAGTTAGTATGTAGCATGGAACTGGGAGGAGAAATAAGCCCAGTGTACGTCTGAGTGCTAATCTATCTTCTTATTATCATGACAGGATCCTGCAGCAGGAGAAGAGGAACACTCTGCTGAGACAGCTGGAGGAGGCGACGCGCATCACCACCTACCTTCACTCCCAGCTGAAGAGGTGCGGCACACACGCTTTTCTCCAAGCTTAAACTGTTCATTAGTGCTTCTCTGTCTTTTCTCATGCGTCTCTTCTCCTCTCTATGTGCAGCCTGTCGGCCAGCTCTCTGACGGTGTCTTCCAGCAGCAGCCGCGGGCTCTCTGGCCTCCAGTCGGGGCTCGCTGGCGTCCAGCCGTGGCTCCCTCAGCTCCATCAGCTTCAGCGACATCTACGGCCTCCCCCAGTACGAGCGTCACGAGGTGGCAGGGGAGCCACTAGACCCCCACCTTCGCTACCTGCTGCAACCAGAGACCGTGTCCAGAGACTGCTCCATGTTCTCTTCCGACCCCCTGTCCCAGAGCAAAGGCAAACGCTCCCACGACACGCCGCAGTCCCTGGCCTCGCTCTCCTCCCGCTCCTCGCTCTCCTCCCTGTCACCACCCAGCTCTCCCATGGACACACCCTACCACTCAGCCCCCCAGGACTGCCCTCTCACCCAGATGACGGAGGAATACATGGAGCAGGCAGGCCGCGGCCTGTTAGAAGGGTTGCGGGCCCAGTCCCAACCCCTGTCACACACCGCCGTGCTGAGCAGCGAGGACACGCTCAACGCCCCCGGCGTCCACCAACTGGACAACAAGAGCCACCGAGACAGCGGGACTCAGGGGGCTTTCTCCTCCACAGGTAAGCAGAAAGACATCTGATCCTTATTCCAAAGAATGAGTCGTACCCGGTGACTAACTGGATGTGTTTCCCTCTCTCTAGGGGTGACTCTGAGAGGAAACAGCGCCAACAGAAGTGGCCGGAGGGCCAGGAGAGTGTCTGCAGGTGTGTCCGAGGACGCTCTGGCCACAGACAGCGGTGTGTTTGAAGCCTGGGCCAGAAGGTGAGAGGACGACACTATCTGTGCTAAAACAGATTCTAAACACCCAGCTCTGTGGAGCAACTGCACCCCCTAGTGACAGAGTAGGACATCTGCAACACCCCAAAATACACTTTCAGCTTTTTTAGGCAGTTGTGGTATTTGTATCCTCTTCTCCAAGCAAGATCTAATTACTGGTGGAAGAAGTAATCAGATCCTTTACTTAAGTTGAAGTACTAATACCACACTGTAAAAATACTCTGTTACAAATAAAAGTCCTGCATTGAAAATGTTACTTGAGTAAAAGTATGTATCATCAGGAAAATGTACTTAAAGTTTTTAAAGTAGAAGTACTTAATGCAGAAACACAGAAACCACTTCCTTCAGTCAATAAGCTAATCATTTTAGCTGGACTTGTAGGCCATTACATTGTTGGGTAGTTTAGTTTAAATACAACATTGTATTTCATAAACTACATGTGTTTTCTGTGCAGAAATTCTAATTTGTAAAATGACTAGTTACTTAAGCTGTCAGATGAATGTTGTGGAGTAAAAAGTAGAATATTTCTCTCTGAAATGTAGCGCAGTAGAAGTAGCACGAAAAGAAAAGACTCGGGTAAAGTACCTCAAATGTATACTTTAAGTACAGTACTCGGTTACATTCCACCACTGGATTTATTGCCACACACAGTGTCGACGTCAGTCACCACAGAAAAGCAAACAAAGAAATATAATTTTTAGATCTTAGACATAAATCTGAATCATCTTAAAATGAGGTAGAAATATCACATTCACACAGAAATTGCTTATAATAGCTACTGTAAAAGAAAATAGAAGCGGTATCATGCTGTTTGGGTCACTGGACTTGGGAATTAGTTTATGTCCAGTGAGAGAGAGTAGCAGCTTGTTTATTGCTTGTTTTGTCGCTCCTCCAACAGGCCAGAGGAGTCCGATGAGATGTCCTACATGAAAGATCTGAGCGAGCCCACCCAGATCCAACTGGGACTGCTGTGAGTAAGCTGGTGGTGTAGACCGTGTGTGGTTGCTATGGTTATTCCCTGTTAGTATCTAACTCCGTATTCCACACGTTATACGTTCCTCTTCACAGGTGGGAGTCCAGTTCTCAGTCTCTCCGGCTCCATCTGTTACAGCTCAAGAATCTGAACAGGTCCATTGTGAGAGACAGTTATAAAGTGTGAGTACTTTCAGCTCTGATTATTAAAGCAATAATTGGACATTTTTGGAAATACACTTATTTACCGTCTTGTCAAATGTTAGATGAGAAGATTAATATCCCTTCTAATGTCTGTATGGTAAATATGAAGTGAACACAGAACCAACCTCTAAACACTGTTTTCACCCAATTATAGAAGTTTTCCCTCATAAAACGTTCGGCCACATTCCAATTAATCTGCCCTTACTCCTCTAATTATGTGATTGAGACTGACAGCACAGAGTTTGGTCAATGCAATAACTAATAACTGATGACCAACAAAACCGATCAGAATCAGAAATACTTTATTGATCCCTGAAGGGAAACTCTGTGTTACAGTTGCAACAGTATATAAATATCAGAGTAGAAAAAAATAAAGAAAAGTAGTATAAATAAAGAAATATAAGGTGTGTGGATATGCACAGTATTTACATAGTTAAAAGGAATTCTTTATGCTACAGTATTTACATAATTAAGGAGTTGTAATGGTGAACAGTAATAATGAATAAATAGTAGCAGCAGAGCATTGCACAAATATTATTATTATATATATATATATATATATATTATTATTATTATTATTATTATTATTATTATTATTATTATTATTATTATTTTAAACTCACTAAGTGTCTGCGTGTCAGACACTCAGAGGGAGGAGTTATAAAGTTTGATGGCCACAGGCAGGAATGACTTCCTGTGGCGCTCTGTGGTGCATTTTGGGAGAATGAGTCTTTTACTGAAAGTGCTCCTGTGTTTGAGCAGCAAGTCATGGAGTGGGTGGGAGACATTGTCCAAGAGGACATGTAGTTTGGACAGCATCCTCCTCTCTGACACCACCAACAGAGAGTCCAGATCCACCCCCACGACGTCACTGGCCTTGCGGATCAGTTTGTTGAGTCTGTTGGCGTCCGCTACCCTCAGCCTGCTGCCCCAGCATGCAACAGCAAAGAGGATAGCACTGGCCCCCACAGACTCATAAAACATCCTCAGCATCGTCCTGCAGATGTTGAAAGACCTCAGCCTCCTCAGAAACATTGTGTGGACATTGTCCTCCACAATGTCCACACTGACCCCCTGGATGGAAACAGGGCTCACTGGTGCCTTGGCTCTCCTTAAATCCACCACCAGCTCCTTAGTCTTTGTCACGTTGAGCTGTAGATGGTTCTGTTCACACCATGTGAAGTCCCCCCCACAGCTCTGTACTCAGCCTCGTCACCCTCGCTGATACATCCAACCACAACAGAGTCATCAGAAAACTTCTGGAGATGGCAGGACTCTGTGTGGTAGTTGAAGTCTGTGGTGTAGATGGTGAAGAGGAAGGGAGAGAGGACAGTCCCCTGCGGGGCCCCGGTGTTGCTGCCCATGCTGTCTGACACACAGTGTTGCAGGCGCACATACTGTGGTCTGCCAGTCAGGTAGTCAACAATCCAGGACACAAAGGGGGGGATCCACCTGCATCGCTGTCAGCTTCTCACCTAGCAGGGCCGGCCGGATGGTGTTGAAAGCACTGGAGAAGTCAAAAAACATGACCATCACCGTGCTCGCTGGCTGGGCCAGGTGGGGGTAGATGCGGTTGAGCAGGAAGATGATGGCAATCGGGCCTGGTAGGCAAACTGGAGGGGGTCCAGGAGAGGTCTGACAGTGGGCCGCAGCACCAGTCTCTCCAGGGTCTTCATAATGTGGGAGGAGTCACTGGGACGTGGCGTCTTTGGCACAGGAACAGTCAGGAATAGTCAGTGAGCTGTAGAGGTGCTGGTAGGCAGATGTTGTTACCTTGTTTTCTAGTCGTTCTGATATGCTAACTGGCTGCAGGCTATTGCTACATATTTACCATACAGACATGAGAGTAGTATCAGTCTAATCATATCTAACTTTAAAGTTCTCTGAGTTGATGGTGAGCACTAACAGGACCAGTAACACATCCCACCTTGGTGTCCAGGTATGTGAAGGTGCACTTAATTCCACTGGACACCGGCAGGGCCTGTGCGTTTTACTGTTGTACGGCGTTGGAGCCGCAGTCCCAGATGAGTTTCAACGAAGGCTTCCGCATTCCTGTCCCTGCAAACGCCCTGGCGGTGTGTTCGCTGCAGCTGTCCGTCTGCTCGCTGGGACCTCAGGCTCAGGAGGAACTACTGGTGGGTCTGAACGACGGAGCGGCTCCACGGAGACTGTAGCCGGCCCTGGAGCAATGATCCCAACGGCTCTATAACACATGTTGCACTACACTGATCTGATGATATCTAAATTACAGGTGTGTGTGTGTGTGTGTGTGTGTGTGTGTGTGTGTGTGTGTGTGTGTGTGTGTGTGTGTGTGTGTGTGTGTGTGTGTGTGTGTGTGTGTGTGTGTGTGTGTGTGTGTGTGTGTGTGTGTGTGTGTGTGTGTGTGTGTGTGTGTGTGTGTGTGTGTGTGTGTGTGTGTGTGTGTGTGTGTGTGTGTGTGTGTGTGTGTGTTGTGTGTGTGTGTGTGTTTGTGTGTTTGTTTGTTGCAGGGCATGGCCCAAGTGAGCCTGGCTGATTGCGAGGGAAGTGCAGAGATGGCTTACCACTGGCTGCGAGTGCAGATGCTGAGCGGGGCGGAGCTGCCCAGGCCGGAACAGAAGAGCTCCAGCCACCGCAGACACCACAACAGCCAGGAAGACGAGCAAAGGCTCAGAGCCACGGTAAACACACATGCACATGCTTGGTCTGGAAATAACAGCAGTGTCGAGTGACAGCACAACGCCATAGACTGGTCTCAGGTATCAGCTCAGGGAGATGGAGAGAAGCATGGCTGGAGGGTCAGAAAGTACAGGTTACCAACAACAATAAAATGTTATAGGTACACTTATAATAATTATTAATTAATAATTGGAACAGCTTCTGCTAGGTATTATTCATACATTTTATATATAATATATATATACGTATATATTATATGTACACACACACACACACAGTATAGCGTTGTGCCGTCAGCGTTAAAGAATGTTGTAATGTCTAAAAACCTAAAATGGAGCCACAAAAGATAGTACATTAAAAAACAACATAAGTCATAACTGAAAGTGATCTATGTGGCAGATAATGAATATTTGCAGAAGTGCGATGTCTGAATGGGTTTCATCCAGCTGTCCTTACCCAGCAGCCACTGCAGGCCATAGTTCCAGACATGAAAGGATGATTTAATACTTTAGGAATTCTTCTTGTGACCCAACATCACAAGTTAAGGCATCAGTGTGCACTGTGGAAGTTAAAAGATAAAATAGGTTGCAGCACTTCCTTACAGTTCTTTTCTGTAATCATCTCGGGACTGCTCAAATGAGAATGAATGCAAAGGTGTTAACTCTGAGATATTATGATTTAGAAAAGAATCTTCTAACGCAGCCACCTGTTGGCACAATAGCTTACCAAGTGGCAATCCTGAGGTGTTAATTGACATTCAATTCTTTAAGCCGTAAATTACTCGGTGCCTTTTGACAAAAATTCCTCTCCATATTGTTTCAAAGCAGCTCTTAGCCTACGGTCTTCAGGTGTGCAGCTTGTCAAAGTGAGTATCTGACAGGAATGCTTCTCACAGGCCAAACAAGCCCTCGCACCGCAGCTCCAATCCACAGCACTCCCACTGTCAGAGGAATGTTGACAGCATGGCGTCTGATAGTTTGCTCTGTGACATTACAGGATACTGTGTGTACTCTGCTGTCACGCAACAACACTACCACCACCCACCTGGAGGAACGGGAGCTTGAGCTGCAGAGGCTGGAGAAGAAGGACGAGCGGGGGGAGGCGGCATCTGAGAGGTGGCCACATTCTCTGCTTGGCACGAGTCCAATTCAATTTTTATTTAGTGTCAAATCACAGTTAAGTTATCTCAGGACACTTTACAGTTAGAGAAGGTCTAGACCACACTCTATAATTTACAAAGTCTCTTTGTAGACAAAATCACTTCTCTTTGCCTTCAGTGTATGCGTTCAAGTGATGTGGGTGTGGTTTGCAGGAGTTGGCAGGCCGAGTCTGTGGACAGCGGCTGCAGCAACAGCACAGCATTCACGGCTCCCTTCTCAGAGGGCCTGTGTGCAGAGGGGGTGTGCATCACCACCGGAGGGCGCTGTGAGCAGACAGTCAGCAAGCTGTGTACAGTAAAGGTAAAGGCTGTGCTCATTCTCATCCACCGACGCCATAAAGAAAAATAATCAGTGGCACAGGTTAAATAACTGGATTTGTTGCAGGTGGAGAAAGCCACCATGACGGAAGGCCTGTTGCCAGAGCCGGTGCGAGTCCGGCCCAAAGAGAGGGGGGGTCGCTGGGGTCACGCCTCGCCGTTCATGCGTGGAAGCACCATCGTTCGCTCTCAGACCTTCTCTCCTGGCGCTCGTAGTCAGTACGTCTGCAGGGTGAGCTTCTGCAAACGCATGAGAAGGAGCATTGTGGTCTGTGTGGACAGTAGGCCGTTGTCAGTGTTGTCAATTTTTGTTTGGACAGCTCTGTGTGAGGTCCTTCTCTATATAAAATGACTGGTTTTCCCTTTTAGTTATATCGCAGCGACAGTGACAGCTCAACTCTACCAAAGAAATCACCCTTTGTCAGGAACACGTTGGAGAGAAGAACGCTGCGATACAAGCAGGTACAGTCTCATTATTTTCTCTCAAGCTTGCACATGTGAGTGGTGATGGAACAGTGGATATGTCACACACCTTTGATGTGAGAGACCTGCGTTCAAATCCCACTGATACATCAATCAACCTGAGCAAGACACTATATATATGTCAGAGGTCACGCACCTCTGGAGCAACTAGGGGTAATAGTTGCTCCAGAGGCGCGTGACCTCTGACATATACACTCACCGGCCACTTTATTAGGTACACCTGTCCAACTGCTCGTTAACACTTAATTTCTAAGCAGCCAATCACATGGCGGCAACTCAGTGCATTTAGGCATGTAGACATGGTCAAGACAATCTCCTGCAGTTCAAACCGAGCATCAGTATGGGGAAGAAAGGTGATTTGAGTGACTTTGAACGTGGCATGATTGTTGGTGCCAGAAGGGCTGGTCTGAGTATTTCAGAAACTGCTAATCTACTGGGATTTTCACGCACAACCATCTCTAGGGTTTACAGAGAATGGTCCGAAAAAGAAAAAACATCCAGTGAGCGGCAGTTCTGTGGGCGGAAATGCCTTGTTGATGCCAGAGGTCAGAGGAGAATGGCCAGACTGGTTCGAGCTGATAGAAGGGCAACAGTGACTCAAATTACCACCCGTTACAACCAAGGTGGGCAGAAGAGCATCTCTGAACGCACAGTACGTCGAACTTTGAGGCAGATGGGCTACAGCAGCAGAAGACCACACCGGGTGCCACTCCTTTCAGCTAACAACAGGAAACTGAGGCTACAATTTGCACAAGCTCATCGAAATTGGACAATAGAAGATTGGAAAAACGTTGCCTGGTCTGATGAGTCTCGATTTCTGCTGCGACGTTCGGATGGTAGGGTCAGAATTTGGCGTCTACAACATGAAAGCATGGATCCATCCTGCCTTGTATCAACGGTTCAGGCTGGTGGTGGTGGTGTCATGGTGTGGGGAATATTTTCTTGGCACTCTTTGGGCCCCTTGGTACCAATTGACCATCGTTGCAACGCCACAGCCTACCTGAGTATTGTTGCTGACCATGTCCATCCCTTTATGACCACAATGTACCCAACTTCTGATGGCTACTTTCAGCAGGATAATGCGCCATGTCATAAAGCTGGAATCATCTCAGACTGGTTTCTTGAACATGACAATGAGTTCGCTGTACTCAAATGGCCTCCACAGTCACCAGATCTCAATCCAATAGAGCATCTTTGGGATGTGGTGGAACGGGAGATTCGCATCATGGATGTGCAGCCGACAAATCTGCGGCAACTGTGTGATGCCATCATGTCAATATGGACCAAACTCCCTGAGGAATGCTTCCAGCACCTTGTTGAATCTATGCCACGAAGAATTGAGGCAGTTCTGAAGGCAAAAGGGGGTCCAACCCGTTACTAGCATGGGGTACCTAATAAAGTGGCCGGTGAGTGTATAGCAACTGTAAGTCACTTTGGATAAAAGGGTTAGCTAAATGAGATGTCATGTAAGTGTTTTGTATTTAGTTTCTGAAGTGTGTGTGTGTGTGTGTGTGTGTGTGTGTGTGTGTGTGTGTGTGTGTGTGTGTGTGTGTGTGTGTGTGTGTGTGTGTCTTTGTGTAGCAGTCGTACCGCTCCTCCCTGGCCGAGCAGCCGACACGTACCTCCCTGGACCTGGAGCTGGATCTTCAGGCCTGCAGGACGCGTCAGAGGCAGCTGACGGAGGAGCTGACCGCCCTGAGGGAGCTGAAGCTGAGGCTGGAGGACCCGCAGGCCAAGGACACCACCGAAGTCCCCCACTGGGCCCTGAGGGACGAGCGCTTTCGCTGCCTGCTCAAAGAGGCCCAGAGACAGGTGAGAGTGGAACAGTGAGACGAGCCCGTGAGACTGGGCCTCGCCTAGCAGCGGTTGACTCTGTTTTGTTGTGCTCAGGCCAGCCAAAGCAAGCAGGAGCAGCGCCAGGAGGAGGCGGCAGAAAGGAGGCTGAGGAAGGCTTCCAAAGAGGTTCTGCAGATGAGGGGGCAGAGCCAGAAGGAGCCCCTACCCGTGCAGACATTCAGGTTGGGATTGTGCTGACTCCTGGTCAGCTTTCACACTCTTACTCCACTGGGAACTCACACCCTTTTAAAGTCACAAATGGTCGTTCTAGCATCTTTTGCTTCAGTAATGTGACATATTTCCAAGTGTACCCATATTCAGCCCAATTATGAAAAACAATTGTTAGACCAGTAAATCTTGGTTGTCCCCATTTTTTCTGTAGTAAAGACATCAAGATATGCAATATGGCTTCAACTTATTTTTTGCACTTCAGGAATTGATTTCCTTTCGAGACAATGAAACACCCCCATAGGTAAACTAGCCTGCCAAGCAAAGTTAAAGTAGTGGTAGACTGTACACCCAAATTTAAAGGCTCAGTCCTCGGCGCAAAGGCTGCGGGTTTGATTCCGACCTGCAGCTCTTTCCTGCATGTCATAATCCCTCTCTGTCCCCTTCATGTCTAAGCTGTCACAATAAAGACCTAAATGCCTAAAAATAGTCTTAGAAAAGATCCTGTGTGGAGTTTCTCACCCATACACACTGTGTGTATCCTTGAGGTGTAACACACATGCCAAGTACATTTCATTCCTCATAAATCCTTTGCAAAGCCTGTTTCCACTTATTATTATTATTATTATTTCTTCCAGTCTTCATTGGTGTATTACCTGAAGCGTTCTCACCGCCTGTAGATCAGCGGAGTAGAGTGATGCCGTTGGCTACTCTGGAGTGTGTACGGAGTCAACCGTACAACCATGCATGCAAGTCTTAAGGCCTGTTCACACCGGGACGAATTTTGCGCGCGATATTCGCCGACGTTTAACGCGTCGTGACTAAACAAAGGGCGTCAATGAGAGTGTGCACACCGACGCGAAAATCGCCACGCGTAAAGCGCCATTTTTAAAAAAACGCCTCGGGTTCGTTTTTTTGTTTGACGCGTGTCAAAAACTATCCGACCAATGAAATCGGCCCTTTTGCTCACGTGTCTTGTGCTTCTGAAGTTACACTAAAACACAACTTGGGGCGCTCAAGCACAAAACGGTCTTACCGAGCACACCAACGAAGAAGACATATATACGCCACCGTCATCACTGCCACAAGACGAGGAAGAGGCAAAGCACGATGTCCAAAATAAATGTTGAGCTGCTGGTCTCCTTGGTTTCGGAACATAAAGAGCTATATCTGATTTAGAAGAAATGTTCTAAATACTTGCTCTCTTCTTCTCTGCTCTTCTTCTGAGTTGCAAGCGAGTATCAGAAGCGCAAAGTTGCGCAGCGCCACCCTATGTACGGGGGTATTTCTGTTTTACATTAAGCGCCATCTAGTGACAGATAATGAATTTGCATGTTCATTCGGCTCATCGTCAGCGAAAATCGCTTGGGTGTGAACACAAAAACGCGTCGAAAAAACGCTGACGAAACGCCGGCGATATTAGATCCGGTGTACGGGCCTTTAAGGCCTGTTCACACCGGGACGAATTTATTCGCCGACGCTTAACGCGTCGTGACTAAACAAAGGGCGTCAATGAGAGTGTGCACACCGACGCAAAAACGCGACGCACTTTTTAAAAAACGCCTCGGGTTCGTTTTTTTGGTTTGACGCGCCGCGTCAAAAACTATCCGACCAATGAAATCGGCCCTTTTGCTCACGTGTCTTGTGCTTCTGAAGTTACAGTAAAACACAACTTGGCGGCGCTCAAGCACAAAACGGTCTTACCGAGCACACAAACGAAGAAGACATACGCCACCGTCATCACTGCCACAAGACGAGGA
This sequence comes from Etheostoma perlongum, assembly GCA_026937815.1. NCBI lineage: Eukaryota > Metazoa > Chordata > Actinopteri > Perciformes > Percidae > Etheostoma > Etheostoma perlongum. The sequence goes on from CM049379.1 coordinate 32,211,738, forward strand.
AGAGGCAAAGCACGATGTCCAAAATAAATGTTGAGCTGCTGGTCTCGTTGGTTTCGGAACATAAAGAGCTATATGATAAGCTGAGCGTGATTTAGAAGAAATGTTCTAAATACTTGCTCTCTTCTTCTCTGCTCTTCTTCTGAGTTGCAAGCGAGTATCAGAAGCGCAAAGTTGCGCAGCGCCACCCTATGTACGGGGGTATTTCTGTTTACATTAAGCGCCATCTAGTGACAGATAATGAATTTGCATGTTCATTCGGCTCATCGTCAGCGAAAATCGCTTGGGTGTGAACACAAAAAACGCGTCGAAAAACGCTGACGAATAACGCCCGCCGATATTCGTCCCGGTGTGTACGGGCCTTTAAGGCACATTCGTCCCGGTGTGAACAGGCCTTTACCTGTTCACGCGAAATTCGTCCCGGTGTGAACAGGCCTTTAAGGCCTGTTCACGCGAAATTCGTCCCGGTGTGAACAGGCCTAGTGTGCTTGAATGACAACAAACAGAACAAAGCAGTGCTCCACAGGGTACCTTTTATAAGGCTACTAACAACCCATAATGCAACACTGTGTTTGACTAGTTCTCTCCATTCAGAAATACCTTAAATAAAACACACGTCCACTTTTTTAAACTTATCTTTTAGAAAAAAAGGTGGTTTTGTCAGTACAAAAAGAAATGACAGGAATTTAGATTTTGTTCATTTATTTTTATGTATCTTGGGTATACATAGATAACAGAACAACTCACACATGGTAAAAGGATTTTAACATGGAAAATCTCTTCAGATCCACTACTATACATAAAAAAAAAAGACATTTTCAACAGAATTGTATTCATGAAATAATTTTGGTTTGCAGCAGGTGGACATCTGTTACATTTAAAGTAACAACCCTTATTTTGTGAAGCAGTGCTAATAACAGGCTTTTATTTTACAAAATAAGTCTGAATGTGCGTGGAAATAATTTTAGTTTTCTTTGTCTGCAGAGAGAAGATGGCTTTTTTCACAAGACCAAGGTTCAACATACCTCCTTTGCCAGCTGATGATGTATGAGAGCTTGCCTCTGTATTATGTGACTTAACATGAAGTATTTGTCAAATTTTATGAGCTCATGAAGTACAAAGTTCTTTCTACCAAGGGCAACACGCAGATGATGTTGAAGATTATAAGGTTTCACGTTTTTCAGAAGTGTTTGTGCGTCGATTCTTACAAACAAGGACACGCTAGAAACAGTTATCGACGACAGCGATGTTCATTTCCTTTTTAGGGAAGACGCTTCTCGTAAGGAAACAGCCTCTTTACTCCTGTATGAGTTACTTCTGTTTGTGCTTACGAAAGGCTGGAAGATGGGATCAAAAGTCGGTTTGGACAAATTCACTGTACTGTAACTTATTTTATAGTACTTTTCCTTGAAGGAAATAAAAAATGCTTCCTGCTTTTTAAGTGTATTTTGTAACTTTGAACAAATAGCACTTCAATGTTTTTACATACAGTTAAACGGAGCTATTGTCTGATTTTGTTTTCTGTTACCTAATTCTTAAGAGTTATTTACATAAAATGTCACTTTGTAATCCACTTTTATTACAAATGTCATTGTCCTATTGTTATGTTATTAAAATTAATATTATTTCATGTACTTTTCAATATATGGATGAATATATGACACACTGTATTCAGATTTTTTTTAATGATGTCTGTATGAACATCTGCAGTGAAGATAAAAGCATTAAACCACGTCCTGATGCTCGGCTCTTTAATCAGTAATGTTGCACATGCATGTAACAAACAGGATTGATGTTTTGCTTTACTGCTGGGATGAAGAGCACATCGTATTCTCCACACAAACATTCTGTAAATGTGTCAGTGTCACACGTGATTTTTCTCTCACCACAAACCGGTTTTGATGACCCATTTCAGTCTAAACTTGCCTATTCTTCAGAAGTCCTACCACACAGGCAGCTGTGTCAGCTACTTATCTTGATGCAACATCCTGTCTGAGCCTTTCCACCCCAGCCACTAGAAGCTGAGGAGAGGCGCAATGTCACTCTGCTGGAGCTCTACCTCACTGCTCTCAGGCTGAATTGCTCCAGAATGAAATAAGACGAGTGGTCGGGGGTCTGATGGGGGCACAAACTGTCAAACGTAATCAGGGTGTTGGCAGATCTGTAGGTGATAGCAAAGCATTCCTAAACATTAACGTTTTCATGTGGAAAAATGCAGCTCTCTGTCAGAATTATGCCAAAGTAGCCCTGCAGGCAGAACCAGTCCCAGGTCTCTGCTTGTCTGCGGTTACTGTCATGTTTGGGGCCGGCGTCTCACAGCGGAGAGGTCAGTGTAGAGACAACACACTATCACCTGAAACACTGTTCTACACTTTTAATAACATTTGTAGTTTTACAAGAAATCCATTAAGCACTGTACAAAATACAAAATGTCTGACATCACCTTTCATCTGTGGTGTATCATGGTACCATGTACTGGTAATTATTTTACCAAATTAACCAGGTTTTCTTTTTTCTAACACATTGTTCTAGATGGTTTTATTGGACATTTTTGTTTCTGTATGCTGTGAAAATCTAGACCGTAAACTTAAATCAGGTAATCTGTCAGTTCTTGTGGTAAACCAGTGGCTTGATTTTATCAGTTAAAAGAAATATTAGAAAAAACATACTTAAATAGTTAAGTCCATAATTTAATATATAAATGTATAACCCTAATGCTCCCTAATTCCACAGCTGTGCATGACCCCCAAAAAACTAAAAGAACTCTAAATCCCCCTCCACTTGATACAATATATGCTGTGCGCCAAGATGTTTTTTTAGGCATCTTCTAAATCTGTTAATTTTGCTCTTCAAAATACGTCCGTACCGCCGTCTAGCTGGGCAGCTGTTTGCATTAGATAGACACTACAATAAGAAAGATAATATGGCTGAGGGAGAATTATCTATCACTGTTTACTTCTCATAAATGAAAGCTCTGCTGTCCAATCTGCAAATATACAGTCAGACTATCATATCTATTTAATCTTACAAGTCCCATAATATATGAAAAATCTTTCAATTACATTCATATTGTGTTCAAATTCTATAAAATATGAATTTTAATTATGCTTTTAAAAAGTAAACATTGGATTTGTTAGGCTGTGAATGTAATTAACTTAGAGTAGCACCAGTATGACGTCAAGATGCTGCCTGGGAGTTCTGTGGAATTTAAAGGCACTAATTATACATCCGCAACATATTCACACAGCGCATCAAATCAAACATCCTGCACCTCGTATCCCAAGATTCTCAGTCCAGTCTGTGTCTTCAGGTCAGAGACGTCTATATGGGGATGGAAACAATGGTCGGTAGCTCCCCGATGGGAGGTGGATTGTACTTCTCGACCCTCATCAGCCGCCGCAGGATGTCATCCCGATGGAGCGGCCACTCGTAAACGTGCGTGTTTTGGAGCCAGTTGGGGACGTGACACTGATTAGAAAAGCACACAGAGCAGAGAAAGACTTAGCAAACTACGGTTTGGGGCTTCAATTAAAGCACAGATAGCCATTTCTAAACTTAGAAAACATTAAATATTCCATTAGTGGGTTGTCCACAAAGTCCATAAGAGATGGACACGTTGGTGTTTTATGTTGGACGGCTTAAGAAGGAACTCCTCCTCTGTCTCAGCTCTCAGCATCCTGGAGTATAATGATAACAACTTAGTCTATATATACACACATATACACTTGTACATCCACAGACTTCCTTTATTCACACCTATAAATATATAACATTTTATTTGTATTGTTACTTTGTTTTCTATATATTTTTATTGTATGTGTGTGTATTTACTTTATCACCTACTTGGAACAATACCCTGTACATTTGTAGGAAATAGATACTTCTGTTTTCTGTAACTATAATAGCCAGTATGTGGGGGGAGTAAAAAAGAAATTAAAAAATGTTTGTTGTCAACTGTTTGTAAGCAATTTCTGTTCTTTTTTCCAAATAAAAAGATGCATAAAATAGATAAAAATGTGTATTTTGTTGCTGAGATTTATTTAAATGTAATAGATTGACTGGCCCCAGTGCGTCATCAGATATTAAGGGAACATGCTAAGTTGAAATAATAGCTTTCCTAACAACAATGCTAATGCCAGTATTTTCTCCTTTTGAACTTTCCGATCCGTGATATAATGTCTGTGTTTGGGCCTGTGTTGGTATCCAGGCCACGCTGCCAGAGAAATATATATATATATATATATATATATCTCAACATCCGTGTACTCGCATTGAATTATATAACTAGAGTACCCGAGTTGGTTACTCGTAATCTTGACTGGTCCTGGCTACCGCCGCAACGCTGACCCTGCTAACTGCTAACTGGGGACCACCCATTTCTCCGACGCCCCATTATTCCGACCTCTCAATAACCCGAGAAATTCCCTTTGGTCCTACAGCCCACTAGTCCGACGTCCCTTTGTTCCGACCATATAGGCTTGTTATGTAGGTTAGGATAGCCCACTGGTCAGGGGACGGGACCCGTACAAATGGGCTTAGGTTACGGGGAATTTGGGACACTAAACTGCAACCCGGTGCAGAGATTGTGTGGATTTGGGTAGATAAACATTTACATGTGTTAATAAGATAGAGAATGGTAGTTTTGCTTGTTATTGTTGATTCAGATTTTAGATTGTGGGAGGTGATCCACAAAAGCCGAACTATATGGTCAGAACAATGGGACGTCGGAGCAGAAGGGTTATTATCAAATCAAAGGGACGTCGGACTAGTGGGCTGCAGGACCAAAGGGAGTTTTCTGGGTTATTGAGAGGCTGGAACAATACAGCGTAGTTTGCAGTGTGTTTAGCTATTGTTGCAGTAATACTAAGACAATAAAGACAATAAAGTGTGTCTGTCCGTCAGGTGGAGAAGACGGCGAGGTTGTTTTTTGTTGTTTTTAGCTGTTCCTACCATAATTCTAACATCTAACGTTAGCATCTAACATTAGCTTCTCCGCTGAGCTGTGCAGTAACGTCTAGCAACATGTTGGGGATGCTGCGGTCTCAGCCTGGCAACCAACCTGAACTTCAAGTCTGGGGAGGAGGGGGGAGGGACGACTCTCTCCAGTATTTTGAATTTGTACTGCAGTAACTATTTAAACACTAGCTGTCAAAATGCTCATGTTGATGTGGCATTGTAAATACATGCACAGTATGCGTTTACTAGCACAGAGAGTTACACAGACACGCATTAGAGTTCACGCTCTCTCTTCGGTCATAAACACTAACCTTTTTAGCCCCGGGGAACACAATGGGAATAAACCTGAAATTCTTGCTTCCATTCTGGATGAACTCAGTCTGGAGCTAAAAGGGAAAGAAAGAAAGAAAGAAAGAAAGAAAGAATTAAAACAGTAAAAAAAGTCTCAACAGATTTAAAAGGGAATCTTTCAGAGTGTCCATTTGGACTCAGGAGTGTGAACCTGTTTATGTATGTAGACAGTGTTGAAGGTCCGCTCGTCGTTCACCAGGCCGAAAGGGGAGGCTGTCACCGTCTCGTAGTACTTGGGACTGATGATGATGATGATCAGGTACTCTTTCTGGGTGAGGCAACAACATAACTATCATTGCTCGTAAAACACAACAGCTTCACTGAACTAATCTCATAATTGTGCTACTATTAAAACAGCTTCATTGAACATGCCGCTCTTCCAGGAAAAATAACTTCCCAAGTCGGCCAGATTCTTATATAGAAAGTGTTTCTTCTTCTTTTTATTAACATTGAAAGAGCGGAGTGTTTTTACCTCACTGATGTACCGCTCCATGAAGTCTATCTTGCTTATACTCCTGAACTGCTGCTCAAAAATATCAATCTGAAACAAATAAAGAAAGCGGACAGTTTGCCCTCTAACAAACACATCAACAGCATCTATTCAACAGTTCCTGTGACAATGCATCAAAAAAACCTTACATGCGTATCAAAGCCGTTGTGTCTCAGCAGAGCTACAAAGTTGATGATCTCATTGACATGCTCGTCGTTGTCCGCTTCGTAAGTGACAAACACCCTCCCTGTGTCGGAGAGCAATAGATATTAATGCATATCGCAGCATGGTGAGGAATCAGATTATCTGCAGACCTACTGGTCAACACTTACTCTGCTCCAGAGAGAGTGGTGTGCTGTGAGGGGGGTGCTTCTCTTTAGCTGGAGGGTTGTGGCCCCTGCATGGAGTTTTAAATAAGTTAGAAACATCAACACCTTTGCTGAATGTATGTGGAAATAAAGGCCTAAAAATGCCCCGAAAAATAATCTTAAAAAAAGAAACATGTGGAGTGGCTCTGCTATGATGCAGAATTATAATAAAAACTTACATTTGTGTGTATCCAGCTCCAGGTAGTCTGCAGGCGCCTGGATCTGAAGCAAGACAGAAAATAATTCTCTTAAGGTGGACTGCTTATAATACTGTAGGAGGACGAATGGAACATTCATGTTGCTTTGTCACTGGAACACTGTGTGTGTGTGTGTGTGTGTGTGTGTGTTAGGGCTGAACGATTAATTGTTTTCAAATCAAAATCTGAATTTTGGAAAGAATGCGATCAGCTGATCGTGAAGAATGCAATTAATCAAATGTGAAATATTTAGTTGAATGTTTGGTGTAACATTGGATTTAACTTTTTTTCTCTTTCATTATAATATTTACTGTTTTTTCATAAGATAAATGCTGGAATAATTTTACATTTCATAGATTGTTTACAGAAATGTCCTTTCTCAGTTCTCATTTAGTTAAGTTATTTTTTCCCAAAATTGTTCAGCCCTAGCGTGTGTGTGTGTGTGTGTCAGGGTTGATAAACAGAGTAGCAGACTTACAGTAATGGCCATAAGCTGGGTGGTACTGAGGCCAGGGGGGGTTTGTTGGCCACAGGCCCCCTGTTGAAAGCATCTGCGGGGCACTGCGCGCAGCAGGCAGCTCCCTGGGGCGAGCACGTGTATGGAGACAGAGTATGGTGGAACAAGTTGCCTGAAGGCGGATTGGAGCACAGAGAGAGCGGCTGCTCTAAGTTGCTCATACTGGTGCTGTACTTGTACCCTGACAGGCCGCCATCGCCAGAACAGCTGGAGTAATCGTTCTGGTTCAGAGAGGACGGCAGGCTGTTGGGATACCCTGACCAGCTGCTGGCAAAGCTTGGGTGGAGCCAGGCGCCATCAGCCTGGCTGGGGAACGGCGTTGGCTGGCTGTACCCGGCAGGCAAGCTGCGGGGAGGCTGGTACAAGCAGTAGCTGGAGCCAGGTTGAGAGAGAGTCTGGTTGTGTTTGTGTTCCTGCTCCCTGTCCAGCCTCTGTCTGCTGAACAGGGAGTCATCAGCAAAGGTGGCGTGTTCCGGAGGGGGGCGGTAGCCATCAGAGTTGGGGGCGGCGTCTGGCTTGTGAACGCCCCTGGCTTCTTGCTCCTTAGAGCTCATGGTCTCATCGTCCTCTTCAGGCGTGTTGTGGGGGTTGCTCAGGTACCTGCTCAGCTGGCTGACATGACTGTGAGCGAGGAACAGAGTCATAAACATAATTAATGTAGATGACACCCACATTTGGTGGAACTAGTGTTTTACTTCAACTGTATTTTGTAACATTTATCAGTGTGTTCTGCTATCATTTCTTATCAAAGTGAGAGAACTACTTAACCAGCTACAGTAGTTATCTCATTTTAATATTTTTTTGCATTTAAACACAACAGCAAAAAGTCGGCATGTTGGGTTGTGTGTTGCATTTCATAACAGAGTATTGTCACCTATTGGGTGCAGAAGCCGAGTAGATTGAAGTGGGCAGCATCATTGGGCCTCCCCCTCCTGACATCCATGTGTTTCTGGTTTAAGCTGCACCTGAAATGTTGTTGAGGTGATTAAAGCAGCTTGATTTTTGTCGCATAACATATTGAAGCAATAACAGCCCACGCTTCTGCTGCTTGTTCTGATTCGCATGAGAGCACATTAGTATATGACAAAGTGTCTCCCACACAGGGGAATTTTCTCTAAATGTTTTATGGTTAATAGGAGACATATCAACTCGTGGGAATAAGGAAATTATGCCTCAAAACAAGACTCAAACGGAAAAGCAAACCACAAAACTTCCAAAAGATAACATTTCTTAGTAATGACACGTTTGATAAAAGAGTATATATCCCCACTATTAAAGGTATTTATAACAACATTCAATTAGTTTCCCACAAGCACAAAAAGTTGATTTTTGATCTTACAAATGCCAATTCAGACAGAAATGTGGCCAGAGCCACTTGAATTATGTTTACCATAACAGACTTAATATGAATGTAGGTCCATAAAACCTTCATAGAGGTGGGTTTACCTTTCCTATACGGCTTGCCCTGATAGTTCCTGTAAATATAAATACATTTTACTCATTAAAAGCCTCTGTGGTCGCACCCAGACGCTGTGTGACTGGAGCTAACCCAGATATATCTCCGTCTACATTTGATTCCGTGCTGACTTCACTTTTACAGCTGGAAAAAAAATCCATATAGCTCGTGAGGCTAATATTAGCGGTTTATAGAATAGTAACGTTATAGTACAAGTGATATTTTAGCTAATAGCATCTTCATCACAGCTCACGAGTGAAGTGTAAGGTTAAAATTGCTCAAAAAACGTCTGAAGATAATGACCACTGCGAACTTACCTGTAAGCCGGTGTTTTTCCTTAAATAACCAAAATAATACGAGTTTTGTCGAAGTAATGTAAGATAAAAGGCGGCATGTTGTGTAACGTTAATGTTAGCGTTAAGTGTAAATACTGCACGTCACTTACCGTCGTTACTGCAACTTAACGAGTCTCTACAGGCAGCTCAACCTCCGCGTGGCGACAATTTCACCATCAAAATTTCACCTTAAAAAGTTTTTTTTTTTTTTTTTTAATTCTCCAAGAAAATTAAACGACTTTGAATCCAATACAAATGTGTTGTCCTTTACGAAACAGCTGCAAAATATTGACGCACGAGAGCACTTGGTCCTTTAGATTACCGCCGAGTAGCGCCGCCCCGCTGAAGACACTCCCCCTTGGACTACCGTGTGAATCATGTGTGCGTGTGGCTGATCTGATCTAACACACACACACACACACACACACACACACACACACACACACACACACACACACACACACACACACACACACACACACACACACACACACACACACACACACACACACACAAGAGTCAACTGGAACCTGGTGTCAACACAAACCTCCGACACAGCAATAGAGAGGACTGTTGGTTTATTTTACTTATAAATCAATCATTAAACTGTTATGATAAGATAAAAAAATTTTTAAACAGCTAACCAAATTAATCAAGCTTGACACACGATGACAGTTTAAAAAAGAGATTTAAAATAAACAATGAAACAGTGTTATCTGAGCAGATGTAGGAACAGGGCAGTGTTGACTTTTCGTTGCTTGGAGAAGCAGGACTCTAGCCAGGCCTTCTGCACAGGGACAACCTGCGTGTACTGACGCACCAGATCCTGGAGCTCCTGGTCCATACAAACCATACAGTAACATCAACACAAATACTGCTGTACAGGGTTGTTTCCCCATGCTTTTCCTTATCCTCTGCTTCCCTCTTTGGATAAAGCTCTTCAACGTTTTTGGCAGCGTGTAAATCTATCACTGGTCTTAATGTCCTACAACAAATAGTGTAAGTCAGAGGTCTAACTATGAGTGAACTTCAGCAAGGTACCAACCTGTGAGTGAATGCTGTTCTCCACCACTGCAACTACGTGGGTGACCTCCGGACTCATGATCGCCTCCTCATCTCCGTCATAAGTGCACTGCAGCTAAGGAGCGCTGACATTCTTGACATCATACTGTAATCATAACATAAACTGCATACCATGAATTATCTTACAAATTATAATTCTAGTTTAACTTCACAATATTGTTTTGAAGACGTCCAGTCTGAAAGGATATGTGATAAGGTAGCGGGCCAGCCTCTTCCTCTCTGATGCAGGCAGGTTGTAGAAAAACACACGCACTCCCCTCATGAAATCGGGGAGCTGGGTGGGGCCGTGGCTCGAGCTCTGGAGAGGACCGGGGGGGCCTGGGCTTTCTGCTTCCGTCTCCTCACCCAGCCTATCGGGGTTACGCAACTGTGGTTCGGGAGAGGATGTTGACGTTAAGGTCACAGAGGTGGATGTCTGAGGTGGAGCTGTGATCTTTGCTGCTCTGTTGTGATAGTATCTGTCCGTCAAGTTAAGGGAAAACCTTTTCAGATAGACATTCTGAGAAATTGTACATATTAGACATGATCTGTAGAAAAACTGAAAGATACATGAATGTGGGGATGCCTCTGGAAGCCAAGTGTTTTCTGATGAGCCTCTCTGTGCCGTACCAGTTGAAACCTTTGGTGGAGTGGCCGATGCGAGGAAGATGTACACTCGCTTTGTGGGAAAAACACAAAAAGAAAATTTAGTGAGGGTTAGCATGACTGTTTACTGCAACCAGAATGTAAGATAACATTTTTTGTCCTCCAGCTAAATGGCTAGTGGATATTAGAATTTTGACAGCCAGTCTATAAATCTTTTTTTTTTTTTACACTGGTAAATGAAGCAAAGCATATTTGAACAGCATCTGGCTGGTGGAGGGTGCTAATTTGTACCTGTTCACCTTACGCTGTAAATGAACAGAAGAAGTTTTAAGTTTATATCATATAACATGAAACTGCATGGTAAACAAAGACAAGTGACTTTAGCTTCAGGTGTTCACCTCTTGTGTAGAACACACTGAGGGACATTAAATTCTTCTGATAATTGTTCTCCACTAATTGTTTGTACAATGTTTGCATGCATACACCATGACACCAGTAAGCGAACACACAGCTTTCCGTGCATATCTTGTCAGTCAAGTCTAACATTAAGACACCCCTTTCATCATACTCCTCCTTTTGTCTGTCCTCACAGAGACTTAATTATCAGCATGTGTTTTTGCACGTGAGGTGCCCATTTTAGCACGGAGGACATGACTCTAAACATATCCTGATTTAGCAAATTCTCTATTTACAGACGGACTGAAAGAGATGTTATTCTTCTGGTTAAATGACTGTACCCTTTTGTCTCTTGGCTGCAGTGTAAATCTTCTTCAGAGCTTCGTCCAGAGCAGTTAGAAGGATCCCAGACAAGTTGTTTGCTTTGTCTCTTTGCTGTGCCACGATTAGGGCTAACTGAGGGGACAGGAAGGAGATGAAAACAGTTTAAGTCATTATCTTATTACTGTCACAGTTGTATTGCCATGCTGCCACATCTTCACAATTCTGTCACCACACTTGAACCCAAACCCAGTGCGTCACACTGTTGATCACTACATCTGTAAAAAAGCACGTATCATGGAAGAAGCATGCATTTCCAGGCAGCACAGTTCTGAGAGTTTCTTTGGTTTCATTTAATCAGAACCTACTTGATCTTGGCCGTCTAATCTGGACTGTTTGTCATCGATGGGGAAGAGCAGCACACTTCCAAGGTCCAAATCTGAAATAATTGATTTGTTCACACTTAAAACTTTTGTAACTTATTTTCATTTATGTCAGAATAAGAATACGCTTTAATGGCCAAGTAAAAACACACACACAAGAGATTTGACTCCAGCTTTTTTTTTTTGCCCTCTAAGTACATTAACAGAAATAGAGATTGGCTGAAAACAAGGACAACAAAGCAGAACAAGGTAAACATTAACATTTGACTATTACTTACAGATATGAGTTTGTATATACAAAGTGTATATATACACTTTTGTATATATACACATATACAGTAACCTTCATCCTGGGCTTTACATCTTCCCATTGCATCTACTTTGTATACATTCTTTGCAAATTTTGAACTCAACCTATTCCGCCTTTTTCTTATTCTGATCTTTTCTTATGCAAAAGTTACTTTGTATGTATATATTTGTTGTTCTGTATTTATTGTTTTTCATATTAATGTTTAATACGTTTGTTTGTTTATGTATGCACCTTTCACCATGGCAAATTCCACATAAGTGTACTTATTGTGGCAATAAAACCTTTTTTGGATTCTGCTTCTGATATACACACAAACACACAAACTTAATTGTAGACAAAGGGCTATATGAGGATTATAAACAGACAATAGGGCAATGCAAAAGTGCAAATAGTGTGGAAAAAAATAATTATTAATATACCAGGTTGCTTAATTATCTGAGGTAGGTGGATATGAAGTTATGTGTTGAACACTATTGAACATATAATCTACTGAAAGATGGATGCTTGGTGTTATTGCACAGGGATGATCCTGACACTATGGACTGGTGTTAAGTGTTCATCCTTATGTCAACCAGACGTTAGGTTTAATAGAAAGAGTCTTCAGTTTCTTTGTAATCATGGCTAATCTTACCTTGCATCTTGCCGGCCAACTCATACTTCTTTTGTGGTTCATCTGATCGCTGCTCTAGAGCGGTAAACAGGCCTCCCCTGCCCCACCGGCCTGAGTCATCTACACACAAATCATCACTTTGACAAATACAAGAGAACAGCTATCTCTTTACCATTCAATCATACTAAGTGGCATGTTGCTATGGTAACAATGAGGTAAAACAAGTTTCATACCAACACAGTGGACAATAATAGCGTCTGCCTGAGCGGCGAGAGGATGAGTAACGTCCCCAAGAACGTAATGGATGGCCGTGCTGTCAGAGTCTGTGGAGCATACGCTGCTATCATCCTCCTCCTCCTCCTCCTCTTCTTCTTCCCTGTCCACAGACGGCAGGCACGGTGATCTGTAGCCGCATGACTCCCACCACGCCATTCTGCATGAGTAGAAAACACACCAAATTAAAAAGAGAAACAGTGTTAAAGTGTCTGAGCATAGTGGGTGAAGTCACTGGAAGTGAAAGAAAAATGCACATATTGACAAATCTTTACTTTTTCTTGTATTTCTGCTCTTGTTGCTTCTTCTTCAGGTCCTCCTGAATTTTGGCTCTCTTGGCTGAAGCCTCCTCCCTTCTCCGGCGCCTCAGCTTCAGCTCAGCCTCAGTAAGAGGTTTCCTCTTCCTCGTCGGCATCCCAAGGGCCACCGACAGTGAAAGCTGGGAGCACACAGAGAAAATCACACCAGTAGTCAAATATGTATAGTTGGGGTTTTATTTACTCAAGCATAATATACATTTTGTTTATCAAACCGTCAGCTATAACAGGAAATTGGGAAAGAATTTGCTGCATTCTTTTCAAAATTGCAATTTTGATTTGGAAACAATTCATTGTTCAGCCATACTGCTTATTATTTTAACCAATAAAGTCCAGTTGTCAACTGTATTTTTCATTCAACTTCTTCTGTGTGAGCCGTTTAGGATCAGTGGAAGAAATGAATTAAGCCTTAAAGCTCAGTGAAGTGCAGATACAATCAGGCACCTGAACACACTTTGGCTTGATTTTCATCTGTCAGTTTCTGTGACTTTAGTTTTCCTTTTGAACTAGGACATGATGCATGGCCACGAATTAGTGAGGTGAAAATATAATCTGTCAAAGGAAATATGATCTGTTGATCTAAATTATGATCTAAATTATTATCTCATGAAAAATGCCTGCAGTGAAAAGCCTTGTGTAAAAAAGACTTTAACCAAAAGTTGAATATCTCTTGTGCGCAGTTATGTTCAGGTCCTATTAGCTACAGAAACAAGCAGGTTTAAAGATCTCCCTGAAGAGAAAAAGACTCTTTGTTATGTGATTTAGGGGAAATTGAAGATAAAGTCCATCTTATGCTTTATTGTTCATTATATGATAATGTAACTTGATTTAACACTTTCGGAAGACATAGTAATATTATATGTGGGCTAGGCACATGTATGTGCATAAGACAACAAATAACATGACTAATTGTAACAAGTTCAAAACAATGTATTAATGTGTGTGTACCAAGACAACCAAACTACTGGTATGAATGTGACCTTATTCAGTGGTTTTTACATCAACCATCATGCCCTAAATAAAGGCTGTTTACCAGACCTAGTACCACAGCTAGTGTCTAGTTTAGTGACGAAACGTGAAAGATAATCATCTACACAAATGTTAGAAGTTCAACAAAGACGATTGTGATTGGTTTAAAGAAATGCCAATAAAACAGAGCGTGTTTTTCTCTCATCCCAGAATGCTGTGTGGACTCGCCAGACCCTCCTCCGCAGCGCTGTGAGAGAAGGTCTGGCAATGCGAGACTACAGCATATCCAACCAGAACCTACTATGGCAAGAGCAGCCACTTGCCCCACAGTATGTACACCCTGGCACTAAACCAATACGTTCAATGCTGTCAAATTTGAAAAAATTAGTTACGAGTGAAGGAGACGGATTCTTACTCCAGCTTTGTGTCGCAGAGCTCGTCCCTCTCCTGCAGCTCTCTGGATCCCAGCCAGCTGCTCCTCCAGCAAACACTCAAAGCTCATCTGGTCTTCAGAGCTGGGGTCCTTACTGTAGTCTTTCCCCTCAAAGTAGTACATGTGGTCTAAAAGATGGGACAGCATGATAGTGATTGTTATTATGCATCACAAGCAGAGTAAGTTCTGCTAATACTTGGAAATATGAACCCACTAGAAATATGATGAAAAACCAAAAGTAAAAGTGAGATGTTTATATGCAGGAACAATCAGTTTAACAACAAAGCCGTGAACTCAATATTGCTTTCAACCTCAAACCAGGTTAAATACTCAGACTATTCATGCACATACAATGAACAAAGCGATTTTAAAGATAAAACATACTCTGCCCGTCAGATTCAGAGCCGTTCTCATCCTCCTCCTCTTTCTGTTTTTCTTTGAGCGAGGTGAAGTCTTCATCCACCCACTGACCCTGACGTGATGGACCGAGGATCTTCTCCAGTTTCACATCCTGTACAGAGCTTTCGTCCGATGACAAAAGCTTGTCTACCCCAAATTTTAAAATCTCACTAAGCTGTAGAAGACAGGAAACATGATTGGGGACTAGTATTAGTGAGAACAAAGACAACTGGTAGACACAGGAACTGGGAACTGCAGGAGTTTGTGCTTTTGTGATAGAGTTCAAAGTTCACAAACCTGCAGTCCTGCAGCGGCTGACTGAGCTTGGTCCAGCAAAGAGAAGCGTCCTTCTTCAATAACAGTGCTGGTGAGGTGCAACTTGGATACAGCACGAGAATACATTATTTCCTCAACAGTGTCTCTTGCCAGAAGGCGGATCACTTTCACGGGCCTGTAATAAGTCACAGTCAATCAACAGTTAATGGGATTCTCCAGCAATTTACTATTGCCATCCATTAAGTCGGGGGATTTGTGAGAGACAGATTTGAAAAAGAATGGCTGATATCAATGCAGCAGAGGCTGAGTTTTTGTCCCCATTATAGAATAAGATCTACACGCATCTTTCATCAGACCTTCCCTGCCTATCAAAACTCCAACTCAGTTTAAAACACAGTTCTTATGTTAAATATTTGAAGTCTATAAGGGGAACTTCACTGATGTTCCACATCAAAGGCTGTTTACAGGTATTTGGTGTGTACTACTGCATATGTGAAACAAGTTGTATACAGCCTTTTGTGACTCCTGTGTTAAGTCTGAAAAATGCCAAATCGACAAAGTTGAAAATGACAAACATCTGTGGGTGTGAAGTCAGAAAGTAGAGATCTTATCAGATCTCTGTAGTCCGCTCCTCATTTGTGCTTAAGGCTTTAGCTGCAACAAGCGAAACACATCTGGATTTTCAACTGAGCTGACATACTTTTGTCTTTTTTTTTTTAAACTGTCCATCATGAGGGTGATGCTACATCAGTGGAGTGCATTTTTAAGATTACTACAGATAACCTTAATGACATCATCAGGGTTATTTACTTAGACTTCAGACCCCCCAGTCATTAGTACAGCTAATCAAATTAGAATACAGTAATATAACATGCTTGGAAACATTTTTCACAATTGTCACCTGTTCTGACCTATCCGATGGCAGCGTGCTGCAGCCTGCAGGTCATTTTGAGGGTTGAAGTCACTGTCCATAAAAATGACAGTGTCAGCAGCTGTGAGGTTCAGGCCCACTCCTCCTGCAAAGACAGCTTGTTAAGAAGCCAAAGCCCACAATGTCTCCAAACACTACACACTTATTAGTGACATGCTCACTTCAAGAATGATACACACAACGTGACAAGTTGTGACAGGAAATTAGGTTTCTCTCCTAACTTTCATGCTGTGCATATAAAATGGTGAGAGAAGGCGCTGGCCTTATTTACACCAGTGTGTCATCCTGCCGCAGCTCTTATCTAAGTACCCTTTCCTCTCTCAGCTAGTTCTATGAACCCAGCCGTAGATTTATGCACCTCACTGCTGCCACAATGTTGTTTGGATTAGAAATGTATCACTTTAAGCCCCTTTAAACATTACATTTATCATACTTACAAATCAATGCCACAACTGGAAAATATGTCAAGCTGCCTCATCAGTATCTTTAAGCAATTTATAAAACCTAAGAGGCTGCTAAATTAAAAATTAAAGTGCTGAAAAGCAAACCCTACTCTACTTCCAATATTCTGCATCCCTTATAAATTAAAAAGCACAGTATGAATATTATTGTTACCTGATAAGGTTCAGTTCACTCCTACACATAATGAGAACACAATTTCCTTTCCTGTTCATAGTTGAGGCTTTCAGTCACCTGCTTTAGTGCTGAGTAGAAAGACAAAGATAGGTTTGCTGCTGAAGTTCTTCACTGCTAGATTTCTTTCTTCCCCTCGGACGGACCCATCCAGACGTTCATAGCTATAACCTGAACAAAAAAGCTCTATTTAGCACTTAATTGTTGGAGACAAATAAAAAATATACTGTTGAGTGTTAGAAAGACGATTAAAAATCACTGAAACATTAAATGTGTGATTTAAGGCCTCGCTTGTTCAAGGCTGAGCCATCCACCTATTCCTCCTGTTTACCTCTGTACTCCATGTAATCCTGAAGGATGTCCAGCATCCTCGTCATCTGGGAGAACAGCAGGATCCGGTGGCCCCTTCACCCACAGACATGAAAAAAGATGCAGAGTAAGAAATGACTTTAAATATGACAGCAAGAACAATTAAGTGCTCCAAGTGATCAGTACATTGTGTCAGCATCTAGTGTCATGTGGTGTGGCAGTCAGACTGAGCCTTAACTTTGTTTTATTTTATTTGCAGAAGGACTGCACAATATGAGTAAAATATGCGAATAATGTTGTTGAATATCGCGATAATGGTAGTACTCATGATACATTAACAAAAATAAATATGTACTCAGTTCTGCATTTCTGCTACTTTCAGTATTCTGCTAAAATTCAACAAATTGTTTGTTGAATTTAAAACAAATAAAAGGAAATCTTCTTTCTTCTTTCTTTTGTGGACAAATTGAACATAATATGGATTTATAAAGGGCACCACTAAAAAAAAGAATGACATTACACTTTAAGTTACATTTCAAAGTGCAGTTTTCTACTGATATTTTCTGTCAATTAAGAAAAAAAAAAATCAGTTTTATGCCTATTGCGATATGTTGCAGCCTTTCGCAATGTGTACTATGTGCCAGCTGATATGGCGATAATGATAAGAAACAATACTAACTAATTTATAATATCAAATCACAACAGGAGTTATCTGAGGCCACTTTACAGATAGAGTAGGTCTAGACCACACTCTATGATTTACAAAGACCCAACAATTTCCCTCCCAAGAGCAAGCACTTGCAACAGTGGCGAGGAAAAACTTCCTTTTTACAGGCAGAAACCTGGGTCAGACCCAGGCTCTTGGTGGGCGACCAGTACCGCTGCCGGTTGGGACACAGAGACACGGATACAGATATGGAGAAATATGATTCCTAATAATTACAGAAGTTGGTATGATGAACAGTAGCAATTATAGTACCAATAAGGATAATAGAACTATGGCTAGAAATAGTAGTAGTAGCAGTGATATCTGCCAGCAGGTGGAGCCCAATACCAAGTAGATGTGACTAACCCTTTGTGAAGGTAACTCAGCATGCTGTCCAGAAGGCAAAGTTTCCCACTGGCTTCAACGAGATGCTCCCCCATCTCAAAAGGCTCTGGTTCCACACCTGCACAGGAAACAGGGGGAAATTGCTGAAGTATAACATATGCTTAAATATCCTATTTGCAGTTACTAAGATCAGTGCTGTTCAGCTTTTAATTATCACTGAGCACATCTCACCATTAAACAGGTATGGGTGGTTAACACACTTCCTCAGGTTCATCAAGATGTTCAGCAGCCGGTTCTTGCTGCCCTGTTCATTTCCAAAAGCCTCTGAAAACAGAAATTCATGAGAGGTGAGTCAATGATTGATTGAGCTTATGATGATTTGTGCCCCAAAACCAGTATTTTGCTAAAGTGTTCGATGGTACACCACAGTAGAGTCTAGGACTGGATGCAAATATTCAAATATCCGTTTGATGGGTTTGATCCGTTTCAAAATGTTCAAATTTGGGATTTGAATATTCTTCCCTTTTTTACGCACGTGCAGGCTGAAATTCACTGTGGTGTTTTGTTGGGCTTAATATGCTTGGTAAAAGTCCGCTAGCCGCCTGCTAATTTTTGCAGCGCTATGTCGTCCATCTCAGCCAGTCTGAGCTCTGTATGGTTATACCTTAGCAGCCTGGTGCTGTTTTCAGACAATTTGATAAAGTTTGATAAATTTGCCCAGATAGTTCAATTGGTAGAGCGGGCACCCATATATAGAGGTTTACTCCTCGACGCAGCAGTCCCGGGTTCGACTCCGACCTCTTGCTGTGATGCTGCTCATTAAATATACCCTTGTAGCCGAGCTGCACTAATCACATCGGTGTATCTGATATGGGCGGGGCCAGAGGAGAGCTGCACCAATCACATTCAAAGCTCAAAAAATGGTAATCGGTACAGCCCTAGTAGAGACTGATTAACTGGCCAGGCATTTATAAAGGCCATTATTAGCTTATTGTATATATATATAAAAAAGAAAAGAAATTGCAGAACAGACACAGAGGCAGTACTCTGTGTCTGTTCTGTAACTAAAGTAATGACAAGTTGATTTTTCAACTGTAAAATTCCTCTCTCTGTATGGATCTCTGTTACAAAAATCTAAGGGGTTCCTATTAAGATTGTTTGTTTATGTTTTTTCTTAAAAGAACTCAAATAGATCTGCCTCAAAAGTCCAGTATTGGTCAGACTGTACACCACAGAGCAGAAGACTCACCTAGATCCTTCATCAGAATGGCTTTGTAGTATTTCTTCTGCAGGGCCGACATGCCGTGGTACCCCAGCAGCTCCGTCTTCTTTGGCAGGTCTAAAGCCACTTCTGACTTGACTCTACGAAGCAAGAAGGGCTCGAGGACACTTTGCAGCTCAGCAGCTGGAAGCAGAAGCACATTATGGCAGTTTGGATTTAATGAGCAATTACCAGGTTTCTTTATGTACTTTTTTTTTTTGCTAAACAGACCTTTTGCACATTAAGTACAGTCATCCAACACATCCCAATTGATGTAACTTACCTTTTCCAACAACTCATTTTTTAAACATTAATGGCAATGTTTTGAAAGAGGAGTTGCTGGAAAAGGAGGCATGTTTTGGATACATGATTTTAGTAACAAAGAGTAACAAAAATGATGTCCGCCATACCAAGAGCAGGTTGACTTTGTACATTGGCGTAAAGAGTTGGCAAAGCTGTCCGTCTCATCAGCTGTAAAGATGCTGGGCTGAATGAAGCTCAGCAGAGAGTGGAGCTCCTGCAGGTTGTTCTGGATGGGGGTCCCCGTCAGAAGGACTCTAAAACCAACTGAAAACTACACGAGAAATAAACAGGGAAAACTAATTTAAAAAGAAAAAACTGCTAATAGTGGGAAAGACAAAGAAATACAAGCCAGGTGCTAATCAGTACCTCTGTCAAAGTTTTGTGCAATAATGAATTCTGATTCTTCAGTCTGTGAGCTTCGTCTACCACGAGAACCTTCCACTTCCACCTGAGGAGCAGAGTGACTGATGAGCAAGTATAGATTACATGGAAAAAGGGAAATATTGTATGAAAATTATGATGAGATCCATTTCTAGAAAGCAAATTACTTTGAACATTATGCAAATTTATAAAGTCTACTATTTACTAGTCTCGCATTGCCAGACCCTCTTCCGCAGAGCTGCGAAGGAAGGTCTGGAATTATGGGGTGGGAGAAAAAAGTGCGTTGGTTTATTGGCATTTCTTTAAACCAATCACAATCATCTTGGATGGGAGATAAGCACCGAGCGGAGCCACGGTGTCAATGCATTACTTGGTTCCATTAACATGTTCTTCACTGGTAATGTCCTTTTAGGAAACAGAACCAAACCATATTTCTACTATATATACAAAAGATCTAATTAAAGTTTCTGATGATAGTTTTTATAACTCTGAACATACTCACCGTCTCAAGAATGAAGCATCTTTAAGACACAACTGTAAAGAAAAGGATTTTAAAAAACATGTCAGTTTTAGCACAGATGACACTTTAGGTCCATTTATTTGCTTTTTCTTCAAAATAGCCACAGACCTCATATGTAGTGAGCAGAAGATGGAAGTCCTGTGAGTCTGTCTCCCTCTGAAGCTCAGCCCGTCTCTCTTTGTCTCCCTTGTAACACAGCACAGTCAGAGACGGAGCAAAGCTGCAACCAAGTAAAGCCCGAATTTAGACGTTCAGATGCATAGTTTACAGTCTGTGGTGGATGGTGCTATCAATTAGCAGATGTACATTCATACAAGAATGTGAATATACCATTCCAACTCCTTTCTCCAGTTCTCCATGACAGAGAGTGGGGTCAGCACCAAAAACGGACCTTTCCTCCCGAGAGCTCCTGACACGTACACCAGCAGAGAGATTGTCTGAAGGGACAAGTTAGGAATACAATAATATCAATAAGCAGGCCTGACAAATTTTAACACCGCAGTTAACAGTGCCCGTGTCATTATTATAGTAAAAAATGTCCATCACACACTCCAAAATCTAAAAATATTACCCTTACTATCATATAAGAAAATAAAAGCAGCAAATTGTCCTAACTGTAGAGCTGGAACTAGGGAGTTGGCTTGACATTTTATTTAAAAGATATATTAGATATCAAAATAGTACAATCATTTTCTATTGATTAACTAATGATTTAAATAACTACTAATTTCAGCTCCTAAAACTAAGTAATTGTGTTTAGTAACATACATCACAACAGGTCATAAAAACCTTTTTTCCCAGAGCACCTTTTGACCTCACATCACATATCACAGTAGGAAAAGCAGATTAATAAAATGAATGATGGCTCAATTCCATTTTAGCTTTTTCAGTTTCAGGGTCCTGGTATTGTGCATGCTGGCTCACTGTCACATTGTTACGGCTCACTAGAACAAACCCTGTGAATATTATTAGGAGCCCCAGTGCTGTGAACACATTACATGTGTTCATTAACACTAAACGGAAGAGAACTGGTAAAAAACAGACATGCTATGAGGTATTGCAAGGAAATAAACAAATACCTGTATCAGTATCATCAGCCATTATCACCACTGAAATGATCAGATATTCAAATGTGTGTTGGGAAACGAAGTCAGTCATTAAGTGTTATACTAGGGGACACTGGTGGATCTCATACCTGACAGGTTTTCCCCAGACCCATTTCGTCTCCTAAAATGCATCCCTGCTGGTTCTCCAGGCACTGGGTTAGCCACTGCACACCATCCAGCTGGTAAGGTCTCAGCTGGATCCCTGAATGAGGAGCCCCCAACAAACATGACACATTCAGTGAAATGATTGTAACGTTAGAACAAGTATCTGAATTAATAATAACTAATCATTTTTAGTCTGAAAGCACAAAACAAACTGCTAAACTATCTTGCCAACGTTATCCTAGCTAGTTGAATGAAGCCAACTCAACGTTAATTAATTAATGAATTACCTCTTAAACCCCACTTCTGCAAGTCACTCTGAGCTACAGCGGTCTTCTTTTTCTCTGCTACGGTGTTTTTTATCTTTAACAAAATGTCTGCCATGTTTCCACACCGACAGGGCTATCACAACTCAACTTTCTTTAGGTCAAACATGTAGCATTGACTGTACTCAATAGACATGTACAGACAAGTTGAGTCCTCGGTCCATGGACGTTTTCATTTGTAAAGTCAATAGTCCAACTAGCTACACTTCCTGTTTTGGTCACGTGAGGCTGGGGAAAAGGCGCGCAGCCATAGCGCGCAGCACAATGTACAGAGCGCAACCATAGCTGTTAATATTAATTAATATTATACAGTCTATGAGTGCAACCATAGCTGTTAATATTAATTAATATTATACAGTCTATGAGTGCAACCATAGCTGTTAATATTAATTAATATTATACAGTCTATGAGTGCAACCATAGCTGTTAATATTAATTAATATTATACAGTCTATGAGTGCAACCATAGCTGTTAATATTAATTAATATTATTCAGTCTATAGACTGAAACCATAGAGTGAAAAGGAGAAGTGCCTTTGGACTACGTGTTTTGTAGTGTTATTGTAAATGAGGTTATGAGGGTTATTATATGTAAAGGGTGTGTGTGTGTGTGTGTGGGGGGGGGTTGATGTTTAACAGCTACTGTAACTTCTGTAATGCCATTGATTGATTTGATTAGTATAAAAGTATAAAAAATAGCCTATGATTTAGGTGCAATATTTAAAAAAAAATGCATTCACGCAGATGAACGTCCCATACATTTGCATTATTTTCAATATATGTGTTACATCACGGTAGGTTAGGCTCAGTGGTGGATGTAATATCTTTTAAAAACAAGTTATAGTCCTATGTAATTGAAAACTGATTTATATAGGATACTGATATGTATCATATTTTACAACCTTTTTATTCAATATGTCAAATATAAAAAAAAAAAAATTTGATCACAAAACAAAGTCAAATATTCATATTATAGCCTATTTTAACATTCAGAGAAGGCTAATCCCATTTATAAGGTGGAGAGTAGGATTATTTTCCTATAAAAGTAGCATATAATAGATAAACTATGGAGTGTAATGTGGAAATTATACAAGCTCCTACTGGAATAAATACTATTCCAATATATGAAAATGTTTGACTCTTTTTTTTTTAAATTCAACACTACATTGTATCACAAATAAACAAATGTTATCATCTCAGCTAAAATGATGCATCTTCAGATACAGTGTTAACCAGAACCAGATTAAATATATTTCTGCACCAGGGGAACTGCACCCTACAATGTTAAAATGGAATTTTATAAAATTGATATTGAAAAAAAGTATCCTTCAGGAAACGGTATCAAAGTCAATGTATCTGCATCACTACCGAAAATCTTTGAACGATGCCCAGCGTCACGATAACATAACTATTACTTTCTTCTAAATATAGCTTCTAATAAAGCAATGTTTGTGCAGTGTGTCAATTAATATTAGTAAATCAAGGATTGAGTATGTCACGTTAGTGTTTCATATGAATATTATTTAGATTAAATTTTTCTATAAACAATTTCTTATTGTGAAAATAAATTGTTGGGATCTACAAGAATTGAAAAGAATGTATAAACTGAATAGATAAATATTCTCTGAGACATGTTGGACATGTGCACCTTTGCATTGTTACAGCCCTTTAGGTCATTTTGGCTATTCCTCTGGCGCCAAATCTTTCATTAAATGACGCAACCAACTGTATTTGTTGTAATTTTACTTTACTCTATTTCAGTTCACACTTGTTAATTCCCATCTGAAGCTTTCATATTACCCGTCTCCGATCTTTCTGGCTCAAGTGTTTGTGTCCTCTCAGCAATGGAAATAATGAGGCTGGCGTGTGTTCATTTACAAAACCAATACTGCATTCATTTATTACAGATATTTACACATTTTAAAAACCAAGCCCACATTAAAATTGGTATAAGTTATCAATACATATCAAATATCCATCAGCTCAATGAACAAAAGCACAAACAATAAAAAGAAACCCCTTTGGAGATAAAACAGGAAGAGTCCCAGACTCTCTGAAGCAGGGCCACCAGGAGGCCCCTCAGTAAGAGACCTGCCCCTTTCTGAAAACCACTTCATCCAGCCCAATCCCCCGATCTGAGACAGGGCTCACTTCATGCACACCGCCAACAGCTTCAATAATGCCTCCCTTGAAAGGAATTCACACAAATCAGACAACATGGTTATGAATGGCATTTTGATTCTGAACATTTCTGCAGCTGATGTGGGAATAAGTGGTGTTAAAATGACAAACCTCATAAACGGGATGTACGACAGACTGTACCTGCAGACAAAGCACATTTTATGTCAAATAAATAATCATTTCAGACCAAATCAATGAGCAGAAATCGTGTCTTACCAGGCAAAAGCCAAGACTTGCAAGATGCAAAATAACAAAGCCAGTCCAAAGTTCTTCCACTGTAAGAAAAAAAAAATACAACTGCTGGCTAAGAGAGATCGGACATATAGGCTAATCAATACTGTCATGTTCTTAATTCATTAGAAGTGATCAGAACTCTTTATACCCACTCACCCAGAAGGCTGCGCAGAGAGTCAACACAAGGCAAGTCTAAAGGCCAAAAGTAACTTCATGCTGGTTGGGGTTCGATTTAGCCTCCCATTGAAGGATGATTCTAAATTTCAACAATTATCAGATAACAACATGGTTTTCTCTCCATAAACATGCAATTTTGGCATTTTGATTCTGAACCTGCATTTCTGCAGCTGATAGTTATGGGAATGGAAAACCAGCAGTGGTGCACTCACAATCAAAATGACAAACCTTTTCAACTAAACATCGGGATCAGAAACATGGTGCTGTTGGGTCATACAATACATCATGTGGAAACAATGAAAACAAAACCATCACAAGGTCACCATTTTTCATCTGATTAGTTCTTAATAACATGAATGCACATAGTTTCCAAATGTAAAACACAATGAAGATGGTGAGCCCAATCCTGGGGAGCCAGAGCATCCCCACCCCCTGCAAGACAGACATGAAGACAGGTGATTGGAGCATGGGTGCAATTTATAACACCCCCCCCCCCCATAATCAAGAATGGCCAGTGCAACCCCCCCCCCCAAAAAAAAAAAACCAACAACACCCAATTATAATTAAATAAAGACATTTGCACCATAAATTGATGCAGAAAAGGCACAAATTGTTGCAGAAAGATTCACCCGAATGCAGAAAATGACTTGTTTGACATCAAAATATTGAATTTTGAATTTAATATTTGATGAGCCCAAAAGTTACGCCCTTGAACTACAGCTTTCATCTCGGAGTTTCACATTCCTCAGAGCAAGAAGAACCAGTACGGCCACATCAGCTCTCCTGCATCTTCCTTATTGTGTGGCGCATAAAACAAAAGGAACCTTATTTTAGACAAGTTACAGATCTTTACCAAAACTGTGAACCCGGCTCCGACCACGAAACAGGCGACGAATCCCTTCACACGTGTTCCCCAGCCCAGAGTCGAGGCTTCATTGACAGTCTGGAAAGAGTTTGGGTTGAATTCTCCTCTCAGTAAAACTCAGTAGAGATTGAGTTGAAGCAGTGTATGCTGACGTTTGGGTTTAGTTTTACCTCTAAAATGGTTCGGTCATCTCTGCGAGCCTCTTCACCACTCAAAACGGATTTTAATTTATCCATAACTGAAGATCCCTGAAAAGCCGATTGGACTGGAGAAGATTGTTGATTACTTCGAGGAGCGCGAGGCCAACTTGCCGGTTTCCTTAAATCTGCGTGGATGGACAACAACGTCACGTGGAGTTGTCAGGTAGCTTCACGGCAGGTGGATGATGCCTTCAGGTTCGTCACACCTGAGCGGAGAAGCAGCACAGACGTCTCACTCTGACCTCTCCCCCTTAGAGTTTTTATGCAAATTAAAAATTCAGCTTGGTATATTTCAATTTATTTTTGACATTTTGTTTGTGTTTTTTCTTTTGCTTTAAAGAAACAAAATCATTTAGATCAGATAAAAATAGCACATCTTATTGACATTTTATACTTCATAAGAAAAGAATTGGCAGATCAATCGATGATGATTAGTTGCAGCTCTAATTTGCATATAAATAGTAGAATATTTACGGTACACATTTTTACTAACTGAGTGATTGGTCTGCTTCAGCACAAATGATCTTTGTTGAAGCATATTGCTGTAGATAATAAGTCTGCAAGGGCAACTTACAGTGATGGCAGTGGTGTAGTCTACATGATACGCAGGTATATGCAGTATACCCACTAAGAAAGTTCCAGGATTTCCATATACCCAGTTAAATATGCCACAACATACTTTCCATTATATTTTTATATATTTTGAATCTGTTTTTCTTCTTTGCAGAGGCTAAATTGAGGTATTTCCACCGTAAATTGGTAAATAAAAGTTATCCGAATGCAGGAAATTAAGTCTTTGACGCTCAAAATAACCCTGGGGGTGGACACCCAGACCCTCCACCATGATATGCCCCCCCCAAAAGGCAGATTCTGGCCCATATACATAGGCCGATGTATTTATATACAGTACAGTATGCCCACTATAATACATTAGACTACTACAGCACTGAGTGATGGGATACTAGAACCTCATGCTGGGATCATTATGTGATGCGTGATGCGTGTTAAAGTGATTTGCTGTGATTTTACTTAGTGAGGAATAGAAAATATTCCTAGTGACAGATTTTGGTCATAGTGTCTCAAAAAAGCAGACATTCTGAAAGTGTTGAAAGTGTCACTAGGCCCCACTGATTAACAGTCGGAATAAGATATTTTTTAAAGACATTAAGCAACACTGAATATAATGCCAAAAAGACATGCATAGACAACAGTATCAACCATAATATAATCTGTAATAACATCAAATAGCCAAATCTAAACATTTAAACAATTTTAATTAAATTCTTATTTTTTTGGCATTTGGGTTTGAGCTTAAACAATATGAAACAAAAAGGCCACAAGATGGCGTTACACCAAAACACAATAAGTGTGTTTGGAAAGTCAAATGAAAAGCATGCAATCCATAAAAAGCTTACCCTCATGAGTTCATGGTCTTATATTATATGTGCAAAATAATAATTGGCAAAAATGATATGACCGAGTATATGAAAAGTATTAGGACACAGTAAAATAACTAACATTGAATAATGAGAGTAAGGCTAAAGGGCTTTACAGCTAATTAAATAAGGCAGAGGTAGAGAAATATTTCTAAAGTAAAACATCCAGAAACTTTGTCCTTCCCTCTTCTGTCTGCACACTTTGCTTCTAGTCGTACTGCTGCTTGTACTGCAGACATCATATCCCTGATTTAAGTATATACATATATATGTATATATATGAGTCACAATGAAGGTGTACAACAGTCCTCTTCACAGAATCTCATCTTCTGACTCTGGATCTCTGTCTCTCAGCTTCAGAAGTCCCATTTCCATTGGAGGAGTCCTCCTCAATCTGGAGCGAACCACACTGCAGAGAGAGCACAACAAACAGTCACGCATAACATAAACTGTTGTGAGAGAGCGCCATTAGAGGCACTCAAGTTGTTTGTCAGAGTGTGGATGAATCTGCAAGATGTCTGGATGTGTGGAGCATGTTCTTACCAGCTGATGGTGCAATAGAGCGTGCTCACGACGAGCATGGCGAAGGCGAAGGTGCCAGGAGTAACACATGGTGACGAACATCATGTTGTTGTGATCATTTAGGTCCCACTCAGGCCCGTGGGGAGGGTACAGCACATAACCAATCTGCGGGCGAAGAGAAGAAGAAGAGAAGGCAAGGTGAGGATATATTAGGCAGGCACTGCCAGAAACAGCTCACACACTCCGATTTACCTGCCAGAACCAGCTTCCCTGCAGAAGAGTGAGGGTGCAGCGCAGCAGCTCCAGGATGATGTTACCTCGGTGGAAGACCTCCAGGAAGGCAACAACAGCCTCGCCAAAGATGGCAAAGAGAAGTAGCTGGTGCACATGGACGTCCAGCATACTCCTGCCATGGAGGTGGTAGAAGAAAAGAAATCCTGCAAAAACAAGAGGCACTCATCAGAGTAACTTCCCGTATCTGTGTCACATGGGTTTCTCCACCGCCACGCCTCTTTAGGAGACCAGCGGCAGGTCCTGAGTGTATTGATTCCAATAAGAGAAGTAAACCATTATTTCGCCCCATAGTCATTAAAATAAATAATGGACACATCTCTCACAAGCCACATAGTGTCTCTCGAACATTCTGAGACTAACATGGCATTTTTCAGATGGACGAATGAAGAGAAAAATAACTGTGTTTGAGACTTGTTTCTGTCTCAGGAACAAACTCTCATGAGATCTGGCAACACGCAACACGCATAAGCTAACGTCAACTTCCCTTCACAGACGCATAACCAAAACTACTTTTCCTGTTGCTAAACATTTCTTTTGGCTGTGTAAATATCTAATATTGGCAAAAGAAAAAAATAATAAATTATGCAAATATAACTTTTCATCCAGCCACACAACATTCACTACACTTTTTAAGAGAGGCCACGCCCATTTAGGAGACAGGAAGTGTGCACTGCTTGAAATCTTTGGCCAAACCAACCTAAACATTGACAGTTTAATTGTACAAACAATTTTTTGTGACAATATTGTCACAATATTTTAACAGTTGTATAAAAAAATATTGTGAATAGCGTTATATAATATCCAGTTAGTGATAACTGGTGGTGTTGATAAAGGGGTACTTTAGTTGACCTAATAGGGCTGTTTAGGTATGTGTTAATAATATAATTATATTATATAATAAAATAAAATATAGTAAATGAATAACATCAAAGTGAACAAAAAAAGTAGTTTTTCTTACCTTCATTAAAGAAAGCAATAGCCAGCATTAACCTATCCATTGCCAGTGGAGCAACCTCTGTGGTGTGTACAATCAGATTCACAGTGGCAGCAACGCCAAAGAACAGGTACATGGTGGCATGCTGCCAGTTCATCAGATATTGCCAGTGTTTCTCTGCAAAGTTATACAGCTGTAGTCTCGGCCCATCTGCTGCAAACTGCTCCGCCAGCATCCCTGGGGAGCACAGCGGAGGAAACACTCAGATCTCCTTAATTAAAGAGTGAACGCTGGGGGCCCCCTGTACAGCGGGTCAGTCCTCGCCGCAGCGGTCTAGGGTTCGGTTGCAACCTGCAGCCCTTTGCTGCATGTTGTTCCCCCTCTCTCTCCCATTTCATGTCTAAGCTGTGCTATCAAATATAGCCTAAAATGCCCGAAATATAATCTTAAAAAAAGAGTGAACACTGTAAATGCCTATTTGTGTCATACTTTACTCACACTGTACATACTCATTAAAGTTATTTAAGTTGCTTTGGTGTGTGCTGGATTTATGCAGACGACTCCTAGTCAATGTTAAAAAAGGATGGGGATGCAAAATGAAGGTCATTTGAAATCAGCTGTTTTTCATATCACTCACAGTTTCTGTGTTTGTGTTTTTGTAAGTGGCTAGAAAGACCTACTTACCAACAAAAGAGCAGAAGAGTATGACAGAGCTTTCGCTGATCTCCAGGCGGCGCTGTGAGGCTCTGCTGGCCAGCCGAGTGGAGCCTATATTCTTGTTCCTGCGGGTGGCGTGCCAGAGCGAGTGCTTCCCTGTCCACCAGATCCCAGCTACCAGAAAGAAGCATCCAGGGAGCGCGTGGCCCTTGAAGCTTCCCATGACTCCGAGACCCTGAATCATGGGAGGAAACAAATCCATTAGCAGTAGCAGAGTGATAACCGAGGAGAAATATCACTCCTGTTATCTCAACGGTCTAAGAAAACCCTGTCTCTTCTTCCACAAAAAAAGAAAAATTCTATTTAGCACAAATCAGGGCTTTATTCTCAATTTTGCATCTATGTTACATCTGCAAGAAAAATACTGTATGATTTCTTTTAAATGCAGGTATCTTGTATCAAAACAAGATAATATGCAATTTAGTGTTCTTCCAGTAACATGGGGATATAGCCTACAGTATTTTTAGCATGACTGGCAAATGAGAAGGAATAAGTAATGGGAAGGTAAAAGTGGAGGAGTGCCTGCAATTGAGTTAAACAGCATAATCAGCAGCCATAATTAGTGTGTTTGTGTGTGTGTGTGTGCGTGCGTGTGTGTGCGTGTGTGTGCGTGTGTGTGCGTTTGTGTGTGTGTTCCTTCAACTGACTTTAGTAGAAGTGTGTCTGGAAAGGGAAATAAACCAGTTTTTCTGCAGACAGGTTCTGAGCTCACTTCATGAATTTCCATTAGTTGCATGCTGTCCCTGGTAATGACTAGCCATCATTTGAGGATGATGTGTGCTTGTGTCTGTGGGTACAGACCAGGCTGTCATCACCTGCTGTTTACCCCTACACATACATTCTGAAAGTGAACAAACGCATGCACAATAAAAGGGAAAAATGATCAAAAACAAACAGGCTACCATTTCACAGTCAGCCATGTGCTGTGCACTCTTTTATCCATTGTGTGCCTCCTTCTGGTTTCACATGAAATCAAGAATATAAAGAAACTTCATCAACCTGTTTGACTTCGGTCCCCTTACCAATAAATAATGTTTGGTAAACTCTGAGAGCAAAGCAGGAGTGGCGTTAACAGCGAGCAGAGAATCAGAATAAGGTGCATGGCTGTACTCTGTTTTGTGATGGAGATGACAGACAGTAATCCGCCCGGTATCAAAGGAAACCTTTTGGAGGGAGCACAATGAATACAAACAGATTGCTTGAGATGTTAAGCGGAGCATGTCAGAGACCCTTTTTCTCGTGCAACCTCTACAGACTGAGGAAAACACTTCAGTCGCCATGGCAATCACTCCATCGTGTCACTGGAGTGCTGCTGCAAGGCTCTTGTTTGGCTGATGTACTCATAATCAACAATAACATCTGTGCACCCTTGCTTCCAGATTCAATTGTTCCCACACTTCTTCTGTCAAGGGTTTCAGTGAATAAATGTACAATTATTACACTCACTGGTGGGAAGTACATTTACTCAAGTAGGCTACTGTGCTTGAGTACAATTTTGAGGTACTTCCATTTTATGCGACTTTATACTGCAACTCAACATTTAAGTGGGAAATAATGTACTTTCTCCTCCACTATATTTATTTAGCATTATGGCCCATGGTTAGTTAGCACTGTGGCCTCACAGCAAGAAGGTTCTGGGTTCGAATGCAGATCGTTCCGGGCCTTTCTGTGAGAAGTTTGTATGTTCTTCCCATGATGCATACTAGGTTCTCCAATCAGTGCCCTTGATCAAGGCACTGGCTCAGATCTGGAGCGCTGGAAATGGCTGCCCACTGCTGCCTTGAGCAATGGGTTTAAAAGCAGAGAATGAATATCGCTACATGTACGTGTATGTGACAATAAAGTACCTCTACCTTTAACAGTGACTTTTCAGATTCAAGATTTTTTTTAATCAAAAGGAGGCCTTCATTGTTGTAGATAACTCAACCCAACAGTCTATAAAACAAAAATTAGCCCCGCCTTGACCAATTATAACACTAAAGTACTGCTTACATGTTGAAGCATCAGTAATAACGATCCAGATGGGTCATTCTGCATGAGTACTATAAGCTATAATACTCCATGAAGCTTTAAGAAGGCCTATATTTGTTGCTATTATTTTTACTTAATTGCAATTTAAAAATGCAGAACTTTTACTTAAAGTAATTGAGTCTTTTTATAATGTGGGATTGTTTTTTCCCCTCCACCACTGACGATACTTATTCAGTAACGATTGTATGTGTTTGTTTGATTTAATATTTAATTATTAGACTGCCTGAGTATTTTGCATAAGTTGGTGACACCATGGAGCTTCTTCATGGAGGTGTAGATTCTAGTTCAGGAACCACTGACTATAAGAAAAGACATGAACTGTTCCTGACTGTGAGCTATGTAAAGACATTGGCACAAAGTGCTTTCTTTGTCTTTTATTCTGGCAGAGCAGACAGAGGCTATAAAGTTTATTAAAAGAGATAGTATAGCATTCAAAACAGATACATAACCCACAACATAAAAAGTAACTAACTGGATGTCTTACAGTGTAAGACAAGTTGCAATCTGAGACTTTTGGGCGTAAAGATCAGCAAAAAGATAAGTTGTGTGGTTTACTAAAAAAAACGTTTGTGTTTTTTTTTTAAATATTAAGGCAATAAGTTTTATTTAGAAGCACAGTGAGTGTATGTTATGGGCGGCTGTGTACATACATATAGCTACTACTCCATACAGATACAGTAGCCTAGCCTATAAAATTCCTTTATAGTAGAAAGAAAAAGGGAGGTCTTCTTACCCAAGTATGTTCGTCACTGGAGATGAAAAGTTATTACATAAAAGTATGTTAAGCCAGAAATATCAAAGCATCTTCATTTTCTTAACAAACAAATCATGTTTCCAAAGAAGAGAGATATCCTGTGTCCCTCGGTGAACATCTGAATCTGATCCAGGCTGCCTCCAGACCAGACCCGCTTCCCAACCTTTTTTCCATTTTTTCCCGACTCTCAGCAACAGTTTAGGGTTTTACCCCCAATAAACGATCCCATTGGATTACAGAGTTGAGCTCGCGTCATCATTCCGTGCTATCATTGGCTGACGTCCATGTCAGTCTCAGGTGTCTACTGTCCACGTGTGCACTTTCACTCCGCCTGCTCCCTCTCGGCTCCCTGCTCGGAGGAAACCGCTACTTTCCATCCAGCCAGGGTAGGGCAGGGCAGGCAGGCAGGGGCGGGCCGGGCCGGGCCGGGCCGGGCTGGGCCAGGACAAGACCTCCGGCACGTACACTGTGGCTGGAACACTTCCTACCTTATCTTCAGGCTGGAGCTCTGCTGCTCCATCACTTCACTTGTTTTATTCACTCATGTGTTTATCACTTTACAATAATGTAGGCTAATGTGGGCTAATGTAGGCTAATGTGGGTGTAAAAGGAAGCCTAAAGTTTTTTTTTCTTTTCTTTTCTTTTTTATGTTATTGTTCTGACCATCCATTTCATTAAGACGTGAAAAGTTCTTCGTAGGGGTATCTGAAAAACTAAAGCCCTTTGAGGACTTGTGTCTCTAACTGGGGGGGACACCGTTAGAGACACAAGTCCTCAAAGGGCTTTAGTCAGAACAATAATATGTAATAGGCTATAGCAAAAAGTGCTGAAATTGTAAAATTAATATATTGAGTCACCACCTTATACAGTCTCACTACATAAAGGCAAAAAAGGGCAGAATAAAGCCTCTCGCTCACATTGCATTTTTCACCCGTTGCTTGGATTTAGTTCAATTTTGCACTAATAGTGCCCTAATATCTGCTCTCCTCAAAGTAATATGAATATGAAATGTGTATTATAAAGCTTTTGGCATAAAAACAATAAAGGCAGTGCAACGCAAAATGTGTACAATGTGGAATAAAACCCATTTTTTCATGTTAATATGTTACAAAGTATACAAAAAGGAACTGTTTTATCTCTTATACTTTGCAAAAAATAAAAATGTAACACCACTTCAAACCCTCCTTTAAGAGATACTATTATCCACTATTGAAGATTTTATGCAGACCTTTTGCTTTTAGGTTATTCTCATTCCATACTCTCCACTCATTCTAGAGGATCAGTAATTAGCTTCAACTTATAAGATACAAACAGCATTTCAACTTCAGAATTACACACACACACACACACACTTCCTAAAGTGTCTGTGTAAAATAGATAATAGACACAACAGTCACATTAAAAAATTTTTGTGGTGTAACTAACAACATTCATAGCGACTTCATTCCAGTCAGGTATGTCAGTGGCAGGGCTGTGATAGTGCACATGCTGATTTACTCACCTATGGACTGGAGCCATCATCACAGTAACATCATTGGTTACGCCTGTGCTTTACCAGCTTAGTCAAAATGTCTACCTTGAGAAAGCCGATTATGGTATTGCCATTGTTATTATAAGATTTAACTACATTTGAATACTTGTTATTATTGGCTTTTTTTAATGGGCTGCAGTGTAATAATCCAACAATAAATAATGTAACAACTATTGAGGATACATTAAGTCACTGAAAAGTGCATGCTTGTTGAAAGCACACTGCATTAAGCATGGGAGTGTCCCATCAGTGTGCTTGTGGCTTGTTTTGTGTTGATCGCAGTGTCACTCCAGCCTTCGAAGCCCAGCAGCGTGTGGTTGGCTTCACACAGCTGTTCTGTATTTTTAGTTCTGATTAAAAAGGTAACATAAATATGTCATGTATGAAAGACAAAAAAACAAACGTGTATCTCACAGTGAGGACACTAAATATAACTTACATCATTTCCCCTAGATAAAACATTCATTTTGGGTGGGCATAAATCAAAGCCGGAGCACAGTAGATTCAATAGACCAGGATTTATTGGTTAGTTAATAAATTAAGTAAACATGTGTCACATGAAGTAATAGTAAAGTAGTGATGTACATCCTAAACATGGAAAGACAACCAATTGTCACTAGCTTGAAATAAAATCAAATGTATGTTATTGCATATTTACTGTATTCAGTATGTATACATTCATATACAGGCATCCTGATTTTGTTGCCCCTTTATCACACATTTTAACATCTTATTTGGCAGTGCAAAAACACGACAGAGACAGTCTGGGCCTCACAAGCAAAACAGCAGATAATGCAGGGAAATATATGACGGACAGACGAAATGTATCAGGAGGAGGACTTTACTTTTATAACTTCAGAGTAAAGATTATTAACACAGGCATGAAACAGGCTACTGGTCCTACTCACTTTCAAGCTTATCATGAGGCTCCAAGTATTATTATTTCTGCCCATGCTCTTATAACATACTTTCCCCAGATTTAGTTATGTCATCAACATGGACGGAGTCTACAATTCATACAAAAACACTGGCTGCAATTAGTTTGAATATTCAAATACTCAACATGCTATTGACACTTTGCAAGTTAGTCTGGAACATGACCTTTTGTTCTTGTCCGACAAGAGAGAGGGGTTAAAAAGGGTTAACATTGTGTTTCAAGAAGTTTATTTTATAAAAGGGGAATCTCAGTTACCATGAATCTTCTCATCTAACTCTGAACAAGAAAGCAAATAAACGAATTTCCCAAAATGGCAAATTCTCCTGAAAGGTAAATAAGATGTTCAAAGATGTAAAAAGACCCACAGTGAATCTTGAGGAAATTTGCTTCAAAAACTGCCGGTTCAATGCAGAGTTTAGAATTCTTTTGACACTAACATAATGTAGACAAAGAGACAAAACCACTCGTATTTTGGGAATAATTTAAACATAACTTTCTAATGTTATATAACTTTATACTGTATATTTAGAGTGTGAGACACCACCAAATTCCAAGTTCTCTCTCTTATTAAGAGGCCCCCTAGTCTTGCATCGCCAGACCTTCCTCCACAGTGCTGCACAGGAGGGTCTGGCTAGTCCACACGGCATTCAGGGATGGGAGTAAAACGTTAATTGGCATTTCGTCTTTGGCGGGGCTAAGTTCCGGACGGAGCCATGGTGCCTCTGCTAAATAGTCTCAGGAAGGAAGTTGTTATGGTCGAACATGTGTACGTTCAAAGGTTGTTTTAGGTGTACAACAGAAAACTCTGATTGGACAGATAGTCTAGCTAGCTGTCTGGATTTACCCTGCAGAGATCTGAGGACCAGGTAACCATAGTCCTCAGATTGGACAGATAGTCTAGCTAGCTGTCTGGATTTACCCTGCAGAGATCTGAGGACCAGGTAACCATAGTCCTCAGATTGGACAGATAGTCTAGCTAGCTGTCTGGATTTACCCTGCAGAGATCTGAGGACCAGGTAACCATAGTCCTCAGATTGGACAGATAGTCTAGCTAGCTGTCTGGATTTACCCTGCAGAGACTTGAGGACCAGGTAACCATAGTCCTCAGAAATCAGCCGCAGGTTGGAGAGCCAACACAGAGACAGAGGACGGGGACGGACATCTGGCTGAAAAGAGTGACATCCGGCAGATTTTCCAATGGCAATCCCAGAAGTGGAACGTCGTGGCTATAGACTAGGGGCCCCCTAACTTTCATACAGCACCCCCCAAGACAGAGGAGGATCTAAACTCTCCTAAACAAGTACAGGTTTGAGGAAATCCGCACAGGTTGACCAAGGAGCAGCGGATTCATGCAGAACGACCAAAGTGTAGTGGACCTCTGGGGGGAGGGGGATCAGTGGGTCTCATTGACATGCAGGCATGGCAGGTGTATGTACAAGGACCATTATGGGACTTTGATGCGGGATGAAGACCAATACAGGGGCTTCGGCATGAACACGTGGACACAGCAAGTGGGACACGTCTGTTTTTTCCACAGCCACTGCTCCATGCACTGAAACACATTTTAAAAGAGTTTATTATCTGTTGTTTGTTTATGATTTCTGCAGGTATTGATTTTCCTTAAGCATATGCACAACAGGATAAACACTGAACCTGCTTCACTTGATTGTCCATTCACTGTATTCCTGAAGGTGTGGCGTTACAAGCCAAGCAATTTCCTCTGGTATAAGGAAGTCATAAAGCAGGTAATTCAAAGGACATTCAAGTACTAACAACACTAAACACTTATGACTGAGCACAAAAACACAAATAATTTTGGACTTCATTAATGAAACTCAATTATTCAATTATTCAAAATTACCAAAATAGTCACAAAGTACTGGAAACATTAAACAAATCACAACCTTACTGTATATCTTTTTTTAACAACTTTTCACACTATCAAAATTATTTTGATGTTCTGCTGGCTTTTTAAATGTGGTAAAAGTACAATATTCTCCATGTATGATAATAATTTGATGAATAACCAGAAAGATATTGTCTAGATTGTGACCCAGTTACAACCCGTGCGTCATAACTGAACATAAAGTACCATTACATGACCTGTGTACAACTTGACATGCTTTTCATAATACTATAAAGCAAATATTTTATACATCTCATTTATAAAAGAGGCACATGTTCTTTGCCAGTGTTCAAGTAGCATTGGTAAATAAAAGCTAACACAAGCAGGAAACTATAAGCACTGGTAATTTATTTTAATCAAATATTACTTTAGGGTTTTCCTAATAAGAATTTCAAAAAATTCAACAAAAAAAAACATTCAAAAATGTACATATTTTTTAAATGTTTTTACAATTATGATTCCTAGATCCTCCTAAAATAGGCCTTTAACACTGAGGAGAAAGAGTGGTAATCACTCCAAAGCAGACATAGCGAAGGGGCCCACAGGACAGCTTTACAGGATCAGGTCAGCTATAGTCAAGACCCTGAGATTTTAACTCTTGAACGTCACACCATGTAGAAGTAAAAAGTTCAGGAGACAATCCTGATGTTTGGCCCATGGGTGCAAAATCCTCTATTTTTACACCGCCGAGTCACCTCTTCCCACAGACTGATATCAGCGATGTCTACGCAGGGAAAGTTTACGGCGGGGTGTGTGCGGCTCCTTCACCGTGGAGATTGGCCCGTCTGCTGAATACCTCCTCTCATCCGAGAGTCTTCTCACCTCACAAGCTGCTGCTTCACTGCCGCTGCGGGGCCGACACTGCTCCAACCTCTGAGCCGCCTTTAGCACCCACCAAACGGAGACATCATGATCAGTTAAGGCCTCGGCTGTTAGAGTGCTCCATGCTTCCACAACAGATAGGTTTCAGGTGCAGGTAGATTGTTTTCAGACCACTCCATGCATATCCAGGAATGAGCTGCCATGCACCCTCGGTTTGGTATTTGACATGCTAGGATTGGAGTGAACAAGTGAACACGCAATGGGAAGGGAAACATGGTGGAGTGTAAACATGCAGTGAGAAGATGTTTACCTCTCTGTGGAAGCGGTGTGCACAGTGCAGCTCTTGAACTCCCCCTCCACCCTTCTGTATGTCGTCATAACAGATCAGGCACAACTTGTCATCACCATTCTGGCAAAAAACAGAGTCAATTTGCTTTTTAAAGCTCAACCTCTGACCAAAATCAATTGTAGAACTACAGTAATTAAAGATATATTGTGCTGTATTAAATCCAGCTCTGTGTCATCTTAGTGTGGCCAGTGTGTGCAGATGAGCGGTGTTTGGCTGCCCACCATGGCTCTGTGATCAGCTGATGTCCACCGGATGAGGCTGCTCAGCTCCGTGGAGAGCAGCGACACGAAGAAAGGCCAAACAGCATACACTGCCCACACTAAGATGACACAGAGCTGGTTTAAAATCTGCATAAGTATTGTGTACTGTTAAAAAAGTGAAAAGGCTAATACATATGAAGCTTGAAGTTGACATTGACGACCAAACACAAATGCAAAATCCAGCTTTTATTTTCAAAGCTTCGTTGGATTTGATACACATTAAGCACCAGATTCTTCTCCAGAATTCCTCCAAATTATGTAATGTAACATTTTTAAATGCAAAACAACACAAATGCAAAATACATAATTGATCAAGCCCTTTTATAAAATGTGAACTATCTACACAGTAGTATCCCCAAACATGCAGTACACTTTACAATGAATAATATGAGTTTATTCATTGTTTTTTGTTAAAAGGATCCCCATTAGCTGTCTCTAAATTTGGACAAGCTAATCTTCCTGGGATCCACATGGTTCTGTCATGTCCATGATAATGTCAGCATACTAAGGTAACGCACCTATTAATGTGCTCTAAGAGCTCTATTAATAGTTATGCTTCATAATACCCTATTATATTTATATATTCTTGGTATAAACTGTATTATACTATTCCATATTATATATCATATCATACTGATGTTATATTGCTGTATTTTTATAACATATAATGTTATGCCTTACACTCCATTATATGATACTTAATTTTGCTGCACTATATGCCTATGCTATATACTTTTGTACTGTATAATGATATTATGACACTACTACACCTTGTACATATACCTTATACAGATACCTTGTATCTCATTACCCTCACTATTTCATAATGTACCCTATTATACAATACTATGTTAATATGTTACATTGACCACTGCAATATATTCTATTCTTTTAAGACTCTATTATTCTATTATTCCCACGATTGTCACTTTATCAGCACCACTGTCACTTTTCTGTATTTATCTTTGCTGTAAAAACTGCTTACATTTTTAATAGCTTTATAAAATTTCCACTCACCACAGACATGGTCCTCTTATCCCGGAGAAAAAGTCTCTTCTGGAAAGACTCCGTGAGCTCTGGGATAGTGGTGATGCGGTTCTCTGGGACGGCTGACTTGGAGCGGCTGTTGTCGTCTGAGAAGCTACAACGAGCTCTCTGGTGAGGCCGGACCTCCCCCTTCTCCTCTCGCGTCTTGATGTGGCTCGGGGTGGCTGTCATTGTCGCTGCGTGGAACTTGTTCAACTTCATGGCATCTAATTGTGACTGTGGACCACACAGAGATGGACATTAAGTCATAAATCTCAACTCTAAGGGAAACAATAGTGTCCTATTTCTATGTTTCCCTTTAGAGCTGAAAATGTGAAGAGCAACTGTGAGACAGACAGACAGACAGACGGACAGACGGACAGACTCTCACTCACAGAGAGACAGACAGAAAGACAGTCAGGCAACCATGCTGAGATTTTGTATGAGAATTAAATCACCCCTAATTTTCTTAAGTAACATGTTTGCAAAGCACATGATTGTAGCACCTGATTATAGTCTGTCTCTCAACCCAGTTCGTTGATTTACATGATTTACACAACAGTATTTATGTGATTACACCTATATGTTACAAAATAGGTATGTTGAGGGTCCTTGGATGCCGTAAAGACTGTATTACAAAAGTAAGGATTAATTAAGAATATTCCAGGGATGTGTCACACTATATTGGTATAACATTTCTGCAGAATTGTACCTTTTGTACATGTACCTGTACAATTTCATATGACGAATAGAACTGATTCATTGATTGGTTTCAATAATCAATGGGGTACTCACAAGAGACCTAAATCTGAGATATGTGTCAAATCAGTGCAGTGTCCCTTTAAGAACTCAATTACAAGAAAAAGATTAACTCCATATACAGCATCTAAAAAGATTGCATTACAGTACACATCTAATCTTGTGCATTAATAATATGGTCATTTGGCTCGTCCATTCACTGGATTAAATACTCAAATTGATCTGTGTTGGCAGGAGCAAGCTCAGGATTCACATTTAACCCTCGTGTTGTCTTCTCGTCAACATTGAAAGTCAACAGTTTTGTTGACACTTTTTAATAAATATTTTTAACTTTTTAATGTTTTTGTCCCTTTTTTGAACACTTTATCAATGTTTGTCACTTTTTTGACATTTTCAATACTATGTAACACTAACTTATTAACTTTAGTTTTACAGTTATTTTTGGAATTTATGGTCAATAAACCTCATTTATAAAAAATCATACCTAATGTTTGAGTTAGAAAAGCAGAAATTAGGAATTATTTAGATTAAAATTAAAGGAATGGATGTTGATGGATAATCACAGACTGGTATATGTCAACTTTTACTCAATACTATTTCAAAACCACTTCAGTTGTTTTCTCCAAATTCTATAAAATTGAATAAGACACCAGAAAATTAATGAAAGTAGAGATTTGTACTTGCTAAAGAGCGTTGTGTGGAATCAATCATGTCATTTTGGGTAGTTAAAACAACATTGATATAGAAAAACAGGTCAATTTGACCCGAGGAAAACACAAGGGTTACAAAGACAATCTGATTGTCAGCCGAGCTGCAGCCATCAGCGCTGTGCTTGACACCACCTAGAGGCCAATCTCTATGAGTATGTGTTGTCATATCTATTATCAGCTGCTTTTGTTTCACTTAACCTGCAAAACAACTCAGACCAAGGAATACAACTAAAGCCCTCCAAATGGAAACAAAATATGACTCTAATCCTAAAAGAATATGCCACAAAACTGATTTTATCAAAAAAACATAATGAAGCACGCACACACAATGTTGCTTGTCCCTCCCCAAGTCCCCTTAAGTATGTAGGGTATACGTCTACATTTTAGTCCACATCCACCTTTTCTAAATTGCCCTTGACCCTACTGAGTACCTACTGTATGAGCCACAACCATGCTGTTATGTAGCTGGCACTGACCTTTGACCTCCCCAATTCTCTTATGGCAATGCATAAAGAAGTGCACTGTTCTATGAAGTAAATGCCCTGTATTTGCGTAAGAACTCTTACATGTAACAGTCCATGACTAAACATAGTTGAATGCACTTCTTACTTTGCATAAACACACATTCATCTGTGCATGTGTGTGTTTGTGTGTTTGTGTGTTTAAGTGTATGCTGGGGCAGCATTCACTTAAACACTGGAGGAGGCAAATTACAGGTCAGAACTAGGGCTGGGTTCAAATAATCGATTATCCAATTAAAATCGATCTTTGTTTGAGTAATCTAATATCGATTAATAAAATATAGAAATCGATCTTTTAAGATATGTATTTGGATGTATAAATAAAAAGTACTTCAAACTAGCTTTTTGGTGGGCAATTCCTAATGTAAACAATAACCTGATGCATTATAAA
Organism: Etheostoma perlongum; assembly: GCA_026937815.1. Classification (NCBI taxonomy): domain Eukaryota; kingdom Metazoa; phylum Chordata; class Actinopteri; order Perciformes; family Percidae; genus Etheostoma; species Etheostoma perlongum. The sequence goes on from CM049379.1 coordinate 32,253,240, forward strand.
ATAATATGTGAGGGTTGCTTCTTGCTTGTACAATTTACAGCATAAGTTCTCCGAGAATCTCTTTCATATTCAGAAAAAAATGGTATTGTAACTGAAATGTTCCTATCCTGATTGATATTGACTCAAATCCAAAATTTACTCAAATTGGGACCTTATGAATCGGAATCAAATCTGTTTGGGGAATCATTGCCCTAGTCAGAACTATTATTGGTCTCATTTGGCTTTTTTCCAATACTGGTGCTAAAACAATACCGCCATGTCTAAATGGTGCCTGATTCACAAAAAAGAGACACAAAATGACAGTCTTTGATATTAATGAATGGCTTGTTTATTGCTAAGGCCATATGATCAATTTTAAATTATTTATTTTAGTGCCACTTAATTTCACCAAAATGAGGCACCGAAATCTGCTTTGCCATTACAATCGTATAGGAACTGGTGCCAATGGTTTTGGTACCCAACCCTAGTCAGAACACCCTATAACTATAACTATAACTATAACTATAACTATAACTATAACTATAACTATAGCTGTAACTATAACTATAACCATAACAGACCTACAGAACCTGCCTGGTGCTCGTACCAACTTGCTTTTCCAATGTCTGTACAGTGTACACACGCATTAGGCTACTGTCAGTGTCTGCCAAAATATAAATGTGTATATGCATTCTTTCTTTTTCCATCTTATTACATATGTATATGTATATATATATATACATATATAAATGTATAACTTTATGTATAACTTTATGTTACAGTCTCAAGGTCCAGATAAAAAAGTACACTTAACACATTACAAGAGGGATACAAATACACAAACATAAATACATACAGACATACTGACTCCCACAAATTACGTAAAGGGAACATACAAAACAAACAAACATACATACATACATATATACATACAGACATAATAATAATAATGTACCTGTGTTAATAATAATTAACACAGGTACAGATGCGTGTTCCAGAGTTTGGAGGTATCATTAAGTGCAGGGTTGGTTATAGCAGTTAAAAGTGTATTATTTGACTCTGTTAATTGGCATTTGTAAATAAAAATATATTCTTTACATAAGTCTATATCTCCACACAGACATGTTAGATTTTGATTAGTTAAGGTACAGTTTTTTTGTTATAGGTTTATTTTTAAAGACATTGGTATTAACAAGTTTACATCAGTTTCACTGTGGTGCTGTGGTCACTAAAGTTGTTTTTCCTAATGGCGGAAAGAAAGTGTGTTGCGGCTGTTTATATGTCAATGCACACACTTATGAACAAACTGAACAAAGTGACGTGCAATGCTGGTGGTCCTTACCACAGTCGGGAGTGATGCTCTTCGATCACCATGTATTTTTGCAGATCTTCTGAAACTGTGTTTCCTCTCTCTGGAGTGTCCACAATCAGCCCCGTGACCCCAGTAACTACTCATCCATTTTGTGAAGTTACCATCATCATCATCATCGTCGACCATGAGGGAAGGCAGGAGCCTGAGAGACATGATGGGAGTTGTGCAGGGAGCCTCTTGGTGTAGCAAGTCCGAGTACAACCAGTAGAAGTGTGATCCCAGCAGAGTGGTACAGAGGGTAAAAACAATGCTGAGCTGACCTACTAAGCCTCTGGCTGACTTGCTGCTCTACTACACAACACTGTCCCACGGGGCAAAGGTACCTGACTTCAATTTGATCCCTCTGGAACCCTCAAGCACTTTAGTAGTCTTATTCTTGGATGAGCCCAAAATAAACTGCAGTCTTTAAATGAGTGAGTCCTCTATAATCTATTTAACGTAAGCATGGAGGTGATGGGAATAAACAGGGAGGCAGAAGGCAGAGAGGAGCAGCTAGTATTTTGGAACTGGGTGGGTGATGTGAACACTGCTTTTAATCTTTCCATTACAGTCATGGGCCTGGGGGTAGACAACTGAAACTCCAATTTCCCCATACTTTCCACTCATCAAACCTGTCAATAATTATAGAGGGCAGGCTACCCTGTCTACCGCTGTGCACTGTGAGCCTGGGGCTTGGTTAATACAGGACAGAGAAAGAGCATATCTTTTCATATTACACTGCACACTACTTTCATCATATTTTATTTATATTTGCCTTTATTATCTATTTGTTTCAAAATTCTCCTTTGTGATATAAGAGAAATTCAACTGTGTGTGCACAATGAACAACTGGAAAAGCAACATTGGCACAACCAAAATATTCATAAGCACACATTTTATGAAGTTGTACCAAACAACAGGTTTACGTTTTCCACCAAAGCGTATACATGTCATTAGTACACTCTTGATACAATGCCATAATGTATCACACATAAGACACAGTTTACAGTGTAAAAAGATAAATTGTGTAGCGTGTATTCAGGTGAGAAAATCTGACTCTAAAAAACAGATATTATATATATACTGTATATATATATATATATATATATATATATATATATATATATATATATATATAAAACATATTATTTATTCCACACTAACCCTAACCCTAATGAATTTAAGAGAGAACATATTTGAGCAGGATTAATTATGCAACATACTCTGAAAATGAAACACAGTGTGCATTGAACATGCTATTTAGTATACCTGTGTAGTCCTATATATTTGTAAATGTACTGTATGTACAGTAAGTATTAGTAAGATAACCACTTTTTAAAGTTTTTTTTTGCTTCACGTTTTCAGCTTGGTTTTCAAGTAGAGGTATAGAGGGATTTTTAAAAATGAATTTGCACTTGAACATGAACAAAATCTTCCTTCACACCTAGACAAAACCGAAAGGATCAAAATGCTGCTAATCATCTCAGAGAGCTGAGGCTCAAAGAGGAGGACTAATCTAGGTGAGCCCCTTAATGAGACATTCCTGCTGCTTTTTCATGAACCTCAGATCAAGATTACACTTAATCTGTTGTTTTTCCAATGGCTCCTGGCCTGTTAAGGTCCCAGCTGAACACAAATGACCAGATGCTCTTTACAAGGGTGTAACTTCGGAGGGAGGGGGGGGAGGAGGGGGGGGAGAGAGGTTGTCTAACATTTATAGGGACTGAGGTGATACAAAATCCAGGAAATAAGTACATTGCCCATAATGAATTATGCCGGAAAGAATAGTACTAAACGATGTATAAGAAAAAGATCTATTTTTGTATTGCTTAAAATAGGGGCCAATCACCAAGAACTATGAATAAAATAATATCAAACTAATTTGAAAGTGGGGGGGACACCCCTGTCCCCAGTGAAAAGTATGCCCTAGGCGCTTTATATATTCCTACATGATACTAGAATATACAAATCTGACATGTAAATGACCCAATATTTTTCAATGACTGTAAAATAATACAGTGGTTTCACATGTTTTAAGTTCCAGTGTTGTAAACTAGAGGATCAGATTTGAGAGGCTGCCATGCCACTCAGTGAAATTATTAACTACAACCAATTCAACTTGTTTTTGATTTAGTATGTGTATGACTGCATGAATAAAATGCACTCTGCATGAGCATCTCAAGATAATCTGATTTAATGATCTGGAATAATTTGGTATATATTTATGCAGTTGATTTGTAAAGACTTACATTTTCAGAGTACCTTACATCACAAGCTTTATAGGAGCCCAGACACGTCTCAGTGGTCACAGAGAACTAAGCCGGGCTGTGCTAACAATAGCAGGCCCATGTTACAGGAATAACAGACAGAGAGTCAGGAATAGCTAGAAGATCAGACATCCTTAGTGTAACCTCTGTCTGTAGCCCCACTTACCCCTCTTTAAAGCAACAATATCTGCAGGGTCATTGAAGAGACATGCACCACAAATGGACTATAGAAGGTTATTGTGTCTCATCACGTGTTGAAGTTTACTGTACTGGCAAAATTGATTTTATTACTTTTCAAAACAAGCTGCGTCAGTGATGGATTATTCTGAGGGCAGCAACACGTTTTAAGCTACTCTACCAGGACAGTTTAAAATGTACACTATTTGTACATACTGTGTTATTAATTTAGTACGAATTTGAAACACTGTTTATTATGTACAAAATGTTGCTTTTTGATTTGGTGCAAATGCAAAAACAGAATAAAATAACATGCGCCCAACTGTTAGTTGCAGCATAATTGACAGCGTGTCCTTAATCATAGAACACCACATGTAGGGATTGTTGTCCTATCAAAAGCTATGTTGCTGCCATGACAGGATCTTCATTACACCGGCTTCCCTCTGAATAAAGCTGACTTCCAACTTTTCAGTTCTGGTCGCTGGGGGGACGGATGCCTTGGGGACAAATTGAGTAGTCAGGCTCCAGCACCGACCAGATAGACCAGCACAAGGCTTTAAAATGGGACAGACAGGTGACTGAAGTTAGCAAAGAGACAAACACACACACACACACACACACACACACACACACACACACACACACACACACACACACACACACACACACACACACACACACCAATTAACTCAATTAATTAATTAATGTTTATTTAAATTGTTGATCACAAATTTTGAGTCTGTCTTTCATAAAGGTGAGGAAATTAGAATGAAATTTAAATCATTCAAATCACACATGACTGGTTGTCAAATTGCATTATTACATGTAAAACAGGGATTCAAACAAATAATCTGTGCGGTATACCTTGGATCCATTTGAAATTATATAAAGGGAGAAAGTATAATGGATTATTTAGGTTGCTTTGCATCATTGACCAAGAAAAGCAGGTAGCTGCATCAGCGTGTTGCCTTCAGGAGCCTTTATCTTTTTGTTCACTAACGGGTTCATTAAATCGGATAGCCTAAATATATTTCGCATGTGTAAACATGCATGAGTGAAGCACATTTAAAACTCAGTTTACACTAAATAACCTATTATGACTGAGACTACAGTGCAGCATTTGCACAATCCCAGAGAACTATTAAAATGGGCTGCTGTAGGTCAGAGTTTTCAGCATATCTGATGTTTGGACTACAAATGCTACTGTCGTACTACAATTACACACAGGCCCGTGGCTTTCCGACAGTATCCCATGATTCCTCGGTGTGTCTGTGACCTCGCAGAGCACAGGAAGAAGAAGCTCACGCTGTCTGGTGCTGGTACTGACTGCTAACTTGCTCGGTTGTACATCATGGCTGCTTCTAAGCCAGTCGAGCCACAGTCCGGGACTGGACTACCCCGCTGGCAGCTGGCACTTTTAGTCGGGACTCCTATAGTGCTGGGAGTGGGGGCGGTCTACCTGTGGAACCGCAGTAGGACGAACGAAAGGAAAGGGACTGGGGAGCGGAAAACACCAGAAGGCAGCGCGAGCCCCGTGCAGGGCCAAGACGGCGCGACTCCAGCCGGCCTAGAGCAGGAGAACATGGTAACCTTACTGTTCCCTAAAAACTGCTCTTTCCTCTGCAGTTAATGTAACATTCCCCACATTAGCATTATCGTCCTTGGTGCAGTGCGTACACTTATCTAAATTAACGTGTCATTGCCGTAACAGTGGCGTCCGTCAAGGACACCTAACGTTACCGACACTGTCAGTGACAGCTCCCTTCACCAGAGCAAGGCCGACACAACCGGCTCATCGCTGCTGGATTAGCCGATGTTAATGGCTACTTGCTGGGTTTACCAGCCCGGTTAGCACGAGTAACATCAATGTATGCAGCTGGTAATGCACTGAAATGCATTCGGGAACAAAATGGCAAGAACTAAGCATGGCTTTGCATTTACATTTCATGTTTTGGGCATGCTAGCTAACGTTATCTTCTTAGAAAGTCAAGAGGGCGGGGATGGCTGTGACTTGAGCCTGTTTTAGGCAAAGGCAATTCTATTAGATAGTATCAGGCTGTAGGTGGCTGGCCGCCTGTCACCTTGTTCAGTCAGTGCGGTGTCATGCATGGCCATGGGTAACGTTAATGTGCAGGAACGCTAGCTAGCTATTGTAGCCTGTATTACTCGTCAGAGTCTACCTTTTGGAGTAATTGTACTCTGCCAGAGCATTTTCACCAAAATGTAAGCTACAGTCGGCTGATGTATAACTAAACAGACATTTTCCCAGCCTCAGTTTACTCACAGGTTATTATTATTATTATTATTATTATTATTATTATTATTAAAGAGGTGTCTGTGGACCGGCATATTTTTAAATCCCTCCTGCATTCAATAAAGAGATAAATAGATGACAGATGTCTATTTATACGTTTCTCCCTAATGTTATAACATGTGTAATTACGAGAAAAAGCTTAATTAGTATGAGGTTAACTCCAAAATAAGAGAACTATATTGTAAATATGAGGCCATTATATCATAATTGTGAGAAAGGGAAACTGTTTTATACAGCTGTCACCCTTTGACAAAACAGACAGGATTTGTTTTCGGTCATAGAGCATTGTGCTGGCATGGTCATTCATTGCGGTTTTTCAGGTAAAAGCAAAAAGAGCACATTGTTAGGCTGCTGTTCTGTAAACCCCTTCACAGTTCAGATTATTATTACATTATCACTTGGGCCAAGTTTCTATGTCTTTAAATGTATGTGTGTGTGCTATGTCAGTGTAATATGCTTCTTGGTCCACCACTGGAAACATTTACCTCGAGATACTTCGACATTCTGACAGGAGTCAGGGATCGAACCGCCAACCTTGGGATTATTGCACAACCCCTCTACCTCTTGAGTCACAGTTGCTCAGATAGTTAGCTGTTTTGGCTTTTCAATTTGATGGCATTCAATCCTTGGCACATGCTTGCAGTTCAGTTGCACAGCCTATTGGCGTGTGAGATGCTATGGGAGAACATAATTACTTAGTCTTTAGTCTCTTTAATCCTTAAACCAGTCCACTGAGTTCATTTCGGGGGACCATTTAATCAATAAATCTTATATTTTCTCTTTCTCATTTAGAGCCCGTTGGATCGGGCCCAAGCAGCAAAGAACAAGGGCAACAAGTACTTCAAGGCTGGCAAGTATGAGAACGCCATCCAGTGCTACACAGAGGCTATTGCTCTCTGCCCAACAGAGAAAAAGACTGATTTGTCAACATTTTACCAGAACAGAGCAGCAGCCTACGAACAACAGGTTGGCAACACCTTGTTTTAAATATGTGCAGAGATTGTTGTTAATATAAGAGACCCACCAACAATAAAAAAAGCAACATTTTGAAATATCTTCATTTTTTCTGAGGGAAAAGTAAATTTTTCAATGTCATGTCTTTCTCTTGTGTGACATTGATTCTTTTGCAGAAATTAACAATATACTACGATGCCCTGCTTGCAAGTATGTTGCAGTATGGCACATGTCCCTTTCTAAATGTCCCCAGGTGCTTGTAGATGGAAAAGTCAATACTTCTTGCTCTACAGTGAACTTAAAAATACCTGAAAAGGCTTCAGTACACTCTAACTTCTTCTCACAACCTAAAGCCAGATGAGATTCTGCAGAACAGGAACCTGCTTGAACACAGTTTTTAAACTGAGTCGTAACAGTTGTTACTCCTCTTTGGTCAGTGTGTAGCAGACTCTATGCAAAGCAACATTCTCAAATTTTTCCACCCTCATGTTTGATTAAAACTTTTCCTCATGGGCGCCCAGATAGCTCAGTTGGTAAAGCGGGAGGCCATATATAGAGGCAAATGCAGCGAGGAGTAAACCTCTTTACATGCTCTGATCTGCGGCCCTTTGCTGCATGTCCCCCCCCCCCCACTCTCTCCCCTTTCATGTCTTCAGCTGTCCTGTCAATAAAGGCCTAAATTGCCCACAAAAAAGTTTTCCTCATAAGGGTAAATGCATTAGCTCTCCACATTATTATTTTATTAACCAAATGTGAGAGAGATGCATTGTTTTTTAGGACGTCTAGCCTCCGCTAACTTGCAGTCCTTGTCCCTGGCCTGGCTTTTACAAAAACAACCACAGCAACAAACAGTCTATTAAATTCTCAAAGAATAAAATCAAATAAAAACAGAATTTACTGAAAATTAGTGTCGCTAAAGGACACCATTAGTGCTCACATCTGTTGTTGTTTAAGCCATAGTTTGGCTTTTGTATTAAACACTTAGTTCTAGTTCATAAAGGGTAATGTTGAAACTTTGATACAGATGTTGTTCTGTTTAAAGATTAGTTAAATAGTCTTCAGATATCATGTTCACTATAGGTCTCTAGGTCCACTTCAAAGCCTTCTCTGGGTAGTGGACAGTCCTCTGGACCACTGTGTATTCCAATGCAGATACATTTTGGAAGATAACCCGCCCATAACTATCATTTCAGATGAAATGGACAGAAGTGGTGCAGGACTGCTCGCAGGCTGTGGGAATGAATCCACGCTATATCAAGGCTCTGTTCAGGAGGGCCAAAGCTCTGGAAAAACTAGAGAACAAGAAGGAGTGCCTAGAAGGTGAGACACTCCTCTTTCTTTTAAAAGTGTTCTTTTACGAGTCAAAATTAAAATGTGTGACAACCTGTTTTGTTCCCTGTGTATCCTCCAGATGTCACAGCGGTGTGTATTCTTGAGGCCTTCCAGAACCAACAGAGCATGCTGCTAGCAGACAAAGTGCTGAAACAGTTGGGAAAAGAGAAGGCCAAAGATAAATACAAGGTATTCGTCCACTATAGAGGCATTTGATTCAGTTTTAGTTCTCTAGATTGTAACATAAAACCTATTCTGTTTTCTTTTTAAACCCCTCTCCTGTAGAACCGTGAACCGATGATGCCCTCTCCTCAGTTCATCAAATCCTACTTTAGCTCGTTCACGGATGACATCATCTCACAGGCCCTGCAGAAGGGGGAGAAGAAAGATGAAGACAAGGACAAGGAGGGCGAGGCAGCCGACATCACTGAGAGGTCAGAGAATGTTCGCTCATTGGTACGGAGGAGCTGGTGGCCGAGGGTGAGATGCTGGAAATGTTTCACAGGGATCTTTGTCCCTGTGTTGAAATGATTGGGTTAGTTAAAAAAAAGTTACCTTTTTTGTTTTTAATAATTATGCAGCCTTTTGACTTTCACTAGCCGATAAGTAACATAAGTAAGTTCCAAAGTTGGAGGAGGGATTTCAGGTGCCTTTGGATCCGGAGTTAAATTCCTGTTGAAGCACGTCTACGGCTTAATCATCGGTGCAAAGGATAACTGTGTTGAATCATCTGAACACCGAGCTTATGATTTGATTTCATAGGCCGTTATGTGGACGCTAAAGATTAACCCTACCTCCCACTTCACAACTCGGTTGTTTGTAGAACTGAATTCATTTTTCCTGATCTGTTTTATCTTTCTCCTCTTTAGCTGTGGCTACCTGAAGGCTAAGCAGTACATGGAGGAGGAGAACTATGACAAAATCATCAGTGAATGCACCAAGGAGATTGAGTCAGGTGGCCGATACACTGCAGAGGCCCTGCTACTGCGTGCTACATTCTACCTGCTGATTGGTAACGCTACTGCTGCTCAGCCTGATTTGGACCGGGTGATCAACATGCAAGACGCCAATGTGAAGGTACGGTCTGTTTATTTGATAGCTCGTTCTTACCAAGAATACCAAGGCAGTTTAAGTACTGGGATAGTGGACTAGTAAGAAGGGACAACAAACATATTGTATATCCTATTGCTAACTTCTGGCAGCCTATGTTAAGGTTCAGATGTATCAGCTGTTTATCCTTGGGATTTGAGTAAATGTACTGTGCAACACTAGACTGGGTAAACCCAACCACGGGAACCAATCACAAACTGGCTTTTCCACCTGGCGTGCACGATGACAATAGAGAAGTGACGGCAAGCAGCTTTTTGTTTACATTCAACATGGCAGCCACCGAAGCGCAGCAACCTTCTCTTAATACGTCCATGGCAGCAACCGGCAGCAACCCGTTGATGCCGCTGTCTGCAAAGTACGTCACCCTGGCTGTTGGTCTGATTGGTTGAGGGACTATACAGTTGAGTCATTTGAACGATGCCTGTCGATCACGCCTCTTGTGCAGTAGAAAATACAAAACAGACTCCCCAGACTAATGTTCAATCTTAGGAGATTGAGCTTGGTTTGTAGGGCTGCATGATACGAGGAAAATATCTAATTGCGATTATTTTTGACTGATATTGAGATTGCAATATGATTCACGATATTGGAGGGAATTATGGTTTTTGTACCATTATTCTCATTTTCATTGAAAATGATTAACATTATGGTGTGATTTTTCCAAGGCGCTGTACCAAATAAAGATTTTTTTTCTTTAGTGTGTAGGATGTGATTTGTAGGCCCGGGACATCTCTGCAGCACCACAATACTTCATTCATAGTGGTTTGCAAGATATTTTACCATTAACAAATATTGTACCCCCCTGCGATTTGGATATTTCAGTGGTCCATATTGCGATTTCGATACAATTGCGATTAATTTTGCAGCCCTAGTCTGGTGATAGGCAGACTAGGGCTGCACACCAATGTAGGGAATAAGTCACATGAGGTTCTCAGATCATTTCAGTACAGTTCCTGGGACAGTTGGCCTGACAAAAAAATGAAAATATCCAGAGAAAAGTACCCAAAAGAGGCATGGAGTGGAACACACTGAATCAGTCTTGACTTTAATTCATTAACTTTCTCCCAGTTTATCTAATGATTTGTAAGCATACACAAAGATGTCCTTTACAAAGGACTTTTGAACCTGACCGGTTCTCACTCTGTACTATGATCTAATTTTTACAGCTACGAGCCAATGCTTTGATCAAGCGGGGAAGCATGTACATGCAGCAGCAGCAGCCTATGCTCTCTACACAAGATTTCAACATGGCGGCCGAGATTGACACACACAACCCAGATGTCTATCATCACAGGGGTCAGGTAAGAGTGTGGTTAAATTGTTTTTAAATTTATTTTGTTTTTTAGCCCTGTTCTAACGTGGTTTTAATGAGTGAGCCTGAGTGAGCCAATCCCAAGTGGACAGCTGACCTGGCCGTAGAATGTCTCTACATGCATCTTTAAAGGACCACTGTGATCAGATATCACTTCTAGGGATTGATCGATATGGATTTTTTTTTTGTGCCGATACCGATTTTCATCAGTGCCGATACCGATTTTCACCAGTCTTAGCCAACAACTGATACGGACTGCCGATTTTCTTGAGCCGATACTGTTTTTGTGTCCTCATTTTACATCATAAAAATGTGAATCCTGCAACACTGGATTTGTTTTTGGAATCTGCTGTGTCATTTCTTTAAAAATAATAAACAAAAACACAGAGCAGTGTCACTTCTGCAATCATCTTACATTCATATCACCCAATTTATGGTGCAACTGGTGTTAACTGTGCAAGGGTGAAAGGCTTTCATCAACATCTACAACACAGCCTTGATGATGCGTTGCTTGCTGACATATTATTAGACAGATATAATCAGGTCATCACTAAATGTCCTTTGTCTACACATTTAAATAATTTAAGAAAACAATAAACCTGAGAAGTAGCCAAGGAAATAAAGTGCTTGATTCATAATTTTCGACTGCACGTGAACTGCAGTGTCTCCAGCAACACAGAGCTACCTGTGGACGCCTGTCTGGAAATAATGCTGGGAGAAAACTATCAGCGAACGCGGCAGCCACGTACCGGCCGATACTGATTGGCTGTCGTTTAAAAACTACTAAGTTAATGTTTGAAATGTCTTGCTATAGTGCTCTATCTAAAGTCTCTATTTCCTTTCAGCTGAAAATCCTTCTGGACCAGGTGGATGAGGCGGTGGGAGACTTTGATGAGTGCATCCTGCTCAGGCCCGACTCTGCTCTCGCACAGGCTCAGAAATGCTTCGCTCTCTCGTAAGTTCCAGCTAAAGATCATTAAAAAAAAGCAAGCGTGCCATTATCTAACCTGTCTAATACATAACTGCATTTTCATTTTAACCAGTTCTGCTGCCGGTTGCATTAATGGCTGCTACAACTCAAGATTAGCTGCTGAGTTTTTTTCTTTTTCTTTTTGTGCTCTTCAGTACAGACAAGCATATACTGGAAACAACCCGTCACAAGTGCAGACGGCCATGGACGGTTTTGAGGATGTCATCAGAAGGTTCCCCAAGTGTGCTGAGGGCTACGCTCTTTATGCCCAGGTAAAAAATCCCAAACTTGATTTTCTATTTACACATCAATGGGTGCTTTAGTGAGCATTTGCTTTGCCCATTTTCTGTTTGAGTTAGACAGAAAATAGCAGCTATAGGTCTTATTGAGGTGTTCAACACGACCGTTGTGAATTTTTCAGGCTCTGACCGACCAGCAGCAGTTTGGAAAAGCAGACGAGATGTATGACAAGTGCATTGAACTGGAACCAGACAATGCAACCACATATGTACACAAGGGGTAGGCATTTTCCCTTTTTGGTAGGCCTGTTGTTAATGTAACATGTGATTTGTATGTGTAATTAATCCTCAGTTAATAAGAATTCAATTTATGTCCAGTTTGTTACAGCTTCAATGGAAACAAGACCTTGACTTGGGTCTAGAGCTCATCAGTAAGGCCATTGAAATCGACAACAAATGTGACTTTGCCTATGAAACTATGGGAACCATTGAAGTCCAAAGGTGAGATAAATCATTTTTCTCACTTCTCATATTAGAACACTTCTTGAAGAAATCATAACGAGCATTTTCTTTTCAGGGGAAATCTGGACAGGGCAATCGAAATGTTCAACAAGGCAATTAACCTAGCCAAGTCTGAGATGGAGATGGCCCATTTGTACTCGTTATGTGATGCTGCATACGCCCAGACAGAAGTGGCAAGGAAGTATGGGCTGAAACCTCCAACACTGTAACGTCTCTGCCAATCCATCGCCAAGCTCAATTTTCATTGCTGAACCTAACTGTGGTTATATGCAACTGTCTGACTTGCTTTAAAAAAAAAAATGGAAAAAAAAATGAGTACTGGATTATAAAAGAAAAAAGGAAGAGCCCTGAATATATATACTGTGTTTACATCAAATTAAAGGGGTTTATTGAGAAGGATTTCTATTCACAATCGAGCCAAGGCTGTGATCCAGGCTTCTGTTTGACTTGTCACGGTGGGGGCTCTTAACTGACACAGCCCTTTGCTGACACTTAATTCAACCAGAACATTGTCATCAAACCTTTTTATTGCTCAGAATAAAGAGAAAGAAATTGTAATCTAGAGAGAAAAACATACATGAATGGCCACGTATACCTGTCTAAATTAATAGTAACTATGTGAAATGTAAGTGAACTGAGATGTGTGCAGTCCGTCGAACCAATTACTGACTAAGGCTTTTGTGACACTTAAAATCTACAGAAAATACTGTGAGAACTTTATGTAGTTCTAATGGACTGTTCACATTGTTAATTTATGCTGATCTAAAGTGTTGTCTCTAAACATATAAAATCAGTTCCTGAATGCAAGGTTAAAAGTACAGTCAAATGTGTTAATGTCTATGTTTGTAATGCTGGAATTGATCCTGCGCGGATACTGGGCTACAGAGAGGTTTAGTTTAGCATCCGGAAATGTTTTGTTTTTTTTTAATTATGGGATTGCCTGTTTTCTTTTTTTTTTATATACTTTGTGCAGCATGTTCACTTTATAAATAAATGTAAATGCAATGCTCGTGCTGTCTTGAACACTAGGATAACCCCAACTATGAGACTTTTGGGAAAAACACTTTTGATTAGATAAACTTAACCAACATCTTTTGGTCTTTTGAAAATTTTCTTTCTTTAGTCTTTAGTATCAGAAGATGTCACAAGGGATTGGGCTTTTCGGTGGTTTACTTTAATCTAACATGATTTATTTTCTATTTTATCGTAAAAGATTATTTTTCATGCTACATTACAGCTTATGACAGAGTAACCTTAAAAGAGTTGTTTTATTTTTTCTGTCCTTTTCAAATTCTATTCTCACAACCCAAGCCTTATTGTTTCTAACCCTCATGCAGCCCTGAGAATATCTTGGTCCAATGTATGATATGGTACTTAAGTAACATCTGTACTTTGTAAAAAATAAAATTAGCCAGCACTGCTGAATTTTGTATGTTTGGAGTATTTTCAACTTTCAGAAAACTAAATTATAAATGTTCTGTGACATTAATTTATCTAGCAGCAGTTATGGCTACATTTTATTGAATGTGTGGTAATACCAATGAACCAAATCCTGCATTCCAGCTGCAGCTGGTGAGGACTTAAACTTACAGAAACAAACTGGAGAAGTTGATGTAACAGTCAGCAGATACCCACAAAATATTGGCTGTCTAATAGAAATGACACTGACATTCTTCATCAGTGATATGTATGGTGACCAAAGTAAAAGAGAAAATGAATCCTAATAAAGTTATTATTCCTGGAATGAATCTCACCTTTCTCGGGCATTTTATTATTTAAAAGTAAATCTAGGTGCAATAAAATAAGTAAATTTTCACATGTCACAGTAGGAAAACCACACATGTAAGTTAATGATGGCTGAATTTCATTTAGCCACGCCTGTTTCTGGGTCTTGGGTAAGTCACTGTGACACTTAAATAAAACAGCCATCCTTAATGGTAATAGTCACAACTGCTTTTTTAACTATGACAAGTGCTATGAAAAGTGCTTATCAAATTGTCATATGTTCAGACAAAAGTAAATGGTAACACTTAGGTTTATTGTTTTAATGTTTAAAGATACAACTTAGTCAGCATATGTTGATACTGGCTTTCATAATTGCTCTAAAATCCTCTGGATGTATTATAGCGAAGATCCTCTGATTATATTAACAATCGCAGCTTTGAGCGTTGGACGACATGTCTGCCGTGTTGACGGCATTTGAATTGACGTGTCCCCGTCACAACAATGGCGGATACCGCGGACGAAGCTCTTCTGGGCAGCTGGTGAGACAATTTGTTGTCGGACTAACATTATAAGAGGCGTTTTAAATTGTCAAACAATTGTGTGGGTTTCATCTGACAGCATTTGGTGTAGAGTAACTAAACATGAGCTTGCGTAGTGAATCTGTTCTGCTGACGGAGGATGCTAGCCTGTAACGTTAACCAGTTTGATACGTTACCGTTCTGCTCGGTGGCTAGCTAGCTAGCTAACGTTAATTAGCTAGCGTTAGCTAGCCAAGTTGGTTCGGATAAATTAGCTAGCAGCCCCGTTAGGTCGGACACAATTAACTCCAAGAGCTTTTTATAAAGACCCGTCAAAGTATTTATAGTATCATCCCTTTCTCTCGCTTTGACAAGTTTATAGGCAAAGCGTGTTAGCCAGCAAGCTAACAATAACTAGCTAAATGGCCGGTGTTGGTCGAGTTCTGCTTCCCTTTGACCAGAACACAACCGTAGCCATAGCTACATTTAGCTCCACTTTGTTCCTCACACGTTATATGCGTAATATAATTGTAATACATGATTAAGTAACTGTGAAATTGTTTGTAAGTATTGAACTTGTCAAGACTCACAGAGAGGGGGGTATGGAGATAAATGCTATCATAAACTGATTCCCTTAACGTTATCTTTATGTGTCGTGATATCTGCCCGGTATGGAAAATCACCTGTTCATATTCATTGTCATTTCGTTGTGGTGGTGTTTGTAGAACAACAACAACTACATGGATGGAACTAATGATTAAATGGTGTACGTACAATTTAGTGTCCCAAATTATTTTCCAAAAACAGTGTCCTAAATGTTGAGGGTCTTAGTTGTGACAGGTTAGGGGAGCATAGATGGTTTAGCAGTTTCATAATTAGTTAAAGACATTGTATGGGAAATTTGGGACACTAAACTGCACATATACCCTTATCTTAACGTATTGACGTTTTGTAACCAAAATATTTATACCATAATTACAAGTGCTCAGTACAAGTTGCCATAGACCAAAGTGATGGCGTAAAATTGCTGATGTTGTCAGACCGAGAATTAACCATTCAATGTTTGGTAATTTAAGTTCAAAAGTTGCTCAAATTATTAATTGATTGTCAAAATAATCAAAGTTTAATTACCACTAATCATTACAGCACAAAAACATATCACTATTCACACAGTATAGATAGATATGACTGCAAATAAGTTATTAAAGTAAAGGGTCATTTTTTGCGTTAACTTTACAATATTGTTGTCACAATTGTTGTTGATGTCACACATAAGAAATCTTATCTTTATTTTTATGAAGATTTATGCATTGCTTGATCTGTGAATTTTTGTCATTGTTTGTGCTGTTCGTGCCTCTCCAGGGACCAGGATCTAGCTGAGGCTCTGGACTCGGGCGGCTCTGACATGGAGATGGAGAGAGGCATCATCCAGGAGCATTCTGCTGAACACAGGGCCAAAATGTGGAAGGTGAGACACATGACAGGAGTCAGTCCACACCCGCTGAAACTGACTGCCAATTACAAAAAGCAGTTTCACTTCTAATATAGTCTCGCATTGCCAGACCCTCCTCTACAGCGCTGCATAAATCCAATTAGTAAGGAATTAGTCTCGTCATAGACACAAGTCAACAGACAGGAAAGATCAGTAATTAACAATGTAAAGGTCTTTGTGGCACACCCACAGTTAAGGCCTTGGTTTTGTTTGAAACCACATACCAACGACATATTTTTATGCCTCCGAGCTGGTGACAGCCATTGCAGAAGCATTATGATTTTGGCTTCTCCTTCCTGTTTTTGTGATTGCAATATTTCAGGAACGACTTGAGGGAATTTCTTCAAATTTGGCACAAAAGTTCACATTGGACTCGATGTTGGAAGTCAGATGTCAATGTTACTGTGACTTTTTTGGCAATAACTCGATAATTCCTACGCTAGTTATGACCACATTCATTTCACACAAATGTCTAATAGGATAATGTGATGTGATGACATTTAATATTCAAAAAGTCAAAGGGCAACTTTACTGTGACTTTATAATGTTCTGCAAAAAAATGCTTTTCTGGCCATTATTCAACGCTGTAAATTAGGAACAGACACTAATCTTTAAACTGTGGTGATTGTGTAGCTCTTCTCTACTTGCCGGGTTGAAGATGTGTGTTACTCCAAATGTGACAAATACTAAAAGGTTGTACTTAACATCTACATTTCTACCTGTTAGTACAGTACTTCTGGTTTATTAAAATGCCACCAACCCTCCTTCAGCTTGATAGACCTCACGGGGTTGTTGGCAGTCTTGTGTAATGTACTTGAAAGCAATATTTGAGTACAAGTTTTTTTTACCAGAAAATGACTTTGGTAGAAATTAAAATCTCCTTTTTAGAATATTACTAAAGTAAAAGTCTTAAAGTATCTGATATTTACTGAACTTAAGTATCAAAAGTAATTTTCTAATATTAAATGCACTTAAGTATTAGAAGTACAAATAAAAAAACTTTGATCATGAACTTTATGGCCAAAGGTGTGTAACAGTATCTACATCACCACTGTTGTTTGTGGGGAGGTCATTGTGTGTTACCATGGCGGCAGAGCCTGCACCAGTTGCTTCCATGACGCTATATGTTATCATGCTTCCTGCTTTTAATTCAACCATTTATTTACAGATTGATGGAGTTGTTAAATTGAGAATGAGATGAATAGATACAGTTGGGACACATTTTAAAGGGAAAGACTAGGCAGAAGGTTGAGTGGTACTCTAGGTTCTTATTAGCCCATTTATCTGAAAATCTGGCAAGCTATATATATTATATATTGCAGGATTATCTTTTTACTTACAAATAGACACAAGTAATAACCAATTAAAAAGTTGCAAGTGTTGTCTGGTGTCATCGGCTATAATGTTAACACGGTCTAACCGGAAGGACATATCTTGGTTTGTATGAAACATGGTACCATTTTGCCAAGAGTACCATCCAGCATCTTCTGATTTTGTTAGTCTGTTGTAATCTACTTATATATTTGTAATTGCAATTATTTCTGTGTACAGCATGTAATGCATTATACCTAAACAATCAAATCTTAGATGGTGTAGCATTATTTGTAATCATTCTAAAAAAATAAATAACTGAAGCTAGCAGAGATTGCTTTGTCTGTCTCTAATGTAACAATTTAACAAATCAAGCCATACAGCTATATCTCTGTAGATTAGTGGTTTTATTAATGGAGCAGCAGGCGAGTCACTGATAACAGATCCATCTATGACTTGTTTTAAGTGTCCTTTCATCACTTACTCGCTGCATGTTGAGCAGTGATTTCTTGTTTTGTGTCAGCAGATTGCTCTAAATGTCTCTGGAAAAGGAGACAGCCTGTCTCCCTGGGACGGCGTCCTTGATTTACCAGAACAGACCCTCATTCACAACCGCAGTCAACAGCTGATTGGTGAGTAAAAGAATGTGCCCTTAATTCCTCAAAAACACTCTTTGGATTTTGGAATTCCTGCAGTAAAAGTACATAGTCCACAACAAACAATGAACAGAATGAAGTCAGCGCTAGTGAACTAGAGAAGTAGTGGTCCAGGACAGGAATTCCTCTCAGCATGAAAGGTACCAGACATAATTTAATCTAGCAATGAGGTATAAGAAAGTCCAAGGACAAAATAGTAGTGATAATAAAATTATTATTGAGTCAATATTCCTAGAGTGTTGATTATTTAGAAGAGGATTAGACCTGGTTAACGTAGGTGCCAGGTTTAGACAAATAACAAGAATGTGTGAAATTAATAAACAGAATCTCTGCTGGATGGATTTTTTAAATCATTTTTTAACTGTCTGTTGTTAATCCCACGGTGTTATAGTAGAGTAATGCTTAATTGGTTGAGTGCTCTTTTAAGTAACTCACTCACTCACTTACTTCTGAAAACAGCAGGAGAGAGAGAAGTTGTGTTATTTCAAGGTCTGCCAGTATCTGAAGGAGATCGGAAAAACAAATTACTTTTATTAGTCTTCACTTCTGACAAGTTGACAAGATCTGGTACACAAACAATATCTGGTGCTCAATATAGAAAGCCTTTTATGAGAGTAATGGCCAGAAAAGCTTGGCATACATAAAAAGTGCTCTTTTCATATATTATTTAATAGTAGTGCTAAACCTATGACTTAGCTTTTTCAGTGTTCATTTCTCTGCTTCTTGTTTTTGAATATTGATGTCAACTTTCGTTTGATGTTTCTAATAAAAATGTTTCTAAGGCACAATTGGCGTTGTTTCCTATGTTTAGACCAGCTGAAAGTATCAGAGGAAGAGAGGCGAGATATGGTGTCTGACGTTGAGTCAGTCATCACGTTCTACTGCAAGTCCCGCAACATTTCCTTCACCCCAGAGCTGAGCTGGCCGCACCTGCTCAAACCACTGCTGGGGCTTCAGCTTCCCCGCAGCGACCTCTACAACTGCTTCTACGCTGTCATGAACAAATACATCCCCAGGTGAGCTGTCAGTGTTAACCATCCTTTTTCATTCCGCCTAGTCTATATCCATGACTGTTGATTTACCAGTTAGTCTATATCCATGACTCTTAATTTCCCGGTTAGTTCCGGTGCTGCCAGACGTCCCTCCCTTTCTGCGTACTTTGTGTTAACTTTAACCTCCGTTGGATAGAACAACATTAACCGAAGCCTCTGAGTTTTAAGGAAGATTTGGATCGTGCGACCAGGCTGGCCTGCTTGGACCGTTTGGGGAATCCTTGTAAAGATTTACAAAGAATATTTTTATGGCATTTCCTCTCTAACTGGGA
The DNA here is from genome assembly GCA_026937815.1 of Etheostoma perlongum. Lineage (NCBI taxonomy): Eukaryota > Metazoa > Chordata > Actinopteri > Perciformes > Percidae > Etheostoma > Etheostoma perlongum. The sequence goes on from CM049379.1 coordinate 32,272,793, forward strand.
CGTTTTAGGGCCTATTGGTGGGATTTGCTGTGGACAAAATACACCCAGTGCTACACTGGTAAGAGCAAATGAGGTTTAACTGTGTATCAGCTGATTTAAATAGCTCACATTACTGAATCGTGTGAAAAGTTCACTTCATCTAAAATTGGATGTGGCGTTTTCTTTTGCGGGGTGCAAATGTTCCTCCATCACAACTTCCTTCTTGAAACCATTTTACAGATGTCGCTGCGTCCGGAGCTTAGCGCCGCCCAAGACGATTGATTGGTTTAAAGAAAAGCAAACAACCGCTGAAGGTCTGCTCTCCTATCCTGGAGTTTATGCTCCTGTTGCCAGACCTTCCTCCGCAGAGCTGTGGAGATGGGTCCAGCAATGCTGGATTACATTCCTCTCAATAATAGACAGCACATGGAGACTTTAGTTGTAAATTATAGTGTGGTCTATACCTACTCTATATGTAAATTGCTTTGATTTGATACTAAATAAAATTAAACATTGTAATTCTGTCCATTTCAGGGACTGCGTGCCAAACGGCCGGCCCTTCCACCTGTACAGACTACTGCTGCAGTACCATGAGCCAGAGCTCTGCTCCTTCCTGGACACCAAAAAGATCACACCTGACTCCTACGCCATCAACTGGGTATGTTCTGTCTTCCCAGTCCGAGTCATTCTGACACGTAATCATCCAGTGATTCCGACCATGTCTGAACTACTGTACATGTCCTTGTGTGTGTTTGTATTTCCTCCATAGATGGGAAGTCTGTTTTCCAGCCACTGCCCTCCAGACGTCACCCAGGCCGTGTGGGACTGCTACCTCCGGCAAGCCGACCCCTTCCTCATCTTCTTCCTCATGCTCATCATCCTCGTCAATGCCAAGTAGGCAGCCGCTAGTGGAAGCTACACAGATACATGATCATACTAATATAACTAACCTTAAATGTAAATCTTGATTTGTCTTGGTTAAATTTACCCTTAGAGAGGCCATCCTTTCAGACGATGGAGGCAGCAAAGAGGACATCATCAGTAAGTCTGACTTGCTGCCATTTTATTTCTAAATTTGTTTAGTCGCTTGTTAAACACCAGAGTTAAACAAGACTTTCTTTGTCAAAGAAATGCTGGAAGCGTCTCCTTCTCACCTGGAATCGGAGGACATTGAAGATTTGTTTTCTCTGGCCCAGTATTACCAGAGCAAGACCCCTCTGTCTCTCAGAAAGGTAAGGCACTATGTATGCGTTTGTGTTTGATAGACACAGAGTAGTGCTGAGCTGAACCAAGACTGAGATGAGACCGCTAACAAATAGACAAAGGCAGCTGCACAAGAGAAGGCAAGGCAAGGCAGCTTTATTTGTAGAGCACATTTCAGCAACAGGGCAATTCAAAGTGCTTTACACAAAAACAGTTAAAAAATAAAAACAGATAAAACACAAGAATAAACAGTTAAAAATAAAAAATAAAAACAGATAAAACATAAGAATAAAAGTTACAGTGCAGTTTAAAGAAGTCATTGTTTCAAAGCCATTGTGTGTTTGCTTTGCCCTGCCCTTGTAGATGAACCAAAACCTGTTTGGTAGCAGCCTGGTGGCTCTGAAAGAAGAGGACACTGACCTGAGTCAGGCACTGTGTCTCCCTGTGTCCGTCCCTGAGATCTTGCAGGCCAACCAGCTGCAGCAGGTCAGTAACACTCACTTAGCCTTGTGAGTAGAAAGAAAGAGAAGATGAATGTGATGATAATAATGGATTTTATTTCCAGGATGGGGTACGGTTCTTCGTGGTGGATTGCAGGCCTGCAGAGCAGTACAACGCTGGGCACCTGTCCACGGCCTTCCACCTGGACTCCGACCTGGTGAGGGTAGACTAAATTGATTCTGTGCTCAAATGTATGGAGTGTGTGAATAGGGTTGTCTCTATCCCGAGAGAGCTGTTTTGGTGTTTTAAATGTATTAAGCCTAAGACACATATTTTAGTAACCTTTGTTTACTATTGTTATTTTTGTAAATAAAAATAAAAAATGGTGGGCTGCTCTATTATCTGAGCAACTGCAAGTGTTGGATCAGGACTTGTTATCAGCAGAGGGGGTCAAAGAAGCTTATCGGGACATCCTTAATAATAAATTATTATAAATGTGTTTTTCTTTTGTTCTCACAGATGCTCCAGACCCCGTCTGAGTTCGCTCTCTCTGTGAAGTCCCTGTTAGAAGCTCAGAAGCAGTCTTTGGAGTCCGGCTCCATTGCCAGCGGAGAGCACCTGTGCTTCATGGGCAGCGGCAGGGAGGAGGAGGACATGTACATGAACATGGTGTTGGCCCACTTCCTGCAGGTGAGGGACATGACAAGAGAAGATTTAACATCATTGCTGCAGTGGGATTTGCCTCCTGTTTGGGAAATACAGATCATGTAACAATGTGTGTTGCCTTTTGTATGTTTTCCTTGCTAACATTTTAGCTAATTAAAGGATTTCTGTTACAGAAAAACAAAGAATATGTCAGCATTGCTAAAGGAGGTTTCATGGGTAAGTATGTGAATATGAGAATACTGAGACTTCTGGGGCCAAAAGCGTTAAACTGCGCAGATTCACGACCAAAACACTGTACACACTGACAGAAATATCCACTTTTTCTTTTCATCAGGATTATAAAGCTGTGAGTACGCCTAGTTCTGTTTATAAATTCCTAACATTGTGGAACTGGGTGCACGAGCCTCATATCCACTCTCAAGGAGCAGCTATCATCAGGGATTTCACAGCACTCATATCAAAACAGACTTTATAAATTTCTTCATGTAAATTACAAGATGAGTAGAACATTCATATAGGCAAATAAAATGATGCCCACGATGTAAAAAAATGAATCAAGTAATTTGTTGAAATAAAGTATTGATATACATATTGCTATAAAGACTAAAAAATAACCTAACCCTTCTATGATTAGATTATATCTCTCACCTTGTATTTCATTTCCATGTTAAAGAAAACATGTCCACATGCTCTGATGTATTTGTTAGAAACTCACACTCTCACCACACATTGTTCTGTTATTAATACCAGTTTATGCGTGGGAAGTGGCGTATGCATCTTTTTTGTGTGAACACATTGTTTATATATCTGTCCCCTGGTCACAAATGCAGGTTTAATACTGAGATTTGTGTGATTTCAGCCCTCCAAAAGCATCTGGTAGACATGAATATTGAGGGCCTCGACTCGTCGTACATCCACTGGATCGTCAGCACGTCTGGATCTCACAGCAGCCTCAGCTCTGCCGATGTAAGTGGTCAGAAACATTTGTGTACGCACAAATTAGTACTTTGACTCACTGTTTGTCTTTAGCCCCACGTTGGACACCCATTTGAATAAAGTTTTAGTTGTTCAAACAGATGATTATCTTTTTTCCTGATACAGGGAGAGTCACTAAGTAGCCCTGGAGACGGCAAAGGCGTTAAGTCTTTGGTCAACAAAATGACATTTGCTCTCAAGTCCAAGTCAGTAAACGTAAAAAGAGAAGATGATCAGCTTCATCGAGAACACCGCCACCCCTGTAGACAGGTGAGCTCCCAGTTCCTCCTCTCCATCTCAAACACACTCTACAACTTCTCTTATACTTTGCTTCTTCATTTTTAGGGGTTTATAATTTTGCTACAATTTTAAATTGTATTTGTCAAGATTTCAAATGTATCATTCCTCTCACAAATAAAAAATAATTTAAAAAAACACAAAACAGTGCAGTCACATCTAGAAAACAAATGTTACATTTTTTATTTTAGTTTACTATAAATTCCACCAAAATGGGTTTAATGGTAAACATTTATTAGGTGCTATTTGTCATTAGGGTTTGATATATATTTAAACCTGACTTGACCTGACCTAGTCTCGCATTGCCACACCTCTACTTGCAGTGTTGTGTCTGCAATATTCCATCATGGTCTGGCTACATCGCCTGTCTATTCTAGGATAGGGGAAGAAATGCTCTGGCTTGTTTGTATGTTTTCAAACCAATCACAATCATCCTGGGCTGCACTAAGCCCTGATTGTGCAGAATCAAGCGTGTGAGAGATGTGCCGGATGTCTTTATGGCTTTACCCCAGCAATGTACATCCGTTGAGTCAGATTTCAGGTGTGAACTATCTAGTCTGTGAAAACGTTACTTTTCTTTCTACACAAGTGAAATATCACACTGGACTGATGAACAGCAACTAGACTAATCAAATCGGACAGTTGTGGTCATTTGATAACTGTAAATAAACATTTTAGTTTTGCAACTTATTTTTCAAATTTAAGTTTACCATACCTTGTGCCTTATTCCATGCTAGAATGTCTTTCAATCTGCCCTGGCCAGAGAAGGTGATTCCAGATCGGTAAGAGCTCCCTGATATCACCAGCATGCCCACTGGCTGTGGACCCACACCAGTGTGGCAGGATTGTAGGAGAGTTAACCTGTTTCACATTAACGCATGTGTAGCATACCAGCATCTCTGCCCACGCCGCTCACTCATGTAACAACACTATGCGTACCAGAAGTTCCAGATCTGTCTTCATGCTTTCACTAACAACGTTCAGCACTGCTGTTTAGTCGGCACTACTGAAGCTTCTGTGGCCTTTCAGGAAGCATCTTTACATCCACAACTCACTGAGGCTCTCTTCTGAATAACTGAGGTGTTATTGGTAGAACCTTAGTAGGGCTGCACGAAACATTATTACGATGCGGTAGGCGTCAAACTTCTTAGAGGGACCAGTGTCATTCAGCCACGCAAGATTGAGCAATTACAGGTCTGTGATGTCCTTAGTAGGGTTGGGTGGTAATACGGTATACCACGGGGTCTTAAAAATAGCAACGGTATCAGTTTCAATACGTCATGTAAAAAAAAAAAATGCAATGCACTGATCTAGGAGACAAGAATTAAATATAATTAAATACCTAAAAACGCTGCAGTTTGGAAGCATTTGGGGTTGCGTCCTAATGAGAAGGGAGAGGTGTTTCGGTATTCACTTTCTGAACAGTGTAGGCACAAGCCAACAGTTTGGTGATGCCGTCTGAGCCTTATGTCATCATTTTTAATTAGTTACAGTTATACCGTATATCGCGGTAAAATAGGGAGGAGGTTTGACGTATCAAAATTTACTGCCCAACTCTAGCCCTTAGAGTGGGGCTGAACTCGCGCCACACTGAGTGGATCAGTGTGTGTCTAACCTTCGCCAAGAGACAGACCCACGGACTCACCTTGATTAAGTCCCTGCCCTTTGTACACACCGCCCGTTGTTACTACCGATTGGATGGTTTAGTGAGGTCCTCGGATTGGCCCCGCCGGAGTCGGTCACGGCCCTTGTGGAGCGCTGAGAAGACGGTCCAACTTGACTATGTAGAGAAAGTAGAAGCCGTAAAAGGTTTCCGTAGGTGAACCTGCGGAAGGATCATTACCAGTTTGCCGCCTCGCCTTCACCGTTGGGTGCAATAACGATATGACTTGCAATAAATTAACAATTTATTAAAGTTACTCAGTTCTGCTTTCAGTATTCTGCTAAAATACAACAAATGCAAATGCTTGTTGAATTTAAATCAAATAAAGGAAATAATTTCTAACTTTCTTTTACTGAACCAAATTGAACATTGAATTAAACTTAAAGGTTACCACTTAAAAAGGAATGACACATTAAATTCTTACAACTAACTATCGCGATATGTTGCTGCCTACGCAATGTGTTTATTGCGCCAATTGATATTGCAATGGATTAAAAAATGAAATAAATAAAAAAATAAATATATTGTGCAGCCCTAAACCTTAGTGTCCCTGCTGTTTGCACTTAACACTGTCTTTCCATTTCATTGTTGTTCTTTTAGATGATAGCCAGGGCTATGCAGAATCCACTATAAAAGCATCTAAATAACCCATATGTTTTGCTTCAAATAGCCCTGCATATCATACACTAACTAATATAGCACTTCTGGAGTATAAATGTCTCATTTAACCTATTTCTTTATATTTAACAGCATAATCTGGCAGTAGTGGGCTAAGGATGTCTTCATGCTATCGCTGTGTGCAACCTTGCTGTATTTAATGTGACTTTTCATCATCAGGCATTTATGTATCCTCACAGCCTTTATTCAGTGCTGATGTGACGCTCTACGTTGCTCTGTTGATTTCTATCTCTAGGCACGTGAGCAGCAGCGACCGCGTCGGCAAACCTTACCGGGGGGTGAAGCCTGTTTTCAGTATTGGTGATGAGGAGGAGTATGATACAGGTAAACTCCTATAGAATGTAGCTCCAGGGAAAATAAAAAGGTTGCTGTTGGATGCCTCTAAACTAAAAATATTTCAATAATTAGACTTTTTTGATTTTGACATCCCACCCAGATGAGATCGACAGCTCATCCATGTCAGACGACGACAGGAAGGAGATTGTCAACATTCAGACCTGGACAAACAAACCAGATGTAAAGCATCACATTCCATGTAATGAGGTGAAAGAAACAGGCCACATGTTCCCAAGGTGAGTTGCTGCCTGAATGAATTTGCTTTGAATTTTGTGAAAGAATATTCTTCACATGACCCCCGGACACCCATCCTCCTTATCTATCATGGGTGTCAAAGGTTGGAAACTAGGAAGGGGAAGTTGCATTTAAATGTGACTAATCCCCACTTCCCTAAAATTGAACAATAAGCGTTGCAATCATTCAGGAATCGGTGAATGGTAAAACTGACTTTGTCAATCTGTTCTTTTCAGCCACTTGTTGATCACAGCAACTCACATGTACTGCCTGCGGGAGATTGCCTCGAGGAAAGGCTTTGCCTACATCCAATCCAGACAAGCACTGAACTCGGTGGTGAAGATCACATCCAAAAAGAAGCACCCAGAACTGATTACATTCAAGTTTGGCAGCAACAACTCAACCGGAGTGGAGATATCAGCAGTCGAGAGGTGCTTGTCTACTAATTATTTGTCTACAAAAGATCAAATCTCAAACTGTAATTTGAAACTTGCTAACTTGTTTTTCAGACATACTAGTACCACAAAATTCTTCTATCAAAAATGTAAATGTGTATAACATTTCTCAGTAAAAAAGCAAATAAGCGCATTTCCCAAAATGTCGTAATATTCCTTTAATTTCCTTTAACATGAACACATTTGTATAGTGCACATTTAAAGAGGATTCCTGGAGATTAAATGCAACAGGCTTAATTAGATCTATACTCATTCTTTTAGGATATTACAACTTTATTATGATTATGAAACCCTTTTACAGAAGCTTGACAGAGATTTTGTTTGTTGGTAGATATTTGTTCATTTCACTTCTCTTTCCTCTGTTTTGCCTCCTCTCAGATATTTGATACCCAACGCAGGCGATGCCACCAAAGTCATTAAGCAGCAGATCATGAAAGTCCTAGATGCTCTGGAGAGCTCGTAAAGGGAGACGACGGGGTCGTGACGGCCAGCTGTGACACAAACTGTAACGAGAGTCTCTGTCTGCCAAGAGTGAACCCTTCTCCCGCTCTCCCTCGGGTGTCCTCCCTGCTGGAAGCACCGCTGCAGTGTTGACTGTGAAGCCCTGTGTGTCAGTGTTTGGGACATGGTGGGCTCACTGCTGGCTGCGGGGCCTGTGGGACAGGCTGTGAGTGTTGAAATGCTTAGGTGCTCCACAGTCGTCCAGCCATTCTCTTTCACTAAGTTAAAAAAACAATATTGGTTGTACTGTATGTTTTTCTTAATCATTGATAAGACATGGGATCTCATCATCTACAATTCTACTTTGGCAAACTTCCTTCTGGCCTTAAGGTAGCCTACTGACCGAGCTGTTTAATCACTACATGACTGACCTTCTCCTTCGACTTAAAGCATCTCAGTTCTGACCTAGCTGTTTTGTAGGGAACAGCTCAGCTGATGTATTCCCCCCCATAAAACCAGTGCTCACATGCACGAGTCGGGTTTCCTAACGCAACAACAGTTTTTGATAACTTTATTTTCCAGCAGGCCGCCTTAAATGGTAATTATTTGAGGTTTATAAATGTGACGTATGTATGTATGTATGTATGTATGTAAACTGCTCAGACCTTTGCAAATTCATTTTGAAAGCATATCCTGATGGTTAGAATATGCTTATACTTATACACATTTTGAAGTTCACTTTCTGTCTAGAGTAAGAAGTATGCCTTTTACAGAGTTTCTGGGAGAAAATGTATTCTCTGCTTTTACATATAATAATGAATTATTATATCATTTCATAGTAGTCTGATGTAGCTGTCAGAAACCACCGTTCACAGCCCCTCTGGGCTACATTAGTATTATATTAGTCTGAGCACCTCAGTATTTTTCCATCCCATTCAGTATGTAAATTATTATTCCCCCAGTTAACCTGATTAATATATTCCCAGGTGAAATAAATCTCTGGTTATATTAGCATCTGAAAGGCTAAATATTGTAATTGAAGCAACACTATGCTAACTTCTACCTGCTTAGAAAGAAAAGATCGCTGTAGCAAGGACTGTGCTTTGCACTTGTAGATATAGCTTTAAAAGCAATGAAAAGAAAGATAATTTGTAAAAAAAGCTAAGTCATATATCTGTTTTCAACTGAAGTCGGTCTTGTCCGCTGTCTTAGTTGAAACTAAGCAGCTTTAGTTTTCTTGCCACTGTTGCCTTTGGCCTCATGCCTGCGATGTGTGATCGTGGCAACATATCACAGCATATCGCTGCTTCTCCTCTAATCTTTTCCTCGCTTTGTTCTTGCTTGCTTATTAATTTGCGTTGGAAGTCGAGTTGTGTAGGTAGCCTGGGTTTAAAGTGATGCAGCACCTTCCTGACCGCTCCACTTGAAACTTTTGTCCAGAGATAATTTATCCCATTCATCTAAAACAAAATGAGGGAGCGGTCAAATGAGTAAAATATATGGCACATTTAGAATATGGATGACAAAAACTAAAACTTGAATGAAAGACTAATCTTTCTTCACTCCAGTCTGTCATAGCATTCCCATGTAATCCATGCTTTGTGTATTTTGTGATATTTGTGAGTATTGACTGGAACATCCTCAGGAGTCTTTAATTACTCCAACTTCACTGGCAGAGGATGTCACCACTAGTCAAAATGCAACATGTCTCATTTGCACCTTTATGTACTGCTATTACTTTCTAATTGTTTCTCTTTGTAATAAATGGAGATTATTTGAATGCACCTGTGGAAGTATACTCATTCATACATTATGTGACATGTATGTAAATTAAAATTGTGGTTATATTACAACACGACGGAGACATTAAACACAGTATTCACATTTTCCCTCTGTTGGAAAGCTATTGGCAGAGTATATACTCTTGTTAGAACAACACAATCTTTACACCGGTGTCTTATTTCTGACCATTGTAAACAAGTCATGCTGAACAGCAATGCCATGCTTTCTGGGTTTTAAATGCAAAATGAAAGATAGGTAAACAAATATCTCCTGCTCAACAGCCAGTGGCAATATGAAAAGTCAATATAGTCCCCTCTGTCTTTACCTTCAATTTAATGCATAAGAATTAAGAAAGGTCCAAACATTCAAAATGTCAATTCTTTGCAGTGTAAATACACATTATATGCACAATGAATTCGTGTTCATACTGAGTAGCCCCTGTAGTATCACTGATGTTCATTTTTAAGCTATTTGTTGCTGACTAACCAATGAGGAAGGCATGCGCTGACCCCTCCCCCTGCTGACGTAACTTCGTCTCTAAACTTCACATTAATGGTGCTGAACTACATTTGCTTTATGTGTCATTTAGTGACTTTAATAGATAAGATAGAGGAATAATCAGTTTGTATCTGCAAGACTTCATTGTCATTCCTTTGTATCGATGCGTTTTGTTTTACCGGACCTGCCTGACGTCGTAACACCCGTGCCAGAGAACCAGGACCCGTTACTGGCAGGACTAACTATAGACTCTTATTTTGAAAACCACGTAGCCATCCGGAATCACGTGCCCTGCTGCTGTGGACTGTGTAACCAAACAAGGCTACTCTGTATTTATGGCCACTTTGGCGAAAGCGATGTCCAGTAAGTACAAAGTTCTCTACTGCGTGGTATGTCATTTATTTGCATTAATGTGAAGTTATGCTAATTATGCACATAAAACCATGTTAGTTCTTCAGTCCGTAAATGTGTTGAACAGTTATGAAGTTGTAACGTTAGCAACAACCATAAACCGTTAACATGAATGAATACATATACAGTCTATGGCAACAACTCTGGTTGTGGTTGTTAGAGTTCCGCCTGGCTGTGGTCCAGCTGCAGGTGTCGAGCGTCAAGGCGGACAACCTGAGCAGAGCCCGGGGTCTGGTGAAGGAGGCTGCGGGGCAAGGCAGCAAGGTGGTGCTGCTGCCGGTGAGCGGGGGGGGGACTTCTGACTTCTGACTTGTGCTCAGTACAAGAGTCAGCATTGACCTCCTGCTGTCTGTCACCTTAAAATTACAGGAATGCTTCAATTCTCCATATGGAAGCAGCTTCTTCCCTGAGTATGCGGAGAGGATCCCCGGGGAGTCCACTCAGGTGCTGTCGGAGGCGGCGAAGGACAGTAAAGTGTATCTAGTGGGAGGTAGGCCGCCTAATAGAGTAGTGGAAGTATTTTCCCTTTACTGTAAGTCTGCATCTGAATGTTGACTAATAATGATAAATCTGCTCTGAAACTTGGAAGTCTTGTGGCTACATGTACAATACAGCGTTATATTCTGGCAATGTGTTACAAATGTGTCAGTTTTGTTTTCTTTCAGAAAATATTGTGAGATTAGTTTTTCTTGTAAAATTATGGGCCCTTGATATAAACCCAGCCCACTCCACTACTCTTGTGTTTGTTCATGTATTTATTTTAAATGTAATGTAGTATATATAGGTGTTATGCCAGCATGCCTTTCTATCTAGAACACCAGTACTGCACACATCAGGTTTTGGTATTAGTGCCACAGAGTTAAAGGCTAACAGACCTTTTCCACCAGCAGCAGAGTTAATACATGATCTCACTTGAAATATTGTGTTTTTAGCAGAGGGAGCAACTTAAAGAAACAGCTTAAAATAATGGTAATAGCATTGCTTAGCAACTGGCAATACTGTCACTGTTTCTTGTTTACAATTTTAGTCACATATGAACTGCTTTCATTAGATTATATTAAATTAGATAATACTTTATTCAACCCACAATGGGGAAATTCCCATGTTACAGCAGCAGTTTTCCACAGTAAAAAGCAAACAGACAATGTGCAAAAAGTACTGAATTAATGTAAATATTAATAATAATTATAACAGTATATGTTTGACAAGTGAATGATGAACCATTTACAACCAATGCAGTGTTTCATATTCAATCATATGTATCCACAGAATAGCCTCTATCACGTAGCGTTAATCGTGCTGCATACAACCCATAATAGGCCTTTTAAACGACAGACCTTTTCCCAGATAAGCTCACGTGAAGTGTGTCCATGCGTGAGGCGTGGAACATAGAACTGACAAACCTACATCATATTCAGACATTAGTCACACCTGTGCTTTTGCTGCTATATGTCTAAATGCTGTGGAAAATCATACACTTTTTCTCTCTGGGAGTTGTTAGAAGTAAATCTGAGAAGTGTGGTAAATCAGTAATATTGAAAGATGAGGCTAATAGTTGAGAATTTGGTGCAACCAAAAGGTAATCTTCATTTACCTTCATCACAAAAAAACTTCCAGAATACATTGAATGCCTAACTGTTTTATTACATTGTATGCTCTTCTTGTAGCAACACCAAGCTTGTTTCTGTGCACAGATCACCAGGGAAATACTGAAAAAAAGCTAAAGCTGTTTTTCCACAGTGGAGCACTGACCAGTGTGACTTGTTCCCCAGGATCCATCCCTGAAGAGGACGGTGGGAAGTTGTACAACAGCTGCACAGTGTTTGGGCCTGATGGAGAGCTGATTCTTAAACATAGGAAGGTATGTGTGCATCAACAGCACTATTTCATTTGCCATTTGTTTACATATATTACAGCAGGAATTCACCATAACAGAATTATTCTCGTCATGTTTCCTCCTTGAAGATTCACCTCTTTGACATTGACGTTCCGGGGAAAATCCGCTTCCGGGAGTCCGAGACTCTGAGCCCAGGCAACAGTTTGTCAATGTTCCAAACACGTAAGTGACATGTCTCCGGCTCCTGTTTTCATCCTTACAGCTGGACAAGCTCCTTCTGAACCTGTTTCTCTGTAACTCCTCCGCCAGCGTTCTGTAAAGTGGGTGTGGGGATTTGCTACGACATGAGGTTTGCTGAGCTGGCGCAGCTCTACAGCAGGGAAGGTAAGTGTGTGATGAGACGTGGTTTCCACTGGGCTTTTTTTAATGGTGTGTACGGGAGGGTTGATGGGGGTGTCCTGTTGTCCTCAGGCTGTCAGCTGCTGGTCTACCCTGGAGCCTTCAACATGACAACAGGTCCAGCTCACTGGGAGCTGCTTCAGAGGGGGAGGTCAGACTCACAGTCCCAGTCACCGTCCACAATCACTTCATTATCTAGTGAAGACACATTTTACTTTGATACCAAGTATCTCCTATAGGTATGGCTGGACGATATGGAGAAAATCAGATATCACGATATTCTTGACCAAAAACATTGATATCGATATTGAGACGATATTATAGGGTTGACAAGTGGCGCTATCACAAAATATTTTTTACAATGAGATTTTGGATAAATAATCATCAACAATGTGGTAAACAGTGTCAAGTGAAATTATAGAGGAAAAAAAAAAATTCCAGCTATATACTATGTACAATGTACATGCGTGCACAAAAATAGTGATGTTAAAACAAATCTGTAATTCTTCAAATGATATTCCCTCAAAATGTTTCACAACAGATTTTCTGAGAAGATTGAGTTAGTATGTGCTTGTTATTATCAATTTAGACAATGTAACTGTATATCACGATATCTCTATTTGATTTCATCACAGAAAGGAAGAAGTACTTTCTGCAACAACAGCCTGTTTGACTGTTCCAGCTGTTCTATTATTTGCCTTTATCCACTTTATATCCACATTACTAATGATTATTTATCAAAAATCTTAGTGTAAAGATGTTTTGTTAAAGCACCAATTGTCAACCCTAAAATATCTTGATTGATTTATTTTCTCCCTATTGCCCAGCCCTAGACCCCTGGTCCAGAAGAGCAACAATAACTAAAGAAAGCAACATTTTACTGCTGTATGTTTTGATCATGGTTTCTTTGTCTCCTTTGCAGGGCGGTTGATAACCAAGTGTACGTGGCCACGGCGTCTCCTGCCAGAGATGAAACCTCTTCGTACGTGGCCTGGGGTCACAGCACTGTTGTAAACCCATGGTATAACACCAAGCAGTAGCATTTTACTTTCTGCATCCTCTGGCCAGCTCATACTGGGTGTGACTGTGTGAAAGGAATCAGAGGGAACACGAGTTAGTGACGCTGGGGTAGCGGGGGAGAAAAGATGACTCAAAAGTATTTCAATCCTTTGTTGTTCTGATCAGGATTGTTTTGTGGTTGGAATCCTACCATCTCAATAGTTTAGTAAATGTACTTGATGACGTCTTTTTCCATAGATATTGGTGTCATAAGGAAAGCTTTTCTTTTGTTTTCTGTGAAGATTTTCCAGTGTTAGGTTTTGCAGACTTGATTGTTGCACTGTGTCGTTGCAGGGGAGAAGTTATCTCCAAGGCTGGACCAGAGGAGGCTGTGATCTATGCTGACATTGGTGAGTGGAGAACCGTTTGCCCTTTCCGGCAGACAGGAGGACTGAACCATGTTCTGGCTCCTTGTTGCTGCAAAATAACATTGATTTGCTTTCTGTGCCACATCATCACAGGGTTTCCCCCAGAAAAGTTGTTTAGCCCAGTGGCAAGTGTCTTTTTGTGACGAGGGCCCGATTGATGCATTAATGTAGAGCCCAATAGCTGCTGTGATAACGGGATCCTGGATGGAATTGTGAAACTGAATTTTTAAAAGCTATAAAATAGATTACATAGGGCCCTACAGTAAGTCAAGCTTACTGGAGGTTTGTTAATATTAAGAGTTTCAACCAAGCCAACAACAGTTATGACTGAGTTTTAAGAAGACAAATAATAGAACTGTGAGAACAGTCTGGTAAGTCATAGCCAGACCCTCCTCCACAGCGCTTCAAGGGAGGGTCTGGCTAGTTTACCCTGCAGAGATCTGAGGACCAGGTAACCATAGTCCTCAGATTGGACAGATAGTCTAGCTAGCTGTCTGGATTTACCCTGCAGAGATCTGAGGACCAGGTAACCATAGTCCTCTGATTGGACAGATAGTCTAGCTAGCTGTCTGGATTTACCCTGCAGAGATCTGAGGACCAGGTAACCATAGTCCTCAGATTGGACAGATAGTCTAGCTAGCTGTCTGGATTTACCCTGCAGACATCTGAGGACCAGGTAACCATAGTCCTCTGATTGGACAGATAGTCTAGCTAGCTGTCTGGATTTACCCTGCAGAGATCTGAGGACCAGGTAACCATAGTCCTCAGATTGGACAGATAGTCTAGCTAGCTGTCTGGATTTACCCTGCAGAGATCTGAGGACCAGGTTACCATAGTCCTCAAAAATCGGTTAGTTGCAGCACTACACTAAACCTCTGTATATCTGCATGTGCACCCTGTTCCTAGACCTGCAGTATCTAGCCGACATCCGGCAGCAGATCCCGATCACAGCGCAGCGCCGGGACGACATCTACGCCGTGACGTCTGTGCAGGGAGGATCCAGCTGAAGAAGGAACCGATGAACCTATGTCACAGATCTCTGCCACCAGAACCGCGTCTTCTTCTCCCTCCGAAGCTCCGGGCCTCTTTGTCTGAACTGAGGAAAGAAGAGATGCAGTTGGCATGGCAATGCTCACCTCTGGAACTGTGCTTTTGTTTTGTGTGTCTGGTGCTGAAACAAGTGGTTGAGTAATCGAAAATTGATGACAATTTTGGTAAGCAGTTGTTGATATCAATTAGCAAGTAAAAGTAAGTATTTCCTGGTTAGAGCTTCTATAATCTGACAGTCTTTGAATCCATTTCATATTAATGTAAGCAGAACCTTTGGGGCACCTGAGATTTTAAATCTAAAAGAAATATTCACATATTTTCTGTCATGAGGCAAAAACAAAGATATGTGTATAACATGAAATAGAACGGCAACAGGTATGGGTTTGAGCATCTTTATTAAACAACAAGAAGTGTGCATTAAAGGGAAAGACTACACAGGAGGTGAAGTGGTGAAATGTTTTGTAAAATGTTTTAGACACTATACTTATATCTACATAGGACCCACCACTTGTTTTGAATATTGACGTGGTGAACTCAGCGGTCACAAAAACATCATATTTACAAGCCAATGCTGTATTTGCGTGACCATTAATGAGGATTTGTTTTACACATCTGTCTCCTTTCCCTCCGGCTTCATCTCCTCGGCCTCCTCCTCCTCGTCTGGACGTCGACGTTTGTATCCTGATGACAGCAAACATTTCAGTAAGAGTTTTGCAGCGGTCACAAAAGCACATTACACACGAGTATGTGTTCCACCTCTGCATAAATAACAAAGCTGTATGTTTAAGAAACATTTCTTTGACATTTTCTTTACCAAAGTAATTTAAAGGGGTAGTTTGGATCTTTGGTAATGGAGTTGTATGAGGTGCTTATCTATAGTCAGTGTATACTATAGATACAGTGTATACAGTAGGGTTTGAGAAACAGGGAGTACTAACACAGAAGCTAAGCAGTGTACTGCTGTAGACGGGGGCAGCAGCAAGATGTATTCTAGCCACCTGAAATAGACCCACCTAAAAAAGCAATACCAGTTTTGGGTATGCTATATTTAGAATATCTTCACAGCTTTACCTTGCTGTCAGACAGTCCTTTATGATGGGGACGTGAAGCTGTTGTATCGCTCTCTTCAAAGCCACCAGACCCCTGGTTTTACCTCACAGAATAGGGAGTTACTGGTCTACAGCTGCAACCGTAGGTTAGTTAGTTAGTTAGTTTTGTTACTTCCTCACCCTTTTAGAACACCAAAGATACACAATTACACATACAAACTAACCGATTGACGGTGCAGCAGGCCATTTTTGCCAAATGAGTCTGGTGACTTTGAAAAGAGCATCCATCATGTCAATAAAGGGCCATCTGGTAGCAAGGTAAAGTATGGAAAAAATTCCAAATATAGCATATAGATTATTTAAGGTGGCTAAATATATTTTGCTGCTGCCTCCGTCCCCAGCAGTACATCGCTCAGCTCTGTGCTCCAGCCTTTCAAATCAGCTTCCTGACCAAACTCATTCATTCAACATACGTTCCTCTGATCTTAACTATTAGTCAAAATAATTCATAATTTCTGCTTTTTAGCTCAAATATTAGGTATAGTTCTATACAAATGAAGGTTAGTGACCATGGATTCCAAAAAGTGGCGTTAAACTAGTGGAAGTAAGGTAGTGGTAGTGAAATGAAAAAATAAAAATAAAATAATGCATTTTAAATGTCAAATGTTGAAAAAATAAATAAGTTAATCTTTTTGACCCAAGAGACACAAGGGTTAAAGTAGTTTTAAGGATAGAAAATATAGTAGTTTTTTTATTTGGCAGCTACAATGTCCACCAACACACTTATCTAGTAGTTTTCTCAAAAATTGAAGGATGGTTGCACATAATGTATATTTAAAAAAAAGAAATCTCAGTTCTATTTCTTGTTAAATCATAAATAACTTTTTCAAGCCATTTCCTGGGCTACATTTCAAACTTGAATTTTTAAAGAGCTAAACATTTTGATTTTCCTCTCATTTCCAGTACTTAATTCAATTCAATATAGGATTAGGAAAGATCAACCAGAGCTGAAGTGTGGCTTACTTTTGATTCATAATAAGTTTACAATAATAGTGTCAAAGATGTTAGACTAAAAGAATTTTGGACACATGAAAAATCTATGACCTCATAGGGAGAAACATTCCCAGACCTGCCTACCTCTGTTAGGGTGCTGCTCCTGGTACTGGTTCTTCTTCCTTTTACTCATCCTGTCCAGGTGAATCTGATAGAGGACTCCTGCCAGCACCATGGCCCCCACCACCACACAGAGAGCCGTGCTGAACATCCACAAGGCTTCGGATGCTCGACTCACCACAGGGCTGCCCTTTACTCCATCTCAGATGGATGGATGGACAGATTTAATTAATAATCCCAAACTGGGAAATTACTCTGTTAAAGAAGCAAGTTACACACACTTATACATAAACCAAAAATAAAACCAGAACACCTCCTCAAACATATACTTAGAGGAATGAAAAGAATGTACATGTAATATTCAAGTGTAGAATAAAAATGTACAACCTACATACACAATATACAGTATATAACAATGGTGTGTTTGAGGCCCTAATAACTGAAAGGGCAGCGATAGATCACTCACAGTTTGTAGATGTCAAGTTTTCGTTTATGATCAGGTTCTCTACGATGCACGACACGCTGGCGTCTTTGGGAATGTTGGCCGTCAGGTAGCTTGTGATGTTGTACAGACGGGAGTCTGGGTGTGAGGTTGCCAGGGTCCTCACTGAGCCTTCGGGGGGCTCCTCTGTGTTGTTGATGAGCCAGTAAACTGCAGGTTCAGGAAACCCCCCAGTGGAGTGACACAAGAAGGCCGCCTCCTCTCCCTGCTGGGCCTCTTCCCTCTGCAGCAGCGGGGAGCTGAAACTGGCTGCAAACAGCCATCACACAACGTTAAAGTTCCATATCATGCTCATTTTCAGGTTCATATTTGTATTTTGGGGTTCTACTAGAATATGTTTACATGCTTTAATGTTCAAAAAACACGTTATTTTTCTCATACGCTCTGTCTGAATATTCCTGTATTCACCCTCTGTCTGAAACACCCAGTTTTAGCGCCTGTCTCTTTAAGACCCCTACCTAAAAATGCCGAGTCTGCTCTGATTGGTCAGCGTTTAAGGGTTACGCTTCTGTGCTCTCCTAGCGGCTGCACCACCTTTTCAGCCAGGAAATGACTGTAGCAGCACTTTCTACATATATAAAGTATAGTTGTGACATCACAATCAGAAGTCCTGACGGCTCGTTTAAAAGGCAAAGTTTCTGAATATGAGCTGTGTGCGTTTCTCTGTGGAGTGAGTGTTTTGATACTTGCACGGTATTTATATAGCACCTTGACATGCTTTATAATAAAAGAAGACATGAAAATCTCACTATGTTCAATATGGTGACACTGACCTGCTGTCCTGAGGCACACGGTGCACAGCTCGGTGCTTTGACTGTCCCCTGAAGTGACGAGGAGACTGTAAGAGGTGTTGTGCTCTGTAGGATCAACTGTGGGCAGCTGCAGAGAGATGTCCCCAGTCAGTGCTGCGTCCGCTGGGGTTGTGGCCCTGTTAATGCTCCATTCCTCCACATCACCATCCTTTTTCCACACTGATTTGAGAACTACCTTTTCACCTCTCCTCCACTCAATGGAAACATTCACAAAGGGTAATAACTGGGGGTAAACGCAGGGCAGAGAGACTGGCCGTCCCACTATGCCAAGGATGCACTCTTTCTCTGGGGAAAAATAGTTGAAACAGCACAGGTAACTCATCAGAAAGTTTCTGTGTAGATAGTTTTGTCAGTGTGTAATTTGCATGGTCAGACTGTCATCTCACCCAGACATGCGCAGGAACATAGGAAGCTGAGCAGCAGTCCTGTGCGCCATGGAGCCACAGGCGGCATCGCCCGCGGAGGGCACGTTTGCGCACGGAAGCCAACCAAAAGAGATTTTCTCTTTAAACTCTAGAACCGTACTAACTTACCTAGTGCGCGTCTAACTTTACTCCCCTGTCTTCTGCTCGCTCCCGTTAACAAACTCCAAGTCACACGCACAAAACTCTCTCTGAATGAACTCGCTGTCGGTCATGTTGCGGCTTGTTGCGCCATAGCCTACCTTCTCTCTCTCTCACGCGCGTCTTCTCTAAATTGAATGACTAACAATGAAAAAGAAATATAGATTTATACACATAAACAACTTTAAAGACCTCCGCCCTGTTCACTGCTATCAGAATCCATCCTGTTGGAGATTGGTCCGACCTGTTTAACTTGTTAGTTCATCCACGCCCTCACGCACACGCTGGGATGCTGCCAGCTGATATGGCGCCCTGCAGATTCAAAAGTGAAAAACGTGACGGACAACACTCATAGACACACTGGCAGACGGCATCTTGGAAGTTTGTGATCAATATGGATGGTGACGTAACCAAGATGTGTCCCATTGTAGGGGTAGTCTATGTTTTCACCCCTAGCTCTTATCATTAAGGCCAAGGGCCAAGGGTAAGACGAAGGGCTAGGGGTAAGAGGGGTAGGGGTAAAGATGAAGGGCTAGGGGTAAGAGGGGTAGGGGTAAAGATGAAGAGCTAGGGGTAAGAGGGGTAGGGGTGAGATGAAGGGCTAGGGGTAAGAGGGGTAGGGGTAAGACAGAGCAATGAGATTCAGCCTACAGCTGACCGCTTCTTGTTTCCCTGGAAAGCAAAATAAGTGCATTGAAAATCTACATTAATGTGATTAATTTATTTACCAAAAGTTTATTGAATGTACACTCACCGGCCACTTTATTAGGTACCCCATGCTAGTAACGGGTTGGACCCCCTTTTGCCTTCAGAACTACCTCAATTCTTCGTGGCATAGATTCAACAAGGTGCTGGAAGCATTCCTCAGGGAGTTTGGTCCATATTGACATGATGGCATCACACAGTTGCCGCAGATTTGTCGGCTGCACATCCATGATGCGAATCTCCCGTTCCACCACATCCCAAAGATGCTCTATTGGATTGAGATCTGGTGACTGTGGAGGCCATTTGAGTACAGCCAACTCATTGTCATGTTCAAGAAACCAGTCTGAGATGATTCCAGCTTTATGACATGGCGCATTATCCTGCTGAAAGTAGCCATCAGAAGTTGGGTACATTGTGGTCATAAAGGGATGGACATGGTCAGCAACAATACTCAGGTAGGCTGTGGCGTTGCAACGATGGTCAATTGGTACCAAGGGGCCCAAAGAGTGCCAAGAAAATATTCCCCACACCATGACACCACCACCACCAGCCTGAACCGTTGATACAAGGCAGGATGGATCCATGCTTTCATGTTGTAGACGCCAAATTCTGACCCTACCATCCGAACGTCGCAGCAGAAATCGAGACTCATCAGACCAGGCAACGTTTTTCCAATCTTCTATTGTCCAATTTCGATGAGCTTGTGCAAATTGTAGCCTCCGTTTCCTGTTCTTAGCTGAAAGGAGTGGCACCCGGTGTGGTCTTCTGCTGCTGTAGCCCATCTGCCTCAAAGTTCGACGTACTGTGCGTTCAGAGATGCTCTTCTGCCCACCTTGGTTGTAACGGGTGGTAATTTGAGTCACTGTTGCCCTTCTATCAGCTCGAACCAGTCTGGCCATTCTCCTCTGACCTCTGGCATCAACAAGGCATTTCCGCCCACAGAACTGCCGCTCACTGGATGTTTTTTCTTTTTCGGACCATTCTCTGTAAACCCTAGAGATGGTTGTGCGTGAAAATCCCAGTAGATTAGCAGTTTCTGAAATACTCAGACCAGCCCTTCTGGCACCAACAATCATGCCACGTTCAAAGTCACTCAAATCACCTTTCTTCCCCATACTGATGCTCGGTTTGAACTGCAGGAGATTGTCTTGACCATGTCTACATGCCTAAATGCAGTTGCCGCCATGTGATTGGCTGCTTAGAAATTAAGTGTTAGCGAGCAGTTGGACAGGTGTACCTAATAAAGTGGCCGGTGAGTGTATATTTGCACTTTGTGATATTGAATCGTACAGAATAGATTTTAACAGCTGCCTACATAAGACAAAATAGGCTACATTAGATTTTCTTCAGCACTTGTAATACAACATCTCAACTAACCAATAGAGTAGAATATTCTACTGGTGTTTATGATGATTATTGTAGGCTATGATTTGTGCACAAAAGGTTGGATAAACAATATTTTGTTTTTTTGTGTAGTTTTGTTGTTGTTGAAAATTGTATTTTTGAGACAGCTGGGGTCAAGTCATAGACTTCATGGGTTACAGTATATTATGTATATTGACGGTCTATGGTTCCAGCCTGAAGGAAACGCTGCCTGGAAGGCATGACTTCGGGCAAAATATCCCAATGTTATGCACGAAGCTCAACATGCTATCAGTAAGCTAGCATGCTGCCTTTTTTAGCATATTTACCCAATTAAACCTAACTTATGGAGGACCATTATGGAGGACCATGTCTTTCATATTTAAAAATAAATACAGAAATAAATAAATGCTCAATAAATAAATAAGCACACAATTAATTGCCCCAAAAAATACAATGAAGAAATAAATGTAGGTAGAAATTAAATTATACAGTGAGACATAAATGTATATATCTCTTTTAATTAGCTTCTTTATTTATTCACCTTTGTAATAATTACCTTATTTATTTATTGTCCATTATAATCTTCAACTTTATTTATTCCTTACTTATTTTTTAAATGTATTTATTTCTGTATGTGTTTAATTTTTTTGTCTGTTTTATTCTTCCGTTGCATTTTCTACCCTATTTATTTTCACCCCTGGTATTTATTTCTGCCTGTCACTTTTACATTTCTGCCTGTCACTTTTACATTTCTTCATGCATTTCTGCCTCATTATGCAAATGAGGAGGGGCGGGTCTTAAGGGGTTAACTTCTGCCCATTGATTGGTTAACATTTTACTCCCTCGGTCAATCTACATGCCACCGGCCACAGACACAACACAGATGGCTAGCTACGGTGAAGTTGTCAGTGAGCTCAGGCATTTAGCAACTGTTTTTGAAAACAATGCTAACGTTATAAGTATTGACTTTATAATTTTTTCGTTTAGGCGCTCTGACAGAACGTGTGTTTCAGTCAGCGGTGTCGTGCCAATGTACTCGTGTATCCCCTGGCCGCGGGAGCGCATGCACACAGAGCGGAGCTTCTGCTGCCCTTCGAATTGTTTAACTGCTGCACTTTGAATTAAACGGAACAAACAGCGGCGTGGAAGACTTCGGCAGCGTTACCATAGTAACAGGGGTCTCAGTTAACTACATAAATACGTGTATTTGTCTGTTACATTAAGGCGGCGTGTCAAATGTTTATAGCGTGGTTTAATATCGAGTGATAGGCGTATCCTCCCTGTCCCTGTCTACCATATGAGTTACATAGGAGGTACTCAAATATCAGGCCGTTTTTTCACCTGATATTTGGGTATCCCCTATGTAACTTTTGATAAACAACAGCAAACCTCTCCAAATTGTGTCAGGTTGTTTATTGTGACCTATTAAACACACAAAATAACACCCATGATGACAGGACAGACCCTTTGCATGTGGGGCTCCGCGTCCGTCTGTCCTCAGTGTCTTATCTCTCTTGCTCTCCACCTCTCCTCTCCGTCGCTCCGGTAGCAACTGTTGAGGACGGAGCCCGGGGCTTTGCCGTGCACGAACACACACATTTAGTGCCTGACGCGTATGCACACGCACTCCGCGACGCAAATTTCTACTGGCGATCCAGGCGCGCAACGCGTGGGGGGTTTATCAAAAGTTACATAGGGGATACCCAAATATCAGGTGAAAAAACGGCCTGATATTTGAGTACCTCCTATGTAACTCATATGGTAGACAGGGACAGGGAGGATACGCCTATCACTCGATATTAAACCACGCTATAAACATTTGACACGTCGCCTTAATGTAACAGACAAATACACGTATTTATGTAGTTAACTGAGACCCCTGTTACTATGGTAACCCTGCCGAGTCTTCCACGTCGCTGTTTGTTCCGTTTAATTCAAAGTGCAGCAGTTAAACAATTCGAAGGGCAGCAGAAGCTCCGCTCTGTGTGCATGCGCGCTCCCGCGGCCAGGGGATACACGAGTACATTGGCACGACACCGCTGACTGAAACACACGTTCTGTCAGAGCGTCTAAAACGAAAAATTATAAAGTCAATACTTATAACGTTAGCATTGTTTTCAAAAACAGTTGCTAAATGCCTGAGCTCACTGACAACTTCACCGTAGCTAGCCATCTGTGTTGTGTCTGTGGCCGGTGGCATGTAGATTGACCGAGGGAGTAAAATGCTAACCAACCAATGGGCAGAAGTTAACCCCTTAAGACCCGCCCCTCCTCATTTGCATAATGAGGCAGAAATGCATGTAGAAATGTAAAAGTGACAGGCAGAAATGTAAAAGTGACAGGCAGAAATAAATACCAGGGTGAAAATAAATAGGGTAGAAAATGCAACGGAAGAATAAAACAGACAAAAAATTAAACACACACAGAAATAAATACATTTAAAAATAAGTAAGGAATAAATAAAGTTGAAGATTATAACGGACAATAAATAAATAAGGTAATTATTACAAAGGTGAATAAATAAAGAAGCTAATTAAAAGAGATATATACATTTATGTCTCACTGTATAATTTAATTTCTACCTACATTTATTTCTTCATTGTATTTTTTGGGGCAATTAATTGTGTGCTTATTTATTTATTGAGCATTTATTTATTTCTGTATTTATTTTTAAATATGAAAGACATGGTCCTCCATACTGACTCAAACTCCATTTTATTAAGTGGAAACGCAATTTAGACCGTTCACCAACAGCAGGGGGCAGTATAGGCTCCACGGGTTGGTTAGTGATCCGTCAGAAAGCCAGAAGAAGAAGAAGAAGAAGAAGAAGAAGAAGAAGAAGAAGAAGACGTAAACAGTGCACATGGTGGCTCTCTTTAGCATGTTAGCAAAGTTCCTCCTTGGTGTCCTGCAGTCCCAATGACACCAGAAGGAGAACTTCCGGAGGCAACATGACGTCACTGAGGAGGATCCATGCATGGCGACCCCCCCTCACCCACAGCTGGGACGTTAGAAGAGCAGCACCAACAGGTTGGTGCAGACTGGTCCACACCCCCAGCCCCGGGCAGCAGCCCCGGTCCACAGTAGCGGTAGCGGGCCCCCCCCGGTCCAGGGCGCTGGCGCTCTCTGCATGCAGGTGGAAGAACACAGGTGACTTCAGCAGTGGTCCGCACGAGGAGGAAGATGATGATGATGATGACGATTGCATTGATGACAGCGAGGTGGAGCAGCTGTTCCAGCTGCAGGACCCTGCAGGCCTTGGAGGGGGTCAGCAGAGGGTGTTCATCGTTCACCCGGATGTCAAGTGGGGGAGCAGGAAACAGCACCTGACAACCGGTAACGTGTGTGTGCGTGTGCGTGTGTGTGTGTGTAGTGGCAGCAAAAGTTGTCCTGTCCTGTTGGAGTGTCTGACTGTCCCAGGACACTTCTCTGGACAGTGTCTGACTGTCCCGGGACACTTCTCTGGACAGTGTCTGACTGTCCTGGGATAGACAGTGTCTGACTGTCCTGGGACACTACTAACAGGACAGTGTCTGACTGTCCCAGAACACTCCTCAGGACAGTGTCTGACTGTCCCGGGACACTCCTCTGGACACTACTAACAGGACAGTGTCTGACTGTCCTGGGATAGACAGTGTCTGACTGTCCCGGGACACTCCTCTGGACACAACTAACAGGACAGGACTGCTGCTAGAGAAACTCTCACTTTTCTGCTTTGTGTGCAGCTGAGCTGATGATGGCTGAGGCTGTGGGGCTTGTGAACACTTTGGACAACTGGACAGTTGTGGACAAGATCATCCTGTCCACCAAAACACCAGAGAAGAAGAGGATATTTGGCAAAGGCAACTTCCAGTCTCTGACAGGTATTTTCTCCATCACGTGTCCAGCTGTGCATCCGTGCGGTGAGCGAGTCTTGATACGACTCTGTGCTTCTTTTACCCCTTCAGAGAAAATCAGGCGAACAGCAGGGATCAGTGCCGTGTTTGTGAATGTGGAGCGTCTGTCTCCTTTGTCTGAGGTAAAGTTATTTGAAAATTACTCTCTGGCTGGCTGCATACAGGAAGGGTTTACACACTGACGGCCATGTTTTCCTCCACACAGAGGGAGCTTGAGGAGGCCTGGGGGGTTAAAGTCTTTGACAGATACTCAGTGGTGCTCCACATCTTCCGCTGCAACGCCAGGACGAAAGAGGCCAAGTTACAGATCTCTCTGGCAGAGATCCCCCTGTTACGGTAACTGCCTGCTCAAAATGTCCCAGCACTGACATGTTTTTTTTCTTCTCTAATTTCTGTTTTTCTCATCACCCATTAAAATGTCTTCATCTGACGGTGGCAGATCTCGTCTGAAAAATGAAATGGCAAACTTGGATCAGCAGGGGGGGTCGAGATACATCGGAGGTTCAGGTAACATCCTGCACGATTAAACAGCAGCATACACATGTATGTACAGTGGCTTGCAGAAGTTTACACCCCAATGCTAAAGTTGATTAAAAAGAGGAATAAAAACCACATTTCTTTGTGAATGAATAATGTATTGTAAATAAATAAATGTTATTCCTTAAAATACAGGGGGCACAATATACACCCCCCTATGTTAAAATACAGGGGTATAAGCATACACCCCCCATGTTAAATTCCCATAGAGGCAGGCACATTTTTATTATTAAAGGCCAGTTATTTCATGGATCCAGGATACTATGCATCCTGACAAAGTCCCCCCCACCCACCCCCACCCCCCACCCCCCAGATCATCACATACCCTTCACCATACCTGGAGTTTGGCATGGTGTTATTTCAGTTAGACTAATAGCTGGTTTGATTTGCACTGAGAGATGATCTTATGGAAAGTTCCCCAAGCCTATCTCTATGCATGGTGAAGGGTATGTGTTGATGTGGGGGGGGGGCCTTTATCAAGATGCATAGTATCCTGGATCCATGGAATAACTGGCCTTCAAAAATAAAAATGAGCCTGCCTCTATGGGAATTTAACATAAGGGGGTGTATACTTATGCCCCCTGTATTTTAAGGAAGAACATGTATTTATTTACAATACATTATTCATTCACAAAGAAAATTGGTGTCCTTTAAGGTTGGATTTTTTTTTTTTTAATTAAGGAATTAAGATCAATTTTGAAAAGATGTGTTTTATTCCTCCTTTTAATCAACTTTAGCCTGGGGGTGTAAACTTGTGCAAGCCACTGTTTGTATGGATGGATGGATGTTCTGCATTGCTTGAGCTCGGTGATCGGTGCTTACAGGTGAGACACTGATCGAGGTGCAGCAGAGACTGCTGAAGGAGCGGGAGATGAAGATTCGCTCAGCGCTGGAAAAACTGCGGAGAAAGAGGCACCTGCTGCGATCCCAGCGGAAACACAAGGAGTTCCCCGTCGTCTCTGTGTTAGGATACACAAACTGTGGTAGGAGACCCGAAACCGTGCTGGAACCTTGTTGAAACATCACAAAACCAAATATACACCGTCATTTTGCCATATTCACATGCTTCTCCTTTCAACAGTCCTTACTTATGACATGTTCTTCAGCTACATACATCTTACAAAACCAATACAGAAATAACTGCCATGAAATCGTATTAATAAAAAAATGACTTGGCCATGATCATATTAGATTAAAATATTATTTGCACTCTACCATAATATTATCACTGCAGTAGCAGAGGCATTACAGGCATCCACCTCTTTAAGAATTTTGGCTTCTGAATGTGATTTTGTTTTTTTATCAGTTTGTACAGCTTTGAACATTGTTGGATGCTTTTGAGGTTGTTGGCCACACTTTGGTTTGGTTTCTCTCCATCGTGTCCAGGAAAGACGACCCTGATCAAAGCACTGACTGGCGACCGTGGACTTCAACCCAGAAACCAGCTGTTTGCCACGCTGGATGTCACCGTCCATGCCGGCCTGTTGCCCAGTCACATGACTGTTCTGTACGTGGACACCATCGGCTTCCTGTCCCAGCTGCCCCACCAGCTCATCGACTCCTTCTCTGCCACGCTGGAAGATATTAAACACTCTGTGTGTACATGTACCTGGTGCTTATGTCAAGGCTGTTTGTGATGAAATGCAGATCCAGAGTTCTCAGTGCAACTGGTTTTAGAAGAGAGTAAGAGTTGTTGACTCGTCTTTCCCGCACTTCCAGGACCTGTTGGTTCACGTCAGAGACATCAGCCATCCAGAGACGGTGAATCAGAAGGTAAACGTACTGAGTGTACTGAAGAACATGCAGATCCCCGACCGGCTGATGAGCTCCATGATAGAAGTCCACAATAAAATTGATCTCATTGACAAGTAAGAGAAAACAAAAATCCACAAACATAGATTCAAAGATCTTTTAGAATACAAAATAAGACCAAGTTTGTCCTTTAAGGTCCCATATTGTAAAAAAGACAAAAATTGTTTCCATGTCTTTTTAGATATCAGAGCAGGTCGAGTATGTATCAGAACATTCAATCCACAGATGTACACAGCACGTATTCAGAAACTTGCCGTTAGGACTACACAACTACACTTTATTCAGGTAGAGTGTGCCAGTGGTGGTGCAGAGACTCCGAGTGAAGATGCAGAAGATCTGGGGTGGATCCCAAGTCTTTTATTTGATAGCTCCTCGCTTAAACAAGAAGATGTTCTGGTCCGTCTTGTTGACGGCCGTCTCAGAGCGCTTATTCCTGCCCCGAGGAGCAAGGATGGAGGAGAGATCTCCGAAAAGCTAAACCGTCGTTAACTTCGCTCATACAGCTGACAAATTTCTCGTGATGCTTCAGAGGACAGGAAGTCTCATCCCTCTAAAACACATTTCCTCGTTTCCTCTCTCCTCGCATGATTTCCTCGTGTTCACCCATGGTTCCTCGGTGGGACGGACTAATACGCGAGGAATTGAAGCAAGTGAAGGAACCGTGGATGCAGTTTAACTGAGATTCAGCCCAAGAGCGCAGATGCAGAAGGACACACAACGCTGACCAATCAAAGGAGACTGGGGCGCCCAGATAGCTCAGTTGGTAGAGCGGGTGTCCATATATAGAGGTCTACTCCTCGACGCAACGGCCCCTGGTTTGACTCTGACCTGCGGCCCTTTGCTGCATGTCATTACCCCTCTCTCCCTTTTCATGTCTTCAGCTGTCTTGTCAATAAAGGCCTAAAATGCCCAAAACATAATCTTAAAAAAAGAGGAGACTGGGCTTTTTGGCATAGTGAGCCATAAAGAGACAGGCAGTTAAACGGAGGGGTTCAGGTAGAGGGGGAATACAGGTGTATTATGTGTTTTTGAACATTAAAGCATGTAAACATGTTCAAGTAGAAAGCCAAAATGCAAGTACTAACCCGAAAATCAGCATAATATGGGACCTTTAAAGGGGACGACCAGCAGATCTCGGCTGTAGATTCCATGCCAGGTTGAATGTTTCCTTGCAACAAAGAACCACAAAATGTAACGTACACTGAATTCAAGACTTGAACTACCATATTTATCTGTACTAAAAACTTTCTGACATTAAATTCAGATGACTACATTGCAGACAAAATGAATGATCATCTTTCCCAGGACACACTGCATCCATATGGGTTATTATTATTATTATTATGAGTGATATCATTTGTTGATTTGACTTGGTTAAGTACTTTCTGTCCTGCTCAGCTATCGGTGTCCAGAGCCCAACACGCTGGCCATATCTGCCTTGGAGGAGCGAGGCATGGATGAGCTGAGGAAAGCAGTGGAAGCAGAGATCGTGAACTCGACAGGAAAACACATTTTAGAGCTCACAGTTGACCTCGGCACTCCTCAGTTAAGGTGAGAGCTGTTTTTCTCACTATGTTTTTATTTTTTCATATTTTAGAGTAAGAGAGCATCCACAGTTAATGCACTTCTTCGTCCACAGTTGGCTGTACAAGGAAGCCACCGTTCAGGACGTGCAGGTGAATGCAGATGAAGGCTCGGCTGTCGTCAAGGTGATCATCAGCGCCGCTGCCTATGGACGCTACAGGAAATTGTTCACAGGGCCAGAGTAGAGTAGAGAGTCTGGCATCCTGCATGACAGCAGCTCCAAGGGAATTACTGCTCCATGTGGACTGCAAACTTATTTTTAAAGAAAGAATAAAACTGTATTGTACAATATATTTAAATATTTGACTACCATTTTATAAAAGAATGTTCTTGTGAAACATATTTCTAAAGGAGCTCAGTCTGATAGCTACTGAGGTATTTAACCCAGAGTGACTATGCTGTGTGGCTTTCAAGAACCGTCGGAACATGTTGCTTTCCAGCAAGAATAACAATTTATTTGGTTTACCATGCAGCATGAAAATGTCCATTCTTTCAGTTTTCAGCATTAAATCCATAAACAATAAGACAGCATATTGAGCAAAGGTTTTTGGCGCCAACGTGCTCCAGCATCACAGCGTTCAGTGTCACAGCTCTTTAGCTGTCTAACACCACTTGTCCTTTTGGGACAAACACCTGCCGACAACTATTTGGAGCTTACCTTTATAGCCTTTATACCACAGCGACAAAACAACACCCACAGTCGGAACACTTTCAACAACGTGTTCGGCTCCTACAATATTGCACATGAGAGCTGTAGATTCGACACGTACAGAAACTCAGATTGTAAAACACAGATTTGGTTCTAAACAGTTAGAGGTCTTAATGATATGGGAGAGGAGTAGGGCCACATGAGAAACATGTTTAAAGTCAAAATTGTGAGATTAAAGTAAGAACTCAAATACATTTTTCACACGTGGCCCTACTCCTCTTTGTATAACGACGACAAAAGTGCATAGAAATAGTATAGAAAGAGGAGATGAGGTATACAGTAACATTTTTAGGATCAGTTCCCACTTTTGTTAGTTCTGTCTGACGGCATTCTTCCGTAGAAGTTTTTTGTTCAGTGCAATGACCAGAGAGCAGAGCGGAAGTGGACCCACAAAGTCTCCTGCGATGATGTTGAGACTCTTGGGGTCGGACCCCGGCACCTGCTCCTCCAGCCACTTCCTCAAACACTCCCAGTTACTGAAGGTCAGCGTCCGCAGGGACTGCTTCGGGTTCTCGGTGATGTAACACCGATCAGCTGTCAGGTTCAGGCCAGAGACGAAGAAGCCCTCTGGGAAGACAAGTTACTATGAGTTAATGTGCTGTAATGGAGCGGCAACTAACGATTATTTTCATCTGTGGATAATTTTCTTGATTAATCGATTAGTTGTTGGTTACTCTCCAAAATGTCAGAAAATGGGGGAAAATGTTGATCAGTGTTTTCCCAAAGCCTGTCCACAACTCAAAGATTCAGTGGGCTGTCACAGAGGAGAAAAGAAACTACAACATATTCACATTCAACAAGCTGGAATCTGAGAATTTTTACTTTTTTTGTTGTAAAAAATTATTTCCCAAACCGATTATCAAAATAGTTGGCGATTAATTTAATAGTTGACAGTTAATCAAATAATTGATTAATCTGTGCAGCGCTACACTTCACTCACTCTACAAACCCAAATCTGACCGAGGAGAAATAGTTTGATAATCCCCCCCCCCCTTCCTGTCTACAACAGTTTTTTCAATTAAAGGCCAAAAAGCCCCAAAAAATGATCCTTAAAGAAATCTCAAACAATCTAAGCAACTGTGTTAAAACAATAACAATAATTAATAAAAAAAAGTCCAACAACAAGAAAAGCAGAAAAAGCTAACAGTTTTAATGACAATGGCACTTTGGGGTAGGGGCAATAAATAGTGGGTTCTAGTCTCTACTGGTCTTAAGCTTGCCACTGTCCTCTCTGTGACTTGAGCCAGACGTCCTCACCTGGACGTCCCAGGTCTCGGTTCCAGTCCAGGTAACTGATCACTCCTTGGGCCGTGCGCTGGTTGGCCCACCAGTAAGGGATGGCAGGCCACAGCTCCGGATGTCTCGCTGCACTCTGGGAGTCGTAGGACAGGATGACCTGGTAACCAGATGCCCACAGGCTCCGCAGGGTCAGGACGGATTCCTGTGGGGGGGCAGGTGAGGTTGTTTAAGGCAGAGTGGTGTTTTCATACCGTAAATCAGCTGGACGTGGAGAAGGCTGACCTTCTGCGGGCACAGCTTGGAGCCAAACAGCTTCTTAAGGGAGAAAATGAACAACTGGTGGAGTTTGTCCTCGATTCCCTCAAAATGGCTGCAAGCAAGAATAACGATCTCCTTTGGGTGAGAGTCCAGCCAGGTGGCGACAGACGACAGGGTCTCCTGGACAGGGAGGACATTTATTTAAAGATGCTAGAAAAGCCCAAAGTCTAACTCTGAGATGGAAGTTACGAATCATAATATCTCATGATATTGTGATTGAGTAGGTTTTATTTTTGTATTTTTACTTTTTGAAAAGTAGTTTTTAAAATCTGTAATTTTACCTTTAAATATGTTTTGTTTGCAGTATTGTACGTTTCTAGACTTGAAATCACATCCATCACTGAGTTGTGAAAAAAGGAAATAAAAAAATCTCTAAGGATGTTTTGTATCTAAATAAACTAAATCCAAAGTGCTTTGTGTCCTATCAAATCTCAAAGACTGTGACTTATTAAGTAAGTATAAATATAAAAAAGTATATCTCCCCCTGCTGTTAAAAAGTAACTAAGTAACTTTTCCACTGAGTTCATTTTAAATGAGTTACTTTTTCACCTTTACTCTAGTAGATTTTTGTACCGGTAACTTTTTCCTACTGTTAATTGCAGGTTCATCGAAGTAATGGTCTTTTTACTTAAGTAGAATATTTGTGTACACTATGTAGCTCTGCTGATACTTCCCATTAAGATGATTCTACTCACCAGAACAGTTAGATGTGTGTAGATGACGTGTGTGAAGTACAGGTGGCTGGATGAGTCGTTGGGTTTGTGTGCAACACGGAGATCAAAGAAGCGAATCCCCATCGAAAGTTGCTCATCGATGCTTTTGTCCTTGGGAGGAAGAGCAATTTATAAAAACATAAAAAATACTTCTATAATTGTGTCTTACACCACAGCAATACCTCCTGAGTCCCATAGGGGTCCATCCAGCCACTTGGACAGAGTCCCCTATCACAGCGTACATACCTGTGTTGTAGCCCATCTAAAAATGGCCGGTCTGGTAAAGCAGGAGAAGAGTCGGTCCAGGAGCCAGAAGAGGTCGGATTCAGACGGGACCAGGGGGGAGTTTATGTCCAGACAGTAACTCATGGCATCATGGCTCCCTGGACACAGACACGTTAAAGCGTTACAAGTTCCTCAACTCTGAAGTGGGAACGACTGTTTGGTTTCTGCTAGGCCTACTATACACCTAACCACTAGACTATATACTATATATAGTATATATACTTCTACTTCTACACCTAACTATTATATATACTGTATAGTGTGAGTATGTATATATAGATATATACTATACTGCTATACACCTAACCACTAGACTATATACTATATATAGTATATATACTTCTACTTCTACACCTAACTATTATATATACTGTATAGTGTGAGTATGTATATATAGATATATACTATACTGCTATACACCTAACCACTTGACTATATATATATATACACTGTATAATTACTGCATACACACAGGATATATACTTTTAAACTATATAGACTATATACTATATATCTGTATAGTGTGTGTGTGTGTATATACATATATGTATTTTTGTGTAGAAGTATATAGGGATGTGTATTGTGTTCTCAGGTCTCAGTGAGATTCAGCCAACAAATAAAACTAAACCAATACAGGTGATCATAAAATAATAAGACGGACAAGGCAAAAAAAGTGAAATAGAAATAAAAGAATAATAATAAAAGATTGTATTTAGTTTACTATCATAGGAGAATAGCAGCAACTCTTCACATTTAGGCACATTTAAGCAGTGCCTTCAGGAAGTGAGCGTTCATTTACCGGGTATGGCCAGGTTCGTGAGAGGGACGTCCCACAGCTCCGCGGGTAAGGCGGACATCCAGTCCTGGCAGCCGGGATCCATGTCACACGGCCGGTCACACGCCTGCAGGACGCTCGCTCACTGAAACCAGCTGTTAAAGTTAGTCATCAAGGGCTCGATCCTGTCCTCTGCCTTTATCTAATTCCTTTCGACCGCAGGGGGAGGAGGAGGAGGGGGTAAGTGGGAGGAAGATGGGGACGACACTTAGATTTCCCGATTCTTCTGTGTTGATTGAACGCCACACCGTGTCAAAGCGTAGCTCTCAAAGCTATGTTGCGCTGTTTAGGGACACTTCAGGAACACCAGACCACTTGTTATTTTATGCATACGTGTCTCCAAACACAATACATCAAAGCAGCGTCGTTGCTATGACGTTCGAAAGGGGGCGGAGCAAATATCAAACAGGAAGTTGAGCTGATAAATCACATGATTCCATATAATTCCATATCCATGGAACATTTACTTGCATAAAATGCAGCAGTTGCTTGTGAAAACCACAACCCTGTTAAACAATATTTAAAAAAGAAAGAAAGTAACATTTTTAAGCAAATCAATCAGGAGTTATTAGTCTTCATATTGTTTTTTAAGCTTTTTTTGTAAGCTATATCTCTAAATTAAACTATTAAAAAGGTGCATTTGTATTTGGGTGTTGTGTTTTTTGCTGTTCTTTACTCTTTTTTATGTCTTTCTTTGTTTCTTTTTTTATTTATTGTTGCCATGAATTGTAAAATAAAATGATCATTTGGCTGCATATGTATATTTCTTTTTTGAATTGATGATCTGATATTGTCTTTTCTTTATCCCCTGTGTTAAAGTGTAATTTCCTGTGTTATTTCTGTGTCATGCCGAATCTTTGGCCCACGTGGGATCAGAAGACACACAAAACAAAAATATAAATCTAAAAGCAAAACCTCAATCATAACACTGTATACACATATACTTAAACATTTTATGGGTGACATATCCCATGGTTGGTTCTCAATAATCAAGCAATGTGCCTTTCTGTTGTGTTATTGTTATGGTTCCCTCGTTCCCGTCTTTCCTCTCTGTATTTTTTGGCCCTGGGACACGTCCTTATGTCCCAGCTTTTCCTTGTAATTGTTCTTAATTTCTAAAATAAAAAATTTTGATCACAAAAAAGAGAATCAGCAATGTTTAAAGGAAAGATGACAATTCCTTTGGTTGTTAAGATGACCTTTTTCACTTCAATCAACCTTTTGTAGTGATGGCCTCTCGCTGGTGCAGATGTTTTCACTAGTGTTTAACCCTCGTGGTGTCCTCCCGGGTTTACAGGGTTAAAATTAGACATTTTTGTCTTTTTTTTCAGACTTTTTTCCACTACCACCACCTTACTTACACTAGTTTTAGAATTATATTTGAGTTAAAAAAGCAGAAATTATGAATTATTTGGACTAATAGTTAAGATCAGAGGAATGAAAGTGATCAGTTGTATTTGCAAAGAGCGTTGGAATCCACTTGTTGTGGTAATTTGGTTAAAACTCATATTTCAGATATACTGTAGACATTTTGTAAAGGGTTAGATTTGACCCGAGGACAACAGGAGGGTTAAAAGTTGGGATATGTCCTGAGTTAGGATAGTGAGGATAGTGACTGTCACATATCCTCCACGCAGATACCCCCCCCCCATAGGAACAGGTTTAACAATGCTGCCCTAGGTTGTAGACAGATTGTGAAATAGTTCCATGGTGTTTCACTATGGGGTGAGGGAAATGTGTGTTACGTGTAATATGTTTTTAGGCTGTGTGCAATACTTGATGAGAAATTTATTGTTATGACTGGAGCAGATGACGCTGTATTGTTTGAATATGTCAATGCATTTATTTATGTGTGCATCTTTTAAGTCCAAAATGAATTTCCCTAAGGGGACAATAAAGTATATCGTATTGTGTTCTATTGTATGTCAAAGGAGAAATGAGTCATCATGTGAAGTTTATTTATGCATCCCCCCCCCCCCCATCACATTAGCAACATATCATTCATACATCATTCATACACAAAGACGCAGCCGCCACTAAGAAGAAGGAGAAGAAGAACACAGAGTCCCTGATTAAAGGTCGGGCAATAAAAAACCACCCCCCTGTACATTAAAAAGCACACCTGAGCTCTCTGAGTGGAAATGTTTGGATCGTTTTGGGGAGACATGGAGGCTGCACACTGTTACAATTATTGACTTCTCAGTGATTGATTATAATTACTGATTACTTCAATTGATACATTTCAAAATAAGTGCTGATAAGAGAATTCTTTTTGCCTACAACACTGAGAACTTCTGTTCTATATATAAGTACATTGACCTGTGGGGGAAGTATTAGAGAAACAGAATGAGAGAATATAACAGGAAACACTTTGATAAATGGGACAAATTAAACTGTTTGGATATTTTGTGAATCCATTTACTTAGTTGTGCTCTTTATTCTTTATTTTATGTGCTTTTCAATCTATGCCAGTAATAAAAAAACATGCAATTTGTCAGTTTACATATCTCTACATTAAATAGAGCTTATTTATTAAATGAAAAAGATCTTAACCCTTGTGTTGTCTTCCCGTCAACCATGAAAAAAATGTTTTTTTCAACACTATTATCGCTTTTTGGACATTTTTCAGTGTTGTGGGTGCTTTTTTTTATGTTTTTTCCAAAGTTAATTGTTATTTCTAATGTTGACATGTTCAGTGCTTATTTTGAAGACCCTTTTTTTTGTGATTTAAAAACTGAAAACGGGTCAAATTTGACCCGAGGACAGCATGAGGGTTAAAAAATAAACAGTAAAAATGTCAAAGAATGGTTAACTTGAATGGGATTGGTTGGCATTTAAAGACCATTTTAATTTAAAGCTCATTCATAGGAGCATTCCTTCCACTGATACACAGCTTTTTCCTGATATCAGACAGATTGTCAACGTGTTATCATCGACTGTGGACTGGGCTAAAGGTCTGGTGGACCAAGGCTACCAGCATTCTTTTCTTGTTTTTTAAAAGTGACAAGAGAAAATGAAATGTTTTGTGGCTTTAAAATCATCTGTATACCACAGCTTTACATCAATTATATGCCTGTTTTTCACCTTTGGGGGAAAAGGACAGCACTGAACTGATCCCAGTACTGCAGAGTTTCAGACTGATGATGTAACACAAACTATTGTGAGGGACAGCAAAAGCATTGAAAAGAAACAAGTAGCCTACTGCAACACAAAAGCTTTCCCCCCACTGTGGCCCTTTACTTTGGACTCCATAGTTTGACATTCCCTACGCGCTCACTTCTTTTGTGTAACTGAACAAATGCCTCGGTGAGCAGCACAGGGATCTCAGGAGGAAACATTTGGGTACATCGGAGCATTCGGGGAATAAAGTCAGGCCATTTGCTTAAAAATGCTCATGTTTATTGGAAAAGCTCATCTCCACAGGCACAGCGGTGCAGCATTATTTTAAAACAAGGCCCAACCTGTTGGCTCAAGTCTAGTATAAGTAAAACAAGGCTGGGTTCATGCAAATATGATTTCCATGCATTTTGCATAAGTTTCATGTCCTCTCTACATTCTCTATGGCTAAATACACACGTATTGTAGGTGTAGGTTACAGTTTAGCTATTTCTTTAACTTGCTGCCCACATGTCACAATTTAAAAAAAAAAAGAAACATTACAGTCATATGTGTTCATTGAATACATTGTGCTTACTCATCTAAAATGTCTACGTCAAGGTGAGATTAGTGGTATTATTATTGCTCTGGCCACTACAACATAAAACTGGCCACCGTTGCTGACTTGTGAAATCTGCTCCAGTACATTGCATAAATAGTGAACTGAATGTAAATAAACTAGTGCAGGAGCTTTAAAGGGTCATTTCGGTATTTTTCAACCTGGACCATATACAACATGCAACAGAAAACTCAGAGTGGACAGATAGTCTAGCTAGCTGTCTGGATTTACCCTGCAGAGATCTGAGGACCAGGTAACCATAGTCCTCAGATTGGACAGATAGTCTAGCTAGCTGTCTGGATTTACCCTGCAGAGATCTGAGGACCAGGTAACCATAGTCCTCAGATTGGACAGATAGTCTAGCTAGCTGTCTGGATTTACCCTGCAGAGATCTGAGGACCAGGTAACCATAGTCCTCAGATTGGACAGATAGTCTAGCTAGCTGTCTGGATTTACCCTGAGAGACCTGAGGACCAGGTAACCATAGTCCTCAGATTGGACAGATAATCTAGCTAGCTGTCTGGATTTACCCTGCAGAGATCTGAGGACCAGGTAACCATAGTCCTCAGATTGGACAGATAGTCTAGCTAGCTGTCTGGATTTACCCTGCAGAGACCTGAGGACCAGGTAACCATAGTCCTCAGATTGGACAGATAATCTAGCTAGCTGTCTGGATTTACCCTGCAGAGATCTGAGGACCAGGTAACCATAGTCCTCAGATTGGACAGATAGTCTAGCTAGCTGTCTGGATTTACCCTGCAGAGACCTGAGGACCAGGTAACCATAGTCCTCAGATTGGACAGATAATCTAGCTAGCTGTCTGGATTTACCCTACAGAGATCTGAGGACCAGGTAACCATAGTCCTCAGAAATCCACCAGAGGTTAGAACGCCAACACAGAAAGAGGAAAGGGACAGACATCTGGCAGAAATGAGTGAAATCCGGTGGAATTTCTGCCAGCAACAAAGTAATCCCGAAAGTGGAACATCGTGCATATAGACTAATAACTGACTAATGTGAACATAAATCTTTTAAGTTGGTCCAGTATTGAGCGAGAACGCTGTAACCGGCAACAATTGTAGTAAAATCCTTTTTGTTTCAGCTCCATTAAATTAAGCAATACTTCAAAGCTATAACTATTTTATTATAAACAGTGTCTGTTACATTAAAACTCTTGCCAAATGAGTCCACACAAAGCTTATTAAGCCCATCAGCTCCATAAAAGCCATTTGTCAGTACGGCTATGTTTAAAAAAAGGTGTCGTCCGGCAACTTTTGCTCGCAGAAGCTTGAGTGATACGTTTTACGTCGCTGTTATGCAGTATTCAGCTTTGTAGACAAAGAGGACAACAAAATTATAAGATAATGACCTCTTCTTTAATCCTCAGTGTCCTCCTTGATTTGACAGTTAAACACGATCACAGAAGGCTTGCATCAAGTGGATGCTCCAACAGTGTTGTTGTCATTACTTAAAATGTTAAGTTTTTTTTCCAAGCCAAATGTAGCGGTCTCGCTTTATACTGGACCACTTTCAAAGACTGTTGCTCCCATCAGTCACTCAGACATAAAAACATAAGAAAAGAGGGTCCAAAACCTTAAGTTACCCTGAAGACTGAAATATACATTTCACAGCCTCCAAATAAGTGCATTTATATTCAAAGGAATAATTCAAGTACTTTTTTCTGTCACTCTTAACAAAACAAGCTCATGAGTATGTCATGCTGTGGTTCACTTTTTTTGTAGAATAACTCAAATTGGTGAGAAGTCATGAGGACCATTTTAGTAGTTTCTCATTCAGTTTAACGACAGTGGGAACAAACTGGCTCTCTGCAATAAAGTCCCCAGCAATGATGTTGAGAGAGCCGACTTTGGAGCCGGGAGTCTGCTCCTTAACCCAGCTGAGCAGTGTGGGATACGTGGACATCACCAAGTCCTTCAGGGACTCTGTCGGGTGTGTGCAGATGTATTTCAGGTCCTCGGTCAGATTCATTCCCGTGACGAAAAAACCTCCTAAAACACAAAAAGACGCACATCATGGGGCCAAATACAGCTTTAATTCAGAAGTAATTAATCATCAATTAGATTCCCAGGCTGGGTTTAGATTACCTGGTCTGCCATGTTGTTTCCGGTGTTCA
The DNA here is from genome assembly GCA_026937815.1 of Etheostoma perlongum. NCBI lineage: Eukaryota > Metazoa > Chordata > Actinopteri > Perciformes > Percidae > Etheostoma > Etheostoma perlongum. Next base: position 32,311,451 of record CM049379.1, read on the forward strand.
AAGTCTTCAATAAGAGCCTCAGCTTTGCATTTATTGGCCCACCAGTAAGGAATATGTGGCCACAGGTCGCTGTGGCAGCTGGCGATACTGTGTTCATAGGACACCATCACTTGGTAGCCTAAAGCCCACAGGTTTCGAAGAGTTAACACTTCCTGAAATCAGCAGAATATAACAGGCTGTGTTTCATTTTCTGTCAAGTATTCTTTTATGTTATTTAAACATCACACTGGCGTTATCTTTCTTCCTTTAAAAAAACTTCAGTTTCAACTGAAGATTCAAATCTTTACAAACAAGTCACAAATATATAGTGCCAACAGCTGGGCACTGTAGTTTTTAGCCAATGTGACTCATACTAAATAGTGTTTTTGTTGGGGACCAGGGGTGAAGAGAAGAAATAAAATACCCATGTCCCTTTTGGGGGGTTGTTAGCTTCCCGACATGAAAGCCCTGTGTTTTATGACCATCCATCCAGCCTGACCTCCACCCTACGTGGTCCACAGCATTCCCATACAGCAGGAGTCGATGTGGTGCATACAGCAATTAATACGTGGAATACATACGAATTACAGTGCATTACTTTTTGTAGCTATATGTTCGAACAGTTCCTGAAAATAACTCACTGATGTGTTTTTAATAGGTTTTGGACAATAACTGAGATCTATTGCACAAAGGAATGAGCTATATCAAGATTTGGCTACAAAGAAAATACTACTTGTTACTGGGATCAATTTACTGTTGGGTTTTATATTTTTTTTTCATTCATTGACAATAGGAAAGCTTTAAGCCTTAATTCAAAGCTGGAGGAGAAGTTGTACCGTTTTGGGACAGAGTTTGGAGGTGAATACGTTGCGTATGGTGGTGAGCAGCAGCATGTGGAGCTCCTGGCTCAGGCCGAGGAAGTGGCTGAAGGAGAGGATGACCAACTCTTTGGGATGAGCATCCAGCCACTCTCGTATCTCCATTAGAACAGTCTGCCAGGAAAAACACAAGTTAGTCTGCTTCTACTGCCAAACTCCATAATGTAATGGACTTTTGTACTGCAAAAGCTGTAAATTGGAAAACGTGGAACTGGGTAGGGCTGGAGTTTTTGGTAATTACCACATGACTTCAATATGATGGATAACAACCTGCCACATCTGTTTTTCCTCTTACCACCTAATGAAACAGTGAGTGACAAGTATTTTGATTGATCTTCATCTAGATTATTTATGCTTGTTCTGCAGCTCAGTACCACAGAAATGTAATTTTCTGTTTGCAGTTCCTGTTGCCACATGAACATTGCCAGAAAATGTATGAATTATGGTGCATGTGAGAAAGAAGTGGGCTAAAAGTGTGACTATGTCACTTTAAAAAGAAGAAATAAAACCTACTTCCTCTTTCGTGCATAGAAACGTTGAATTCATAAGCAATAAAAAGCCTTTGTTGGACCACTAGTTTATGGTGGCATATTTTACATAAAAATGATGTGTTCCTGCTACAATAACCTTGAAAATGTTTTCAGAGTGATTTCAGAGTGATTTGTTTGGACAGTGATTACAAAACCATCTAATTAAAGTCTTATAAACGAACGCAGTGACGAGAGGATTTCCTATCTCACTGCAATAATGATTGTTTACTAAGCACAACTGTACTCTAATCTTTGTTGTTATTATTGTAGATGCAAATGTCACCGTGGCAACATCCTGGTGGACATAATGTGTGTGCATGCCATTACTTCACCTCCACAGTGAGCGTGGTGTAGACACCGTGGTAGAAGTACAGATCCGTGGAGCTGTCATTGGGCCTGTGTGCAATTCTCAAGTCACAGTATCTGACCCCACAGTCCAGCTGTTGCTTTATTGTGTACTCCTGCAAGACACGGGGGTGCACAGTCCGTTACATCAACTCCAGATTCAAACCTTCTCCTTATTTTATTAACAATGAACAGGGCCAAGCGGAATCTGCGGACGCAGATGTCATTATTGAAAAAAGGACATTTAAACACATCTCCACCCCAAGCAGACAAACCAGTCTCCTAAATTCAGCAGATTGTCATTCTGGATCACAGTTGAAAATTGTAAAAGAAATCTGCAGATTCCGTTTGGGTCTGACAATGAGTAATAATGCATTTATTACTGTGATCTATTACCTGGGTTATTGCCCACTTGTAAACAAAGGGGCGAATAAGAGGCTTCATGTATTTGTCCAGCTTTGAAGCATGTCTGGCTGGGTGAGGTCCACAGGGGACCGGTCGTTCATATCCAGACAGTAGGTTATTGCGTTGTGGCTGCCTAATGGGGAAGAGATAATACACATAATCATCACTAGACATTTGATTGCTTCATGTAATAGCTATGGTGGCCCTGGGAGCTCAAATTACTGAGGAAAATACATGCAACTGAAAAAAGATGAGCAAATGAAGAACACATCTTTGTTACTGTTTAGGTTACTCTTATAATTTGTTAAGAGTTATTAAAAGGTTGTGGGTACACTGAAACCATTCACACACATTTCTACGAATAATGTTCGGTCTGGATCAACAGAGTAGATTTCCAGGATGATTACCTGGAAAGGCCATGAGCGTGATGTCCCTCACCCGTTGCCTGCGTGGGTCGCTACACTATTTGCTTTCAGGAAACAGACAAACTTCGAGCTAGCAGGCTACACGCTGAAAATGGCAAGTTTTGAAGAAAATTTGGATTGTGCAACAAGGCAGGTCGCTTAGTTCTTTCTGGGGAATGACAAATTGACAATGATTACTCTCTAACTGGGACCACAGCACCATACACTGGTAAGAGCAAATCACATTTAACCATGTATCAGCTCATTTAAATAGCTCACATTACTGTACTGTGTCGACAGTTAACTTCATTTACCCCTCCTGTTGACCTCGGGTCAAATCTGACCCTTTAAAAAATGTCTATATCTGAAATATAATGTCTATATCTGAAATAATGTCTATATCTGCTTTTTAACCAAATTACCATAAAAAATGGATTGGATTCCTTACAACGCTCTTTGTGAATACAATCACTTTCATTCCTCTGATCTTAACTATTAGTCAAAATAATTCATAATTTCTGCTTTTTTAACTTGAATATTAGGTATAATTCTATATAAATGAGGGTTATTGGCCATGAATTCCAAAAAGTAGTAAAACTAGTAAGGTGGGGGTAGTGGAAACTATAAAAAAAAAGTCAATTTTTTGTCTGTTTTTGACCCAGGAGGACAACACAAGGGTTAATATTGGATGTGGCTGTTTCTTTTGAGGGTGCAAAATGTTCCACCAGAACAACTCCCTTCCTGTAGAGCTACCGTCGCTGCGTCCGGAGCTTAGCCCCGCCCAGACCCCCCAGCGCTGTGGTCTGGTAACAAGAGACTATAACATAACATTCACTAAGAACCACTTCACCAGGCACTAGTGTGCTGTAATGTGGCAGCCTACCCGGGATGGCCAGCTGGTACAGGGGGGTGTCCCACAGCGCGCAGGGCAGGTGAGACATCCAGCTCTCCATGGGCAGCTCTCCCAGACTCAGCTCACCCACTCCGGACCCCACCACGAAGGACATACTGAGGACATTTAATGACTGAGATTATTAAATATGAAATGTGCTATAGGTATAGCAGCTATAGGTAGAGGAAGGTTAATTCTGATCATATCACACAGAAAACTTGTTTGTCGTGTTCAGTAACACAGCCAGTAATGGGAGTCCCGTGTCTCTTACTTGATCAAAGTGCTGCTGCTTTATGAATATTCTTCCTCCCACCCGCCAAACCTGCTGAACCGGGCGGACCGAACAGGGCGAACACGATGACTACAACTAAAGGCGCGTGCCAGAAGAAGTCCACTCCAAAGCGTTCATGGCTCAACATCAAACATATAGATGTGGGGCCGTGTGTCCCTCCCCAGTCAGCAGCTCTCAGTCTGCTTACCCTTTACACCTGCATAGCCCGGGATGACAGGGACGGTGGGCTCGGCGCATTTTAGCTTCAATTATCGATTATCCATGACGATCGAATATCGTATCCACGTATGACCCGCAGACTCCTTCAGTGAGGTCCTCCGTACACCGGCCGGGTGTTTGTCAGTTCCCGGAGGTGCAGCAGCAGCAGAGTGCGCGCGGGGAGGGCGGCACCGCGCCTGCTGACAGATCAGCAGACGCAGAGCGGCTCTCCTCTTAAAGAGCCCACTGAAATGTCACCGAGATACCGAGAGAGAGAGGAGAGAGAGAGAGAGAGAGAGAGAGAGAAAGAAAGAGAGAGAGAGAGATGGAGATGGACAGATAGAGAGGGGGGAGAGTGATGTCTCAGCAGGTGCTTCCCATCAACCGTTGCTGGAGAAAAAAACACGTGGTGAGCCCGGGCGCGTGGGTAGCTCACCTGGTAGGGCATAGGCCTACCCCCATGTGTATGAGTCTCGGTCCTTGCCGCAGTGGTCGCGGGTTCAATTCAGAGCTGCGACCCTTTGCTCTAAAATCTGTTGGCATTTAGCTAGCTAGCTAAGAACTAGATGGATACTCATCTGATCGGTTAGAGTTACAGATGGGTAGTAGAGCTGTAGGGGGTTGCATGGCCTTCCTCAACAATAGTTTACAAAGCAGATTTAAAAAAATATGTATTTTAAATAGTGTAATCTTTTCCTCCATGTTCATGTTCGCCTGGCCTGAATACATGTGAGACATTGTTGTGGGGTTGGTACAATTTGTCACTTGCTACATAGATTATGAAATCTCTCCAAGATACCACACCAAGACCTTGAGGAACACCATAAAACACATAAAACATCCATGGTGTGATTAGTATCAAACACTTTTGACATTTGAAGATTTCTGCAAGAATTGCAATTTTGGGCAACTGGCAAGCGAAAAACTGAGAAAACCCCTTATTGTTAAAATACCATCCTCTCAACGTCCCAGGTCTTCAGTTAGTGGTTAGGCCGTGGTTATCTTAAAGGTCAGAATAGATCATTTTATACAGTGGAGAATGGCAAATTTGTACAGAGCCCCCTCGTGACGATTCTCTCCGACCAGTCAGCAGTCTGCAGGTTTTCACGTCACCTTTTGGTATGCCTCAGCTCGCTTGGAACCTGCTAAATAAAGTACCTGCCAGGTGAGTAGAGGGGAGCAGGTACCATGTAATGGCCATTAGAGACAGTCTCATTAGGGGGCTAGAGGGCACTGGCCCCCTCTAGTCCCCCTTTAGAACCTCCATTGGCTAGCATATGGTTTCTTCTTTGCCTTTGTTGGCGTCGCTGTGATGGCCACACATGTTCACGCTCGTAGATGAGGATAATAGATGATAAAAACAAAATGGGGATCCACATGTTAAAGCATTGCAAGGCCGCACAGGGACCCTTTAAAAGATGCATTTCTGCTACACAGATTTGGATTGTCTGATGCTTCTCTAATTCAATTCAATTTCAATTCAATTTTATTTATAGTATCAATTCATAACAAGAGTTATCTCAAGACACTTTCCAGATAGAGCAAGTCTAGACCATACTACAGAATTTACAAGGACCCAACAGTTCTAGTAGTTTCCTCCAGAGCAAGCAACAGTGTGACAGTGGCGAGGAAAAACTGCCCTTTAGGCAGAAACCTGGGACAGACCCAGACCCAGACCCAGACCCAGGCTCTTGGTAGGCGGTGTCTGACGACCGGTTGGGGTTAGAATGAAGAGTGGCAATAACAGTCACAATAAAATAGTAGTTTTTGTTATAGTAGTTATGTTTGCTTATTTTTGGATGTGAAATATGCCGTACAGTGTCAGCTGTCTTTTATCTCCTCAAATTGACCTCAACGTTGAAAACAAGTACTGATTTTAGAAGACTCACCTTTGTACTAACACAGGCTTCCCAAGAGGTGATTGATTAAGTTGTCTGTCTGTTTGGGATTATCTGACTGGTCAGAGGTCTTTCTCAGCCTCTTCAGCAGGTCAATAAACCCTGAAACAGCACTAACCAGTGTTGTGAAACCAGATCACACTGAACCCCCCCCCCTCTCAGTCATTAGTGAAAGCACAGGTTTAATCAACAGTAATTATGACTGCTATTATGGAGCATAGAGCCATCATTCATTATCATGTTACCAATGACGGGTTTATTTCCTACAACGAAAAAGCCTGTACACTAAATACAGCTTCCCTCCAGTTAAAAGTGTGTGTGTGTGTGTGTGTGGTGGATGAGTTGATGAGTGTGGCTATGCTGCCATCTAGCTTCCCTGCCAAATAACTAAGGTACACACAATGGTAACCATGGTACTATTGTTAAGTATCCTACAGTTTTATTTACTTTACAAGTAGTCAGCCATTCATTCATTCATTCTTCCCTCCCTCCCAATTATACTTATCTTATCAAAATAAACTCAAAACACTTTGCATGGCAAACCTTTGACTAAGTTGTCACCTAAAATGTATGATTCCATATTGTAAGGTCATGTAATATTGCCTATTATGTACACAATTATGAATATGTATTTTAAAATGTACTTTCCCAATACAATGTGAAAATGCTTCTGTATGATTATCCTGTCTTTGTGATTAGTCCTTTTTGACCAGTTTAAAGAGTAACCAGCTTGTCATAATGCCACTTCTGTTTCTTTCTTCCTTTTTATGTGTTATATATAAATAAGCCTACCAATGTATTTCATCTGCTTTCTCTTACCTCATTTGAAAAAGCTTGGCCTTCCAATAGGGGGCAACTTTCCAATAAACATCAAGGCATTTACGACATTTTGTTAAAAAATAGTATTAATGTATAAAGTTGCTGTTTTTTAATGTGTAACGAGCCCAGATAGTAATCACTACCTTATACCCATATAAGTAAACGTAGTTATTATCAGTGGAACAGCAGTGTGTGTGGGAGTGTGTCACAGACAGGGCTGGGGACTGAACGTTGATGCTTTTAGGCACCGACCAAATTTCCTCCATAGTATCGAGTATCAAAAAAGCCATGTCATTCAATACCCAATTTACATAAGTCAGTGAGCCAATAAGCATGCAGCATGCTTTAACCCAGATCTTATGATGCCTGTGATAGGTTAGGTCTAAAGTTACACGTCTACGTTAGGCACAGGCGGGGCTCACGTGGGTGGTGTTGCATTTTAAAAATGCTCAACTACAGTGTGCGTCACGTAGGTGTAAAGGAGCTAAAAAAAAAATTAACATTATGTGTTATGTTGTAACTTCTGTTAAAATGGATTTTATAAAATTAGTATCTTAAAAATTATCATTAAGGAAGTGGTATCAAATTCACGGTATTGTCATCTACAAATCTTGAATAATACCAGCAGACGAAAATGAAATGAATGAAAATAAAATGATGGCTTAACGAAGGATTAGGATATTGGCCTAAACTAGCAAATATTTTGTTTTAAATCTAATTCTTGAGGACAATTTTTGGCCCCCAATCATGGTTTTTTGGGGCATTCTGACATTTCTTGGGGCATTTTTCCCTTTTTCCTCCCTTAATTTTCAACACGGGATACACTGAAAAATCATAATGACAATGACGTAGCAAAGTGTCATGTCATGCCAAAAACTGTCATTACAATATTTTAAAATTATTAAGAATTGCATTTTTGTCAAAGTCAGACACAGAACTGGGATTACACTTGAATAAATATGAATACTGGGGCCAAAAAGGATTGAAAGATGACACCAAATGAAATGTCAGATTATTTATTCATTGGATCAGATATCCTCATTTAAACCTAGATTTTGTCAATTTTACGTTTGCATTAAGACACCATTAAACACATTACCTTTTAAAAATAAAAAAAGAATAAAGCTTGTTGTGATAAAAATGAGTGAATACAAAGTAACATATCACCAAAAGTACCAAATTGGCATCTGTATCAAAAAATCCCAACAACATCCAGCACTAGTAAACCAGTTATTCCAGGTCATTTATTATCAAATAAAGGTGACACAAGTAACAGATCAGACTGCAGAGTTCCAAAGGTCGTTATCAGGGAATCAGTCTGGGACCATGAAGGCAATCTGACCGCAAGAAATGACATACCTGTACTCAGTTTTTGCTTTACTGCATCAGCTTTCAGATTCAACTACGTTACTGAAGCAATGTAATGGGAATGTAATTAATTATACTTTGTTCCACACATTTCTTCCCATTCTGACCCGATTACTATCCTTTCATCTAACCAGGACATGCAACCTGCAACCCCGGGTGTACTAATAGTGTGAAACTGCATTCCTACACACAAAAAGGCATTTCTGTTGACAAAAATGACCCCACTACTTGACAAATGTAAAAAGGTCACCAAGTCAGTTTATCACCTGCGGGAAAACAAGTTAACTGTAACAGACAATGTGCAAGAAAACAGGTGCAGTATACGCTAGAATTCACTACATAAGTCCCATCTGGGGTGTCAGTTTTCATTTCTGCGCCAAATTTGATTAAATTCAATTAAAGTGGAAACGTGTGATTCGGTTTAACATTATTTACATCCCAGTTTGAACTTGTTATGTACAGTTGTGGTCAAAGGCAAATTGAACTTGTGTGTTGGGAACAGGGGTGTTTAATATAAAGTTGTGCAGAGTACAATATGTAATTCTAGCCACAACGAAAGGCAAGCATGATAATCTCAGAAGACTGACCGGTTTGGTCCTCTCAAACCAACATTAAATGGTACATGTCCACTGTGGCGTTTTTGATGGCAGGGATCGCCCCCCCCCCCCTTCCCAACATTAGACACTTGGTGGGCTTGCCACTAGCAGTTATCAGTTTCTCATTAATGACCACTGACAAGCAAAGAAAACACCCCCCACAAACGTGACGGCTGCACCTGATTGGACGATTGCTTCTCACGTAGGGATGTCTGCTCCCTGAATTTCAGGACAGATCAACATGGCTCTTGTTCAGAAACTTTACCTTACTTTACAAAAATAGTTCACCGAAATGTGTTTCTTAAAACATTTTATGCAAAGAAAATACTCTATCCAGTTGCTGAATCCATCTTCACTTTAGATCGACAACGTCAGTTTTCAATGATTTTCATGAGTTTTGGATAGGCAGCGAGTTGAACTGGATGCCCCAGATTTGCAAAGGTAGCCTGGGCCTCCACTTTATGCAAAGTCGCTGCAATGTTGCTCACATAGACAATGAATGGGTAGCGTGGAATTGACGCTTGCCAGTGGACACGTACCATGACACGGGGCTACGCTTCTTCATGAATCCCACTGGGAGATGGTCTTGACCACAGCACCCTTCATGCATCTTCTGCATCTACTATGTATACAGCACCATCAGTGCTGGGTCTCGGTCTGGTCCCTGGTAGAGACATGTTCACAGAGACTGCCTGGCACTTGGGAAGACTGCCACAAGGTCAGGAGGGAACGGCGGCAGTGAGCGGCGTAAATAAAACGTCTGTCACCTTTTTATGGGGTGCCTGGAGCCCAGCGACTGTTTCCCACGACTGACTCCTTTCCTTGGAGCATCTGGTTGAGGCGGCTCGGTCCGCTGCCTGTGCCTCCCTTTGGCCTCTGGCTCTGAGTCACTGAGCTCCAGGTCGGGACAGTATCCGTCGCTGTCCTGGTACAATCTAGCACTTTTTACTTTGTGTTCAGTCACGGGCTTAGCCCATAGTCTCTCCTTGGCTGAGCCCTTTCGGGACAGTTTGTCGGAGGCCCGCAGGCCCTCTGTGGTCCGTACCAAGTTAATGGTTGCCTCTTTAAAGGACCTACCAAAGTGCTCCATGGCAGACTTGCGAAAGCTGTTCTTATCCAAAGCCTGATTTGAAGCGTCCTGGTCACTGGGCGTCTGGCAAGAACCGTCCTTCTGAGCCACAAACTTCTCTAAAAGGCCGTTAGATTTAGTAACGCACGGCCGGTGGTCCACTTTTCCGTTACTGTTGGATGAGTGGCCGTGCAGCGCAGCGTGCAGGGCTAAAGGTTTGCCAGTGGGTTTTACAGGCAGCGCTGGGCTGCGCGAGTGGCTCGAGGCAGACAGCCGTCCATTGGAGCGCTCCTCTCTCCGACCGCGTCCGTGCAGCTGAGGCTTCCCTTGACCCAGCCCTTCACCTGCATGTTCAGAAACATTGCCACTATTGTCGGGGCAGAGCGGCCCATTACCAGATTTGGAGCTGGAATTTCCATTTCCAAGACTTGAGGATTTGGGCATTTTCAGCTTCAGAGTTATCCTTGGTGGAGGCCGAAACAGCATACTCTCCACTGGCGATGAAGTAGGAAGACCTGACGACAAAGAAAGACAAGACATGTTCAAGACTCTATACACTATGATTCAAATATTGGCAAAAAAGCAGCAAATGACTGGCAAGCTGAAGCACAACAGATGGCTCACCAGCAGAGAGCTCCTGGTTCAAGAGCTTCACATGCAAGTTGAACATCTGCTCCTGGGCTTTGCTCTGCAACACCTTCAGCTTCTCCCGCCGACTCACCATGTAACACAAATTCCTCACCTGCACAAGGAGAAAGTTGTTCAATCAAAACAAGCACTACATGTTTGAACTGTATTACGTCTGTAAAGCTCTTTCCTACTCGCTGCTACCTTTAAGACTACACTGAATATTAATGACTGGCCATGCTGCGTTAGGTCATACATATTCTGCATGTACAGTGCTTATAAAAGCATTCACCATGTGGACACATTTGACTGTTTTACAACTTTGCATCAGTTAAATTTTAAGACGCTTACCAAGATAAATAATGAAATGTACTTATTGTGATATATTTTAAGAAAGACATGCTTAAGAAAACAATCTTTACAGACCGACCTAAGTTATGTATCCAAATAAAACAAGAGCGGAAGTAATTTATTGACAGAAAATGTATCTGCAACTATTTAGATAATTATTTTCCAGCTTCTCCAATGTGAGAGACTGCTGCTTTTCGTTGCCTTTTATGATTTAACACCAAATATTTTGCGGTTTTGGACTGTTCGTCTGACAAAACATCACCTTGGGCTTTAGAATTTTTCACAATTTTCCCCGAGTCGTGCATTGGCTTGAAGTCTGACCCAGGACGTTAAGATGGTTTTGAAGCCATTTGTGTGTCGCATTGGCTTTATGTTTTGTGTTGTTGGAAAATAAAACTGTTCTAAAGTGACCGTTCTACTTTGCATCCATTTTACTCTCTACCTCCACGTCCTCCAGGGCGTGCTGCAGGTGTTGCACACTAACATTAACAACAATTCCATGTGGTAAAACAACGGAAAACTAAAAAAACTGAAGGTGAACACTTACTCAATAATGTATGTTGATTTTATAAGACCAGCTCAGGAAATTCAGTAACTTCCCAACCCAGACCTAAAACACTTGCAGTGTCTTAGGGTTGTGTTATATGCCCACTGGATCATGGGAGATTACTGAGATGGGCATGGTAATATTATGAATAACAATATATTACAATATGTTAAAATGTGCTATACTGAAATTGACATTGATACAGTGCTCAATTGCTCATCAAAGACCACAGGAAGCTGACTAAAATAATGTGAACTTTGAGTATAGGCCAACATGTGAATTCAGCACATCCACTGTCTGGCTCCTTAGAAAAACAATATCCATTAAGCAATATATAAAATTAATTCATTTAGGTTAACAAATGCTGAGCGTAATGTCCTGTACCCAGACATACCATGACTCAGCACTAATAATTATTACACTGCCATGTAAAAAAATAAAATAAAATAATAAAAGCGCCCACCCTCTCCAAATCCTGGCGCAGGTGCATGAACATCCGCATGCGTGTGTGGATGCTGTGCTCCTGCGGCTGCAGCACCAGGTTCTCCTCCTCTTTAGGGGGCAGCAGAGCTTTGTTAAAGTTAGCTCTCCTCTTTAGCTTCCAGTACTGAGAGATGAAGTCCACGAGGCGCGCGGACAGCCCGAGGGCCCGGGCCAGCTCCTCCGGCTGGATCAGAGTGTAGAACTCCTCCTCTAGCTCCTGCAGTCTCTGGGCCCGCTGACCCACCTTCTCCGCCTCTGCGGGGGGTTTGGAGCGGGCTGGGCTCAGGCCTGTCTCCCCAGCTTTAGACTGGCTGTGCTTGAGGCAGTAGGACTTGAACTTGACTTCGTCCCCTTCATCCAGGATGGTCTTCATCTCCAGGCTGTGCTCAAAGGCGCATGTCACATGGAAAGGAGTAGTGCAGTTCTTTACTGAGCACTGAGAGGCAGGAGGAGGGGGGGGGGCAGGTTAATGTGTGTACATGGACTAGAACCTAACTACTGTGGATAACAAGAATTTACATATTTTGCAGAAACCTAATTTCCCATCATCTTGACTTCATATGATTTATTTCAGAATTTGGTTACTACCTGGATGGCTGTGTGGAATCCCTCAGAAAATATCTTAGTAAGAAAGAGAAAGCTAATAAAAAAGGTACTCAAAATGGTTATTTGTCATCTTGTTTGACAAATAACCTTCTTGAATTTACACAGCACCTTTGAGAAATATTTGTTCAGATAACATTGTTATAACTGTACGCTAAATATGAAGTTACAGTAAGCAATCAGTTAGCTTAGCTTAACAAAAAGACTTAAGACATTTTATTATATATTGTTTGTTTAATCTGTACAAAAACCAAAAGTTGTTGTGGTTTTACAGGGTGGTCTTGGCAGGGACAACCAGTCTGCCCTGTTTCCAATCTTTATGCTAAGCTAAGCTAACTAGCTGTAGCTTGATATCTTATGGAACTCTTGGCAAGAAAGCAAATAAGCGTATTTCCCAAAATGCCCCATGATTGCTTCAATGTACTTCTTGTTACTTGCACCGTTAGTTGCAAACGTGACGTTGTACAAAAGAAAAGGATCCACACTCACCTGGATACAAGCACCGGTCTTCCATTTACACAGACTGCAGATAAGAGACCAGCGGCTGGGCGGGATGTGGGACACCTTGGTGATGGGCTCCATCCTCTCGGGACAAGCAATGCTCACCTACAGCAGAGGAAAACGTACGGCATGGTGAGAGGTCATCTAACACTTAGTGTAGAACAATATAAAGAGGCAGCTTGTTTATTTACCTCTGGTATCCACAGGGCACAGCTCACATGTGCCCACTTGGTGCCGGCTCGTGTGGCCTTCATGGCACCACCCTTCTGAGGACACAGAAGGCACTGCGGGTCGATGCCGAGGACACACGTCCTACACAGCCAGTTTCCAACAGGCACTTTGACTATGCCGTAACATGCCTGTGGAGAAAACAGAAGCCAGAGTATTTTGTGACTACTTTTCTCAAAACCCTTTCGCTTTGGAAAACAAACTTCCAGACGGCAAGTTACACACACACACACACACACAAAGGCAGGCCTGCTTAGATCTTTCCAGGAGTGATTGTAACGATTTACAAGGAATCATTTTGTGGAATTTAAGCTCTTACTAGGACGTTTTGGGACTGACTCGTGTGGATTGCAATTCAACCATGATTCTATTGTGCGAACACTTAATTTAATTTTGAATGTTTTCTTTTGCAGGGTGCAAATGTTCCACCTGAACGAGTTCCTTCCCAAAGCCAATTTAGCAGAGCCACTGTCACGGAGTCCGGAGCTTAGCGCCACCCAAGACAATTGTGATTGGTTCAAAGACATGCAAACAACCCACAACGTTTTTCCTCCTATTCCAGAATGTATGTGTGGTGTAGCCATACTTTAATCCACAGCGCTGTGGAGATAGGTCCGGCAACATGAGACAGTGGCAACATTCACGGGTAAACACAAAATACTGATTGACTTTAGGAGAAATAGTCAAATGTGCATCTTAAAATCAAATGCACAGTGTTTAGGGGAAAACTCAGGAGCAGCACAACTTATTACACATTGTGAAAAAGGTTTGGGAGACCTTGAGGACTTACATAGAAGCATTTAATAAACACTCCATTGAGGAGACAATTAAGCAGACAATACAGTTTAACCACGATGTGTTATTGTGTTGTGCCGTCCCAACTCTCTTAAGTTCCTGTCTTAATTAAGGTGGATATAAACTCATGCTGGACGCGTTACGTTTAGGTGAACCTTGAAAAAAATATATATAAACAGAGATCTCTCTCTCTAGGATGTATGCTAAAGTGTGACAGGCCCACCAACTTCCAAAAGGAGACCTTATCATGCTGCTGCCTAGATTCCCTGAATCTGTAGAGATGAACATAATTATACATGATCAGGTTTAGTTATTAGAGAAAGGCCGAATATTTCTCATCCCCTGACCTGTGACCTATGAATGATCTGATGTTGTCTAAGCTTTCTCATTGTACCCCAACATGGTGTTTCTGGAAATTGCACCAAACTCAGGCACAAAATTGTGTTTTGCTCAGAATTCCTTCCTTGAAAGAAAGAAAGAAAGAAAAAAAAAGTATTCTGATGCTGACAGATGTATTTAAATATTTAGATTTGAATACCAGCCGACATGTAGCCTGTATGATACACTCGTGTTTACCTGATGCACACAGATGTTGCACTTGTCACAGAACACCATGTCGTTCCCTTCTTCACTGTCGGGGGGATCGGCACACGTCACAGATAACGTCCTCGTCGTATTCAATCCCCAGGCCTTCCACCGTCTCAATGGCGTGGTTCATGTTGTCATAGCACTGACTCTCCAGGGCCTCCATGGTGCGCTCCATTGTCAGCTCGTCTATGGGCTCCTCTCCTGGAAGACAAACCCCACACAGTCAGAGAAACCCCAGCAGACGGTTGAGATCTCATCAGTCCAAATCGTAGAGAGACAGATGTCCATGTTCGTAGATACTGACATTACTGTCCAACAAACAGCACAGTGTCCCTTATATGGTGGAGTATCCCCTGATCCTGATGCTTACCCATGCGGTGGAGCTCTCTGTTGAGTGCATGCAGCCAGTAAAGGTCCATGTCGTCCAGATCGTAGCGACACATCGCCTCTGCCAGCTCTTTGATGTTGACATAACCTGGTTCTGTTGACTCCTGGCCCGAGCACTGGACGTACTTCTTCTGGTGGTTGTAAAGCACCTCCTTGGGCTTCTCCGCAATAACTCTAAAAACAGAAGACACAATCAGAACCTGTCAGCGCTGCAAAGCTCTGAGTGATTGACTTGGTGTATCAGTTGTGTTGCTTTGTCCACAGTCAGACCTGTAGGAAGGAAACCGAGTTACCTGACTGACGGCTCTGGGATGGTGTCTGGACTCGCCGGGACCTGGACTCCCTTCTCCCACTCCTGCTTCCAGGTGTCTGCCAGCAGGTAGTAGTCCTCTGGGGACACATGGTGGGAGTCGGGCAGCTTCATGGCACTGATCAGGTCTTTTCTGAACACCTGTGGGAGAGGCCGTGGCACGCAGTCATTTAGACACCGCTCCTCACGTTTAACAACACTCAGCACAGAGCACTGCTAGGGCAAGGATGGACACTTACTTCAGCCGGTTTCTTCGGGTTGGAGGCGGGGGTTTCCGGTTTGCCGCCATACTTGTTGGAGGAGCAGAACGAGGTAGAGGGACCTAAATAAAGAAAGATGGTGTGAATAAAAGAGCAGCAGGGGAATTTAAAAGTGCTGATTTTATGGTGGGGGTCCTCTAGACAGATGACTCACTCTCATTGTCAGAACTGTCGCTGCTGCTTGAAGACCTGAGACGTTTCATCCTGTAACATCCTGAGGAAGACGACAAAACACAGAGAAAACATGCACATTAGGGAATTCAGTTTTTAGAGAGAAAACAACTAGAGAGTATGCATGCAACCTTTGAAATATCCTTTTCTCATACGCCAACCCAACAAGAAAAATATAAAAAGGTGTAAAAAAAATAAAAGAAGTCTGTGTCACAAAGATTTGTTCATAGAGACTATGTCTTTGGGTCTGCATTTGCTAAATATTATAGTTTGGCCATAGACATTACGGTGCAATATCCTGTATATTGACCTACTATGAATGGTATCGGTAAATAATTATAAAAACATTATTTAGCAGAAAATCATTGTTTAACATTAATGCAATATGATAAGCCCCTCATTTTTCTGATTTTGTTTTTACATTAACATTTTCAGTTTAAAGTGAAGGGAAGCAGAGCAGACAGACACTACAAGTTGACAGTGTGTGCCTTTAGACTACTGAACTACTGGGACGACTCATTAAAAGGTTTTAAAATACTGAGGGACTCAAAGCCAGAGCCAGCAAATACAGTACGCTGTTTCAACAGACAGGACATGCCTCACATTCCCCATGAGGGCAGGAGGGGTAGTAGGGGAAAACGCATCAAGCCAATTCCACTCTGTACTATAGTGTAAGTAAAAGACACTAATGCCAACTGCCTGAAGATTTGGGGCAGGCAGTGGGGTAGTGGTTGAAATGTCCAAACTGGGGTCATAGACATAATTCAGCTTGATCACAACACCACCTCAGTAAATCACAATGAAACTTTTATATCACAATAGACCATCATCAGTCACTCCAGGATGTTTCTTGACTACTGTAACTGTTTTTAAGATAAAATCACAGAACACAAAACACACCACAGTGTGCTTGTTCACCTCCACAGCACAGCAGCAGAGCCTGTTGCAGCTCCACTCAAAACGCCTGGCATCTGTTACTGACATGAGTGTTTCCATCTCTGAACGCAGCTAACTTTGTGTGTTCAGTTTTCTAAAGAGTGATACATAATCAGAAAGTAAATGATGAAAAATGTGTTTGGTTTGTTTAAAGATGAAGCTACAATTCAAACTGGAACAAGATAAACATATAGTGTTACCTATAATCCCTGTGTTTTTATTCGGTGTTGTCACATCTATAGAAAAAAATGCATGACTTTGTTTTCTCATTCTTTTTGTGCCTTTAAAGTACTCAAGCAATGAAGCGATTAGGCCAGCGGACTGTCACAAAATTAATTATTTATTCATTTAAAAGGTTAGGAGAATATTATATATATAACAAGTGGGTAAAGGCAACTAATACAGCTAGTAGGTCTGGTAAGTTCAGAAAATGACAGTTTACTGTAATGCAGCCTTCAAAACCTGAAAAAGACAACACTTGTGTCATATCACGATATCCAAAATGTAATATCTAGCCTCATATATGAATCCAATAAATATATTGCCCAGCCCTAATTATAAACTAAATATCTTTGGGTTTTGGACTGTTGGTCAGACAAAACAAGCAGCCTGAAGATGTGGCTTAACTAAAAAAAAGGATTGATAATCTCTTTGTGTTTTTATTTCAATATGATACCTGGCATTTTGCACAGTGAGTGGAGGGTCGGAGGTTTTTGTCAGACTGCAAACATGGAAAAAGTGTGTGTGGGTTGGTCTACCATCTACTATCCAACAAGCAGCTTGTGGCTAGTGTTGTGGGAGACAACTGCATTAAAAAGGTTAACAGTCAGTGTTGCTGCAGGCAGAAAATAGACAGAGCACCACACGCTTTACTAATACTGCTGCTAATTTTAATGTGGATGCATTACAGTTTGTGAACAGACAACTCTGGCTCCACTAAAGGATATGGCCTGGACTAGAGCCAGCCAGAGAAAAATATAAAGCCATGGGGTGCAGGCTATGAATGTGCACGGATATGACATCACACTGGAAGGTTTCTGGGGAACAGGAAACATTGAGTAAATTGCGGTTTCCGCATTGTTTACATGTATTCCTCGCATATTGCATTGTCGTAAATGTACATATTTTTGGATGCTAATTGTGAGTAGACTGAGCTACAATTAGACTGTGGGCTTTTTGAAAAATAAAACCGTAACTACCAAGTGCCTGCCCTGCCCAAGGAGCGTTGTTGGCGCCAAACACACACAGGCCTGCAGCGGCTAGCAGGCGGCACTGCAGGCTGTGCAGAAATCAAACATGGGCGCCACCATCATACAAAGATGTCACTTCCTAGAGCCATTAAGACGGATATTCATACAGCTCAACTGGGTTCATTATTCAAAGTAGGAAACAGGGAACTGCCAAAAATACGTTTACTTAGTAGTCGCTAACATTAATGTTGTAAATAAGCAGAAAAACGAAAGCGAAAAAGGAGCAGGCCCCGTGGCCTGGATAAACCATCCAGGGCAAATCCTGGCACATTGAGCCCCACTGAACACACGGGCATATTGTTCACATTCCTCCCATCTTACCTTCAGTCCACGCGCTGCTATCCGCTTTATTCCAACCACATATGACTCCAGACGAAACATTCACCAATAAAAACAGAGGCTCTTGTTCTAGCTATAGATTCAATTTGGGAAATTTGTATTCCTCCACACAGTCAGTGGGAATCTCCAGGGTTGGTTGCAATCTGTCCACCACCACGATAGGCACAACAGCTCTATTGTACCACGCATCCCGCCGGGTCCTAAACCCCGCCGCTTTCCTACCAACCTGGGTGCGCTCGATTTGTCCACAATTTGACTCAACACGGATTATACAAACACAGATATTAAATAACCAGTCACTCACCACCAGTGTGCTTTCAAAGTCTACGGATTTTAATGTGGATCTGACAGGGTGTAATTTGAAGTGTCGAAACAACAAATTACAAACAAATGTGCATTCATAAAGATAAATTATACTACAAAAACGGTATGCTGAAGTACAAAAAGTACATCACAATAAGTCCCAATGTATATTCCCTTAAAGGCAACTGTAGAAAACTATTTGATACATATCAGGCAAAATTTAGCTTTAACTAAAATTGCAATGTTATTACTGATTAATTAATAATTGATATGTCCCAACACAGACTGAGTGAAGCTGTTATAGCCGTCGACTGGTACAATTAATAGCAAACGCAATGAAGATGCAGTTTAAGTAGGTGGAAGTCAAATAGCTGAAGTGAAAGCTGCTAAATGTGTATCACTAAGGAAGGCAGCACAATGAACTCACATGATTCAGAAAAATGCGGGAATTAATGTTTTCACCTCAAAAAATTAAACCATGCAATGTGCTTCTGTAACAACACCAAGGAAAATAACTTTTTTTTTTTACCAGCTCAACACGAAACACATGCAGTCAGTCAGGAGTATTTCCATTTACAGCTTGTTTAACATTTCAAATAGCTATCTCAAGTTGAACTTTGGTAGCTCTTTACAAATAAATTACAGGCTGGCCAAGTTAAAAAAGTGAACCTCGACAGTTCTTCATATCTTTTATTGTAAATGACAACCTTAAAACCAAGTGGTGTGCGGTTCATAGTGACTAGAGGAACTACACTAGCTCAGGAGGACGGATTCTTTACCATGTTGTGGTTATAGCCTGTTGTTACCATTGGCTCAAGTGTCACTCTCTAACCAGGTATAACCCTATAATGGTTTCAAAAGCCTTATAACAAAATGAAGTCACACATAAACTTTTACTAAAAAATGATAAAGAACATGAATTTGTGTCCGTACAAAAACATTCAGTAGAGTATAAAACAAATATTACAAAATAGAAATGATGATCATATGAGGTGCCTACATGAAAAAAACAGCAATTTCACAAGTGTTTACAGTTCAGCTCATCTGCAACGGTAAGATACAAACTTTGGCCTAACAGATATCATTAAAGATGTAGTTACACCTACACAGCTATCTCAAACATACACATTTTAAACAAATCCATTATCCAATCCACATACACAAGAAATAAGAATATGATTTATATACATACAATAATTCCCTTCAGGCATTCGTGTGCACATTGTTTTTTCCAGCAAGAAAAACAAAGCTTTAAATTGAATCAACTTACATATACAGCAAAGAGCTACATTCGATAAAAGCAACAGAATACATTCATAGAAATAGAAATATAAATAGTCACAGTACTATTGCAATGAATGGGTTACAGCTAATGATTTTAGATGATAAGGGGACAGATTTTGGTTGAGGAACTGAATTGTTTTAGCCAAAGCTTTATAAAACTCAAGTCCTTAATATTTTCCATTGCGATCCTATGCTTGAGGACAAACACAGGCCAATAATCAAACACTACTCATACTCATCTCCAACTGGATGGCGGGGGGTTTTAAAGATCAGATTCCATGTCTGATGAGCAGTTTGTTTTGATACTTGATCATTCACAAGCCCATCTGCATGTCAGCAAAATTGAAGAAGCTGTCCACATCTTGAGAGGATGTATTTTTGTTATCAGAGACAAAGACCTGTGTGTGTAGGGGGGGGAGATGTGTTACAAAAAGAGAACTCATCTGTTAAACTAGAAAAGACACATGCCACAACTACACTACCTTGGTTCCACTGAACACTTCATTAGCGATGTTCTTGCAGGCTGCTACAACTCCGTCCCCGTTCAGCTCGAGGGCAATGACAGGACCTTTTAGTAGTAAGATATGAAAGTTACATACAGTACAACAACAGTCCTAAACCCTGTTATTTTAACACACACTTTGGTTATGAAACAGATACTGATTTCTACCGAAATAAGAAGCCACAAGTATTAACTACTAAATGGGAGTGATGATTCAGTTGATTTCTGCAAAGTCTACCACATCAGTGGTGGAAAACTAGTCAGTTGATGTTGTCATAATCAAAATCATGTGAGCATGAAGCAACAGCAAACTGTGGTCTGAGAGGAAACAGTCGCTTTTAAGTATTTGGGTGGAAGAAGGCATCCAAAAGAAACAGATGTTTTCAAACATTATTCATCATCATTGTCATTATTAATAGCATTATGGATATTGGAAGCTTACAAACAGACCTGGGTTGTCAGTTTTGACAATTTAAGACACAGCGCTTGTTGCACTCTGCACTGCTGTAGTATGTACACATGTAAATGCAAGTATGAACAAGCTGTGTTGGCTTTTGAAACTACTTTGTCGGCTAGGATCGGACACCGTTTCTGAACAGCCGAGCAGATATTTTAGAGAAATAACAGCAAAACAAAAAAGATGACAAAGAAAGTACCTTTGGTGATCCACTCCACAAGATCCTCTGCACTGTTCTGAAACACTCTCTTCACATCTTCAGGTCGCATTGACACTTCTTTTGTCTGGATCAGCACAAAACCTTTAGCAGTGGCCTGTGGAAATGAGATGAAAGAAGTTCATAATATAAACAAGGTTTGCATCAAGTGTTTAAAGAATCATCTATGTATCAGCACAGAGAAGATGAACTGTAAAGATTAGTCCGGCTGCAACAAGACTTCTTTACTTTCCCACATGGATCCAGTTCCATGCTTTGGTGATAGAGTAATGCATATTTTGGAGACAACACACACATCACAGGAATGTTTAAGTAGCAACGGAGCCAGTTAAGCATTTCAGATACAGCATTCTAAGACTTCATAGTCAGCTAAACAAAAAGTTTAGAAAGATTATGACTTAAGGAATACTACACATATAAAAAGATGCATATGTAGCTACTAATTAATGGAATGGAATATCTTGCATTGACGTAAAACAGCCTCAGTTAAGGAGAAACCACCATTTTAAACTCCAAGTCATATACTGTATATCAGAAGACATGATTGGGTGGTTGGATAAGACAGTCCATACTTTTTTGGATTATAATAATGTTAACTTCATGATGCAACTGACGTATAACCAGCTTCAGACTGCTCTACTTGTTTAGGATTAGTCCTTAGACTACATTTCCTCGATATTAAACCTCAATTAGGATTCTTTAACCTTATATTCCTCGCAGGGCTCAAAATTAACTTTTTCTTCCACAAGCCGAATGGCTAGTTAGTTTCCCAAATCTACCAGCCACTTGCATATTTTACCAGCATTTGGCTGGTGGACTGTGCTAATGTTGAACCCTGGTTGCTTGTATACGATGTTACAGACTGTGATAGTCAAAACACTGCGATAGTCAAAACACAAAACACTGGTTTTCATTCTGTAACCTTCTAAAAAGGACAGTTAGAGCATGGCTGAGTGCACACAAAGCTATATCAGTGTGGCATCAGTGAGTAAGCTCTGATACAACATTAACATTTCCATTGACACTAAAAAAAGACTTCCTCCTTTTTAACAATTGGTGTAAACCTACACTAGACCTCTTCACGCTCCTGTCCTCTTTATATTTCTCACCTCATCGATCAGTTTGCGGGCATTTGCAGTGGTGTATTCTCCTGAGAAGAAAACAAAGAGGCAGGACTCTTCACTGTCCTTACGCCTGCCTCCCTTTGTCAAAGGCACAATGCTGCGTTGGGGTTCAGTGGAGATTCGAACAGATTTGAATTCAGACTCAGGGTCTGGGATCGGTATATAATCCAGAACCGATGAAGTCTCTGGCAACAAGCTCCAGTTGTTCTCTCCGGGACACCGGCGTGAAGTCGTGGATGTTGCTCCAGTTGTTGTTGAATATGCTGAGCCCGGCATCTTTGAAGTGGAAGGCGAGCTCGGGGTAGAAGTACTGAAAGCAGCCAAACTTCATACCCGTAGATGACTCAATGATGGGCTGAGTGGCACAGCACAAGAACACCTCCATCTTTTTACAGTCTCGGGTGCGAAACTGCTGACAGGCCACTACGCACTTGATGTCTTTACAGTCTCTGAAAAACACACTGCCCTTGATAGGTCCTAGAACAATGCGGCAATTGACACAGTCATCGATAGTGATAGTTGCTGAGTGGTCAAACACGTAGATGTTGCAATTCTCGCACTCCTGGATGACAAACTGTTGCCCGTTCAGTTTGCCAGGCAGACGGCCCACCGTGACATCTTTGAGCCCTGACAGCATGTAGTCTTTGGGATCAACCTGAGCAAAGAGAAAGGTGACCGAGTATGAGTATGCTAACAATATATTTAGAGATGTACCAATTGGATATATCTGATAATTAATATTTTATTTTGGTTAACATACATGAAAGAAACAATTACTTCCCAAAATTTGCCACTGTAGCTAACTGAAAAGGCATAGTCCCCTCTGAATCACCTAGAAATCCTACTAAACTGAATGAAACTACTGTACTTGAGTACAATCCTAGTAATTTTTCATTTAAATCAAATGACTTCATAACCCTTAATTATTTTAGATTTAAAAGCATTTTTGAAACTCAATAGAGACATACACATTTTCGACTCATTAAGTTCATTCCCTAATTTATAGGGAAATAATAAATATAAAATAATAAAATAAATTATATTTATTTTCCCTAAAACTGAAACACATCTATATTTTACACTAGTCCTCACTTAACCAGTTTCAAAGTTTCCGTCTCCTAAATCACTACAATTGTTTGGCTTTTCAATGCACGAATGATATTTGATAACTTGCAGATATATCATATTTTTTTCGGACAACAAAACCTGCATGATGTATATAGATAAAGGATTAGGTAGACCAAAGGTGCAACACCCCATGAGTCAAAACGGAAGTTGAACCAGCGCCTAGTCAACGCCTGAAATGTATAACAAGCCATGTTACGTGGGTCAGCTGTGGTACAGTGAGCTACTAACAGCGTGCTGTAATCCGATAACGAGATAACGCTGGATACATGGCGGCGAGGGCGAGGCTCGGAGCCTAAAACTCAAGTGTCAACATATAATGAGCGTTACATGCAGGACCTGGCTAACGTTAGTTAAGAAACAATTAACATGGAAGTTAAGGCTGAATATTTGGAGAATGGGTACCGCCGCGATAAAATAAATAAAAAAATGCTTCTGCGCAATTAATCTCAGGCGGAACTAGACACAGTTCGTTTACTTTCGCGGATGTAGCACTCAGGTTAGAACTACAAATATAACTAGCTAGACACATGGTAACGTTACTGGTTGGTACAACAGGGTAACTAGCTAGCACCCTTAGACACACCGCTAGCGTTAATGATTTACGTCTTGATGATAAGTTGCACAAACGCTTTTAAAAGGCGTAAAAGTAGCTAACTGCACCTTTTGGGAAATTGTACAGTAACGTTACGTTAGCTCACGTTATCTTGAAGCGACTTAACACACATAACATTGTGTTTTTACATGTCCTACGCGTTAGCTACCTTTTCTCTCTTATCCCAGCTGTATTGCTTCGGTGCCTCGTCGGTGTTGTTGCCAAGGGGAACCGCGTTGCTTGTCGTCGTTTCGACAGTCGTTGTTGTCGGTGTACGGTCATCTTTTTCGGATGACTTTCTTTTGGATTTTTTCGAAAAGAAGCACCCCATTTGGTCTTTCAGTGGCGACCAGACAAGACAAGTTTCTAACCGTAACGTTAGTTAGGCAAACACGATAAACTGTGAGGCACTGGCAGTCAGGCAGAGGCTTACGTACGCTCTTGAGTTGACAAGATTTTTTGGGCTTCCTGTTTCCCCAGCTTCGTTTCACAACCAATTGGTACCGTGCGTTACAACAACCAATCACAGGCTTGGATAGGATGAGAGGGTTACGTAGAAGAGGTGTGCACTCATGAGGCGTTTGAGTATATGTACAAAAAGTGATTTTATTTTAAACAAAATTGAATGCGTATTTATTGCACATTATAATAACACAGACACACAATACACAATTTCCAACTTCATTTAAATATGCTTACTTCATCTAGCGGATATAATCATACAATAGCTACTATTTTAAAATACAATGGCGTTTCATAGATGATGAAATTAATTCCTCCTCTTTATTTCTTCTGTGGCAAAAAAACATTACAAGCCACACATATTAAAGTAGGGTGGCCTCCAATTAGATTGACCACCTGCATCAATGGCCAGGGAGTAGGACCACCCAGGTAAAATCAAAAAGCTGTTACTTTACCAGACTACTATGAATGCACCGTTATCTACACCTCGATGGGTGTTCTCTATGTCAGAAAAAGCTGAAATACAGACTTGCCAGCGCCAGTAAAATATCTTAAATACAACAATAATATCATGGGATTAAAAAAAATGACTGAAAAGAGTGCCAAATCAAATCATGTAATACAATGCAAGTGTGTTTTACAAGTGTGCACCAGCCAGGTTTATATATTTGCAGTGTTTATCCAGTATTGAAGTGTTAACAGGCTATAGATTAAAAGAACACAATCATGCACAACAAACCACAAGCAACATGTAACTATGTCGAACTAGAATCAGATTAGCTTGCAATTTAAACCCCTAGGCCACTCTAATAATAGGTAATCCCCCATCATGCCTCTTTAAGAGATGCTCTGAAGCCTGGCCCTTGTCATTCTGTGTAACCCCATGACCATTAGGTGACCTATGTAATGTTGAAATACAAAATACTAATGTTGCTGAACTTGTGGAGTAGGTGGTATATAACAAAGGCTCTATTAAAGGAGCACATGGATATTAAATAGCATACAGTGTAGCCTACATAAGAGGAAAGAATAAAGAATAAAAAACACTGCTAGATACATAGCATAGACAGACAGACAGACATAGACAGTCAGTAGACACATATACATGGAAGACACATAGACAGTTAGCATGTCGACTTAATTTGGCACAAACGGAATCTCATAGATAGAGGTAAATTGCTTGATGTCTTGTGAACATAGCCCCCTAACAACAGCTGGTCCTGTCAGTCAGTTAGTTTTAAATTCATTTGAAGAAATAAATCCTCTTTATTCATCCGCAAGGCTTCCTAACTCACAGCAGGACTGATTGCAGTGGACCCCACTGGGAAAATATATTGAAGAAAGGCAGTGGAGCAGTGTGAAACCAGCACACAGGCTAGCACAAGGCATGACTAGGGGAGAGAGGATGTTTGCTAAGCTTACATCCATCATGGACAACACCACTCCCCCTTCGAGACACTGTGGGGTCCCTGAGCAGCTCCTTCAGCAGCAGACTGATACCCATGGTTCCCTTTTGGTTCCCTATTGGCCCCACCTCTAGCTGTGGCAAATTTCATCTCGCCTACTTTTCTTGCACAAGGCTGAACCTTTGACGCCTAAGCCCAGCTCATGTGAGCTTCCTGTTTTGAAGTGGACCAAGCACTAAACTGCAAATTCATCAAAGTCTCAGAACGATGACTTAGCATCTTGAAATCGGCCGATTTGAGGCTGTGATTTGGTCTCCTCCACAAGGGCAGCGCAGTCTCCGCAGCGGCGGCTCCTCGACTTTTCCCATCGTGCAGTGTACCTTTAAAAGGTTGAACTCGGCCGTCTACGGTCTACGAACACGGGACTGTTTTCCCAGTCGGCTCCGACTACCTTCCAGCAGTGACATGGCACAGAGGCGGTGATCTGTCAGCAGCAGCATCCTGCACCATGGACGCTCTCCGACAGTCGAAGCGGAGCGGAGCCTTCGCCGCACTTGACACCATGATGCCCGTGTGGATCTTGCTGAGCGCGGTGTCAGGACTGAAGGCGGAGGACGGCGGAATGGAAGAACTTACTACCGAGAAGGAGGCTGAGGAAAGTCACCGACAGGACAGCGTTAATTTACTGACATTCATTTTACTGCTGACCTTAACGATTCTCACCATATGGCTCTTTAAGCACAGACGGGTCCGTTTCCTTCACGAAACCGGACTGGCAATGATTTACGGTGAGGCTCATATTGAATACACAGACACGTCCACTGAATCCTTCACAACTAGCCTCCCCTCACGACCACCTTCCCGCAGGCTTTGCATGCTTAGTCAGTCTCCCTGGTGGTTGTACGGCGGGCAGATAAAGCCCAGCTGAAGGTGTTTAAAGATGAACAGATGCACCGAGGCGCCTCTGCATTTCCACCAGCTCACATTGCTCCTAATTGGCTGGGCCGGTGCTAATTTCTAGAAGGTGCTGTCTGTCAGTTGCTCAGCCTTGTCTTCTCTCCACTAGGCTGGCTGCTGCATGTGCAGCTTTATCCTTGGCTGACTGGGAATCCGTAGCCTGATATCTGAAGTGTGGGCTAATGCATTAGATTACAGCAGTCGTACTAGGCCTATAGCCTATTATTTTATCTCCTATGATAATAATAAGTTATGAAATATCTTATGCAGTTGTTGTTGTTGTTAGGGTCTCCCCTTGAAATGCGTAATATAACCTATAGGGCTGGGCAATAATTCAATATGATCATTTATCGTGAGAAAAAATGGCTATGGAATCATATCGTGATGAAATCATATATCGAGACATCGTGATATACAATTACGTTGTCTAAAGTGATAATAATTAAGCACATACTAACTCAGTCTTCCCATGAAATCTCGACGCAATATGGATATCGATATATTTGGGAAAGAATATTGTGATATCTGATTTTCTCCATATTGCCCAGTCCTATTATTATTAAATAAAATTATTATTTAAATACAGTATGTGATACATCTTCAAGCTTTCAAAGCACTTAACAGGACAATGGGAATGGTAGGCCTACACATGATATTGAAGAAAAATATATAAAAGACATGTTTTGCATATGCACTCACTCTCCACTAATTGGCTGCTCATAGTGCAGTCAATACAATACTACTGTATATGTAACCAGCATAATAATGCATTTAAAAAATGATTTCCTTGGTCTTTAGTTGTAAACGGCTACACAATCAGAAAATGAAAGGTAACAAAAGCAGAGTTTATCACATTCATCAGTCTACTTTATTGATCCCCGGTGGGGGAACTGGGTAGTCATAGTCATCATCTGCATGTAGGCCTATTTTTGTGCCAGTGAGTTTTATGTTTATTCCTATCATTCATCCACCGGAGCACAGGATGTTCACTGAAAAGACTACAATGCTACATAGCCTGAGCAGTGGTCAATCTACTTAACTAGCAGCAGAAGGGTGACAGACACAAAGAAAAACAAAGTCGGCCTTTTATCATCTGACTACATTATGCAATAACATGACCAGAGTAGGTGATTAATGTCGCAATGTGTGCTGGGTAATGCTGAACTGAACTATTTCAGTAATAATGTTTCAGAGCCACATGTGTATTTTTTCCATCATAGTTTATCAAAATTGTCTCAGTCAGTCAGTGTTACGGATGTCAGAGATGTCAAATGAAGAAGATAGACTCTGATTTGTTTTTTTATGCTGAAAATGAAAACCGCTGGGCTTAGTATATAGTATATTAAACATATATCATTATCTTTTGTTGAGTGGTTAAAACTCCCATCCTTTTAGACATATTATTTTGGTTAACTCAGTATGATATAATTAAGTTAAAATTTACTTTGTTTTAGAGCACACTGTTTTGGACTCTCACCAGTATAAAAGTGCTGCCAAGTGGAAACCTTGTTCCAATATTGATTTGCTGTATAAAGAACGAACACTACAGGAAACCTTGTGTTTTCAGTTGGTATATTCAGTTGGTTGTTGTGGCATGGCAATCTAGACCAATCAGTGATTCAGAATACATTGAAATAGGTTTTTGGTGTCAATTTAAAGGGAGAACATGCAGAACAAGCATCTTATCAAATGCTCATATACCTTTTTATGTAGTTTCGCTTTGCCAGACCCTCCTCCAAAGCGTGCAGGTGAAGGGTCTGGATAGTCCACTCAGCATTCCCAGATGGGAGAAAAACATGCTCTGGTTTATTGGCATTTCTTTAAACCAATCACAAATGTCATGGGTGGGGCTAAACTCCGGACAGAGCCACGGTGCCTCTGCTAAATAGTCTCAGAAAGGATGGGTGGTTATGAAAGCATAAATGAGGGTTTCTGCTACGGAGTCAGAGAGTGATGGCCGGAGTCTGGAGATGTTTTTGAGATGAAAAAGGCTGATGATTTGGTGATAGATTTGATGTGAGAATGGAAAGAGGGTGTAGTCCAGGATTACACCAAGGTTGCGGACCTCAGAGAATGAAGAAGAATGGGCAGATGGCGCAACCAATCAACTTCCAGGATGAGATCTCTTACCTAGACTACCTTTTTTATGTAACTTCCTAGTTCAAATAATAAATGCAAACCTCCCACTGTAGCAGCTGGAAAGAACCCAAACTTTGTGAACTATTTTTGAATTTCAGAAATTGAGACGGGTGGTTTCATTTTCAAGAATCAGTCAACGTTAACCCTATTTCTGTGTGTATGTGTCTGTGGGTTAGGCCGAAGTAGGAGGTTAAGCTCCTCTGGTAGGAAGTGAGTGCAGTGCTGGCAGCTTTGCTTTGCTTTGCCTTGTCTTTTGCAGATAACTGCTGTCTGATCAGAATAAGTATGTCCTCTAACTCCCTGCCTCGTTCCTTTCTTCCTGGCTTTAGCTCTCCCCACGAGCTTCTGCTTTCTATCTCCCGTCTCATCCGTCTGCTCTGATGCTCTCAGTGTGTCACTGCCTGTTCCCTTGGAAATTATCTAACGTTGAGCAATGGACTGTTTTTTTTTCTTGGTGACGTTTGGGTCATTTTAGGTAGGGTTGCTCAATTGTGCAAATAAATCATAATCACACTTATTTTAAACAGTGAAAAAGCTGTTTAAAACAGTGAATAGGTTACATCAACAGTGAAAACACCTTGAACTCTGAAATTTCCCTTAATACTGCTTTACCCCTTTAACTTTTTGAATTCCCCTTCAGAACAAAACACAAAATAAGAGTTTACTTGCAAAATGTGCAAAATAATCGTTTTTCTTGATTACATTGGTTTTGTGATCGCTATGATCTAAAATCGTAATCAAAATTTTCTTATTTGCACACTTCTAATTTTAGGTTATTTATCACATGCATGAGCTGAGGCTATACCCATGACAACATGTCTAAAGCTATACATTTTACAATTATTTTTTGTGTTTTTGTTTCTCTCCTCTGGTTCCCTAAGGTTTGCTGGTAGGTGTGATTCTGCGGTATGGCATCCCTGCCACCAGCTACCACAACAAGACACCCCCGAGCTGTTTGCTGAAGGAAGGACCTGTCAGCACCTTGCTGCTTAATGTCAGCGGCAAGTTCTTTGAGTACACCCTCAAAGGCGAAATTAACTCCAGAGAGATTCACAATGTGGAGCAGAATGATATGCTGCGCAAGGTAACAGTCAGAAAGAAACATCATTCTTCAGTCCTGATCTTGCCAGATTGACCCTGTTAACTCGTTTGATTTCTCATCTTTTCCAGGTGACATTTGACCCTGAAGTATTCTTCAACATATTGCTGCCTCCAATTATTTTCCATGCTGGGTACAGTCTAAAGAAGGTGAGGTGCGGCATGTCAAATTCAGGATTTGTGAGGCTGAATTTGCATGAGCCACAGTAGCTAGGGATGCTGCTGCTGCTGTTGTTGGCCAGGTGTATATATATCTGCTAACCACAAACTGCTGTCTTGTTGGACAGGTGGTAAGCTAAGAAAAACCCTCATTGGCACGCAGAGAGCGTTCTGTGGTTACTGAACATAATTGGCACTATTGAGGGGAAGTCCAGAGCAGATGTCTTTTATTTCTTCTCTGGCTTTTGAACTAGCAAATAAAAACTGGCTGACGCTGACAACATGAACAGGTTCTGCTTTCGATGTGTGAAAAAGCTTTTCTGTAATTGGGGAATTCTTGAGATGGCTATGTGCTTTTTCATTTTTAATTCATCACCATATTTACAGTTTGTACTACAGCAGGTGGTACATTTTTATGAATGAGAATTGTGGGTTGTACTGTAGCTCTCCAGTACAGGTGCCTTAGCGCTCCGATCATTGAAATAATGGAGAGTGAAATGTGTTTGCATCTGATGGTGACATCTGATCTCTGTTATAGTGAGGGTGTTCCTCAGCCTTATCCAGTTATACACTAATAGGTATTACCAAGCAAGGAGACATCAGATAAATGAGGGGAAATGGCCTTGTGCTTTGCTGCTGTGAAGAGCATCTTATAAGGATCCGACCCAGGGGTAATAGTGAAGTGGTTGAGTTTTTAATTCAGTTTGTAGACATGCTAGCGGCGTTGCCCCTGGGATTACTGTGTTGGTTGGTTGCAATTTGCTTATGCTATGTAGCAAACGACTTATGGCTGCGAGATGGAGGACATGAACTGCAACTTCTCTGCTGGGCGTCCTGCTGGCCAATGTGCAGCTGTCGGATGGTGAGCTGGCTGGCCTTCGTGCCTGCGTCAGTCTCTAAATGGCAAAAAAATCTCTCATTGGCAAACTTAAGACGGCCCTTGACATGTGCTGGTTTAAGCAGGGGAACCTTCCGTGCCATGTATGATTTCAAACCATGACGTCTTAGTGTATTACCAACAGTAACCTTGGAAATGGTGGTCCCAGCTCTTTTCAGGTCATTGACCAGCTCCTCCCGTGTCTCCAGCGGGATGGCGGGAGCCGGTGTCCTTTCTCCGAGACCTGGCTGGATCCAGGAGTGCCGGTGCCATTCAACCGGGAGCACCTTTTCCTCCTATCTCTGAATGCCATGTGGAGCAGCCAGACCCTCCTTCAGAGTGCTTTGGAGGAGGGTCTGGCATAGCAAGACTAATTCCTTTTAATGCATTTTAAAAATTGAATCACTACTTATAGAGCCTTGTATGGTCAAGCTCCCGCTTCCATCCAGGATCTATTACACGCCCACACTTGTGGTCGTTATCTGAGGTCTTCAGACCAAGACCTTTTAACTGTCCCCAGAACACCTTTTAAAACCAGAGGTGATCAAGCTTTTTCTGTGGTGGCTCCAAGGCTCTGGAACTCTCTCCCTTTAGCCTTGAGAGTGTTGGATTCTGTGGAAACATTTAAAAAACACCTCAAAACACGTCTTTTTAGACAAGCTTTTAACTAGCAATATGGCTTAGTATGTTATGTGTTGCTGTTTTATTTGTTTTTACTGTAAAGCACTTTGTGACCCTTCTTGTATGTGAAAGGTGCGTTATAAATAAAGTTTATTTACTTACTTTATGACCAAAGTGTACCCATCTTTTAAAGGCAACTTCCAGCAGAAATGTGCCAAAAATCTCAAATCATCTCCTACTGAACTCAAATGGCCTCCACAGTCCTCAGATCTAAATCCAATAGAGCAGCTTTGAGATGTGGTAAAGCTTGAAATTTGCAACATGGATGCGCATCCAACAAATCTGCTGCAACTGTGTGATGCTATCATGTGAATGTGGACCAAAATCTTTGAGCTATGAAATGAAGAATTAAAGCAATTCTGAAGGCTAAAGGGGTTCCTACCCGGTACTAACAATAAAGTGGCTGATGAGTTTACAGTATATGTACCATAGGGCCACAGCAGATGATTAATGCCATTACAAATGAATTAATCTATTAGTACTTTAAAATATACCAAAATACAGAAAATGCCAAAGACAAAGATGACATCACATGGCTTGTTTGGACCGACCAACAGTCTCAAAAACAAAGGTGTTTAATTCCCAGTGATCTAGAATCTTTCTGTGACCGTTTATACTGCAAAAGTATATATTGACAGGCTTTTGTTTTTCTAGTGAAATTGTGTTTCGAGATGGAATTTGCTGAGTCAAATAACCGGCCTCAGGAAAGAGGAAGCCTAGGAAAGGAAGGCCTGTTTTTTTTTAATCATCTGTTGCAGTGGGAGTTCATTTTAAGCACAGTGGTAACCGCTTTAGAGAGAGAAAGTTGCAGTGCATGGCTCCGTTTGTGTGGCTCTTTGGTTGTAAACGTGTCGATTTAGTTAACCATCTGCTTCAGATCACTGTTAGATAGCTGTGTGTCATCTAACCGTGCTGCACAGGCAGAGAGCAAAATCACACACAATTGATTCTTCCTCTCTATTCTAACTATTTGACTCTTTGCTGTCATTTTTATTTATTTCTTTGACAAAAACACTCCTGACAGTCGCTGAGGAAATATCCTTGAGAAATCTGAATCAGCATTTTTAGTGCGGAGAGGCGTCGTGTTGCCTGTTTGTCAAACAGCTGAACATGTGTTTGTGTTTCTAGCCTTGTCTGACGGCGAGTTACTGGCCCACCCGTGGCCGTCGCTGACATGAAGCGTTGTTGAATCCTTAAGTGTTGAAGACATTTGTCTTGTATAAGGAAAGTCGAGTGTGTAATACTAACTTCGTACATGGTTTGTTAAACTTGTAAATCACATGTGTTTTTCCTTCTCTTATTCTCCTTTTTTCCTTTTCCCAGAGACACTTCTTCAGGAATCTGGGCTCCATCATAACCTATGCCTTTCTTGGGACTGCCATCTCATGTTTTGTTATTGGGTGAGTTTTCCACCTTCTGTTTCCAGAAATTCAAATTTTGCTGCACAATTAAGTGTCTCAGAAATAATTGCAATTAACTATATAATTGTCTTTTTCAGTCAAATTTTAAAATAATTTTTTAAAACAAATTAAAGTTTTGTATGGATTCCAGGATACAGTTTTTGGTTAAATCACTGTTATATGACCCAGATAATGTAGTAACACAAATACACAGCCTATGGAGTAAACATATGGGGTCAAGGGCCAACAACTACCAATCAAAATAATCCTAAAAATGTATAGTCTAACCAATAGTCACTTATACAATTACAATTTGGCTAAACAAAATCTAATGTAAAAGGCTAATGTAAGCAATTAATTGCGGTTAAACAAAGATTATGTAGAAAGAAATTTACAGTTTGAAAATTATGTAAAAATTGTTAGAGGCCTGAATCCTTCTGTTATTAAATGTTGTTTGATCCATAATGTTCTCCTCTCACCTGGACGCTGGTCTTCAGGAACCTGATGTACGGTGTGGTCAAACTGATGCAAGTGGTCGGACAGCTAACTGACAAGTTCTACTACACCGACTGCCTTTTCTTTGGTGCCATCATCTCGGCCACAGATCCAGGTACGACACTGCTGCTCACACACGGCTAGGTGTTGCAGTTTGTGGCTGTATATAAATTAGGCCTGCTCAATTATGGAAAAAAAATCCTAATCACAATTAGTTTGGTCAATATTGACATCACATTATTTACCAAGATTACTCATTGACTTTTGGAAAGATGTTGCATTTATGGAACTTAAATAAAAACAGTTAAACAAAGCAACAGTAAAAAAATCTTTTCCCATTTGAACTTTTTAATTCCCCTTAAAATAAATAATATAAAAAAATATTCAGGCTACCTGGGTAGCTCACCTGGTAGAATGCACCCCCATATACAGAGGCTCAGTCCTAACCACAGAGACCACAGGTTGTGTCTCCCCTTTCATGACTAAGATTATTAAATTTGTTGGGCATTTTTTAGGCCTTTATTTCTGACAGGACAGCTTTAGACTTGAAAGGAGATAGAAAGAGTTAGGGGATGACATGCAGCAAAGGGCTGCAGGTTGCAACCAAACCTGCGACTGCTGCCTTGAGGACTGAGCCCCTGCACATGGATGCACGCTCTATCAGGTTAGCCACTCAGGTGCCCTCCACTTACATGTCCAAGCTGTCTTATTGAATAAAGGCCTAAAATGCCAAAAAAATAGTCTTAAAAAATAAATATTCAAATGTTGGCTGAGTGAGTTTAGCTGTCGGGATGAGCAGTTTCAACACAACACAAACTAAGAGTTTAAAAAAAAGGCTTTAATGCCTTTTTAATTGATAGGACAGCCGGTATTGATTGGACATGCAGTTTACTTGAAAATGTAATGTGCAAAATAATGTTTTTCACAATTACCTTGTTTTTGTGATCATTAGGGGCCACCTTGAAATGTGATTAATTGCACAGCCCTGATAGAAACTAAGATGATGTTTGAATGATTTTCCTTTCTTTCTCCTGTGTGTAGTGACGGTGTTGGCCATATTCAATGAGCTCCACGCAGATGGGGATCTGTACGCTCTGCTGTTTGGAGAAAGTGTTATGAATGACGCTGTGGCCATTGTGCTTTCCTCGTAAGTCAAATTTCTGTCTAATCAAACCTACGTCTGGGAAACTGAATATTTTTCCTCCTTCTACGCCAGGTAAAGGGCTCTTCCTGCATGGTTTCTTAACTCCTTTTCCCTCCTGATGTTGAAATTCAACACTGAAGTGTGACCGAGCAGCACCATTTGCATCACTGATGCTTTGTGACCGACAGACAGCACTCTGCCTCCCTCTACTGGAAGATTACAAATCACCTAATATTAGCTTTATCTTAGGAAATTGACATATGCATTATTCTTCAAAAAAGAGCCAAAATCAGATATATGTGTGAATCAATTCAAGACATCGTTGGAAAATTGGTATATTTATGACAGATACTGAAAATTCATGCCTCACCATGTCTTTTTGTTTTTGTATTTCAGGTCTATTGTGGCCTACCAGCCCAGTGGAGCAAACACACACATGTTTGATGCCTCAGCCTTCTTCAAGTCAGTGGGGGTTTTCCTGGGTATTTTCAGCGGCTCCTTTGTGATGGGTGCAGCCACAGGAGTCGTCACCGCTCTCATATCCTTCTCTGATACCTACTTTGAAGTAATAATACATATAGAAAGTCTAGATTTCCGGATTGATTCGCATTTCGTGCAACAACAGGACGTGTTATAGGATTCCAAAAAGTGTTTGCGTCTTTAACTCGACTCCCACGTCACCAAGTTCACCAAGCTGCACTGTTTCCCGTTGCTGGAGACGGCCCTCTTCTTCCTCATGTCTTGGAGCACCTTCCTGCTAGCCGAAGCCTGCGGCTTCACAGGTGAGTGGGCACTAGACAGCTGTGGTCAGGATGCTAAAAAGACGTCTGACTTCTATCTGACTTAAAGGCAGGGTTGGTCATATAAAAAAGCTAGCAAGATTTGAAAGTAGCATCTCAACGGGGCTCCGTCAGAGCCGATACGTTGTGTCTAAAGACCATTTCAAACAATATATAATAAAGTGTATATTGTAAATAGTTACCATCCCTGTCTTTAAATTAATTAAATATTGTGAAGATTCTCTGTGGTCTATGTCTAAAAAATGCTAGGTAAAAACAACTGTACCTACTTTAGATCCTGGAAATTCTTAAATCTCAAAAAGCAAGTCTGGTTGCTTTTGACTTACATAGCCCTTCTGGAAATGAATGAATGAATTTCTTTCTCTTACACATGACAGAACATTAAAGGGTATTCCAGTGATTTAGTATTGTAAATTGGGAGACTTTCAAGAGACAGATTAAGAAAAGAATATTCAAAACTGAAGCAACAGAGGTAGATTACACTTACATTTTGTCCGTAGTCAGGGTCAACATCCAAAATCTCTGCTTTTCCCACAATGCAACTCATTTTCATCTTTGATTAGATCCTTCCTCTGCCTGTTAAATGCCCTCTTCTGTTGAATGCCATACCACACAGACACAGATTTTCTGTCCAAGTTGTCGTTCCCGTGAGCAGTAAACCGGCCCTTATGTAAAATGAAGTGCTCCATTTAAAAGAAAGCCTGAGATGGATTGATGGATGGATAGATATTATAATTTTGATGTTTATTTAGTGCATCTTATTTGGATTTTAATTTCAAGCTGTTGCTTATGCTGAATAACTTAATTATAAGCAGTTTAAACTAAGTGCTGGTAACCCATCCTTAGAGAACTGAATCTGTCTGTTACACAAATGACATGCGACAGAGACTTAAGTAGCAGATGTGCAGCAGATGAAATCAACAGATACTATAATTCCCCATAGGGGATCAATAAAGAATAATAAAAAAAAAATACACAGCCGCAAAGCAGCAAGAGGACTGAGAAGCTTATCTTTGGCTCTGATGTTTCTAAATATGTGAATTGTTAATAGTATATTCAAATGATACAGCCCTCGCTGTGCAGTGCACTCTATCTGTGTATGTTGTTGAATTAAAGTGTGCTTGTGCTTGTGTGTGTGTGTCTCCCACAGGCGTTGTCGCCGTGCTGTTCTGTGGCATCACGCAGGCTCACTACACCTACAACAACCTCTCTGCAGAGTCCACAAAACGCACCAAACAGGTAGCATCTGACCACTTCCTGCACATGCAGCCCCATTTATTGCAGCCCCATCTATTTTGAATCCCCTGATGGTACGAAAGCTCGGCCCCGGAGCCAGATGGCTCAGTGATCAGCCTGCTGTGACCTTAATCAGGGTTGTCCGAGGACATCCCCTCCTGTCAGGACTGTTTCCCAGAGGGGGTTCAGTCTTAAGGACAGGGTGCAGATTAGCACTTAGATGTGACACATTTTGGAATCAGTGTTCCAAGTATTCCAGCAGGCTGTTGTTACTGTATCAAAGATAGCTCCACATGCTTATTGCAACGGCAAGGTTAAAGTGCCTTCACTTAGATTAAAACAGAAATGGAGACAATTCTTCTTTCTGCATTTCAATTATCGTTTGCCCTCCTCTGGCTCCAGCTCAGAGCAACATAGATGCAGTCAACCATAGATATAAAACAATAGATGCGACATGACGTCATAACTAATGACCGTCCCCCATCTTACCTGGGTTTTGTTTACAGGTGTCACCTATGGGCAGCAACTATATTAGCAGCTGTGCAGCACCAAAAAGGACCAAAGAGACCAGGGAGCTGGCATCGCTTTCCAAAATAATTTTTTTTTAAAATTATTGTTAATATATAAATGTATAATTATGACTGAACGCATTATTTGTTCTCATGGAGCTGTAGTAATCAAAATTCTACCAAAAACTTCGTTTTTTTTGGTTCATTCTAAACAAGTACAGTTTTCTTAGGCTCATTACTTAATAAAACACTATAAATACACTATGAAGACAACATGAGCCTCTTTCACCATAGGTCTAAAACTTGACCCAGGTAAGATGGCTGCCATATGGTTCCATCCTAAGTCAGAGTGGCATGTCATATCTATTGTTTTATACTATGCAGTCAGTTCTGTTGTCGTCATGGCTGCCACTCTGTTAGCCTTGGAGAGAAGAGAAAACACAACTCCCAAAGCTTTCCTGGATTCTGAGGGACTAGACGAGGCGCTTAGCTCAGAGGACAAAGCAGTGCAGTGTGGGAGGCTTTCTGTTGAATTCCCTCGCTGAGCCTGAACATTTTAAGGCTCTTTCTGTGGAAAGTTTTATTCTTGCTTCTTGTATTTGGACGATTCTAACTCAAATTCATGATGTATACTATATTTTCCATGCAGCTCTTCGAGGTCCTTCACTTCCTGGCTGAGAACTTCATCTTCTCCTACATGGGCTTGGCTCTGTTCACCTTCCAGAATCACATTTTCAGCCCTATTTTCATCATAGGGGCTTTTGTATCCTTTTGGGGCAGAACAAGCATGCATTTTTCTGTTTCCATTTAGGACTATACCTCTAGTATATGATTATTGACGCCCCTGTAAGCGGGCCTGAGTTATGCACTCATTCTTACACATATTTTCCTGCTTCACTATGAAGTTATTACAGATATTTTACTTTTGTGAGGACACCCTGCTCCCTGAATCTGTCCAGCATTTACTTTTTCAGTCAAAGACTCCTTAACCTGCCTGTCAGCTTGCCATATTCATTGGAAGAGCTTTCAACATTTACCCGCTGTCCTTCCTTCTCAACCTCGGCAGAAGGCACAAGATCAAAGGGAACTTTCAGCATATGATGATGTTTGCAGGTAGGGCGATTTTTCTCCCCGTCATCGTGCATTATATCAAGAAATTATCCGATTAATCGACTTATTGTTATAGCTCTAATGTGATTGGATGATTTTTGGATGTGATCCTCTGCAGGTCTGCGTGGAGCGATGGCGTTTGCTTTGGCCATCCGGGACACGGCCACCTATGCCCGCCAGATGATGTTCACCACCACGCTGCTCATTGTCTTCTTCACTGTCTGGGTGTTTGGCGGTGGGACGACACCCATGCTGTCCTGGCTACATATCAGGTGACAAAACAATGTTATGCTTCTTAATATTACCCTAGCTGTTGGACAAAATGAGGCATTGTTTGACTAAATTCAATCATAAGGGAAAACAGAATTAGAATCTCCTGCTTAGCTAATGTTGACTGGGGTCAGCCCAGTGGTCCCACAGCCCAATGATCCCACAGCCCAGTGGTCCCACAGCCCAGTGGTCCCGCAGCCCAGTGGTCCCGCAGCCCAGTGGTCCCGCAGCCCAGTGGTCCCGCAGCCCAGTGGTCCCGCAGCCCAGTGGTCCCACAGCCCTATGATCCCACAGCCCAGTGGTCCCACAGCCCAGTGGTCCCACAGCCCAGTGGTCCCTGTCAGGTTCAGGACACTTTATCTTACTAAATAAACATGGTCAAGCAAAGAAACGAGACGCAGACGGCAAAATGTGTAGTTGAAAAGCTTTTGCAAAAGGGCTAGATCCGTGACTGCAATCTGCCTGCCAGAATTGCTTCCGCGGAACAGACACCTAGTTACAAAAGCATAGGCTTTTTATTAAAGCACACACACAAAGATTTACAGTTGTTGAGTCTATCTACACAGAAAAAGGAGGGCAGAGTGCCTGACCTCGAAACTAAGACTATCTAAAGGATTTACAACAGAGTAGACTTCATGGCGGTGCTTTAAGGAAAACATAGTTGGTTAAATGTGCATATAAGATTATAAAATATAAAAGCATGTATGAATATACGTCAAGCAAGATATGAATATATGATAAGCATGAAAGCAGTGATTATGATATGAACATGAATTTAAGCATGCAAGGTATAATATTCTAAGACACTACTACAGAGATAAAAACGAATTTCTCTGTCATTTCCCTCCTGTTGTACATTTAACAAACATCAGCAATTATCTCTCCGGGTTGCGGTTGTCAATAATTACGTCTTTACATGTACTCACAGGATAGGACAGTTTTTACTCTCATTAGGGAGAAGGCAAAAAACCCTTTCCGTCTGTTAGAAAGGAAAAATTCCTTCTCGACCCTCCCTTAGGGAGCGATCACCCTGTTGGCCAAAATGAGTTCAAAAGTTTATGTGTGCTTTAATACATCATTGTGTGGGCTTGGGACACATTTAACATTACTTATCAGATTTAGCAGAGAGCTGATGAAACTGGACATGTGCATAGTTGGTCAGTTGTATCAGTGTATGAAAAATATTACAAGAACTGCTACAAGGAAAGTAACAATTCAAAGCAATAATCCATACCAAGGTCCTGAAGTTAAACAGGAGAGGAAATCTCCGCTAACTACATTATCTGCCTCAGCTGTTGACTCTCTAGCAGCATCTCTAAGAGCAGTCAAATTAAGAATGGCTTTCTGAATGACACTAGTATCTTTGTCATTATCTGGGATAAATGTGCAACACGTAGTACCAATAAGCGCACACACACCACCTTGTGATGCCGTCAACTGGTCTAACACCAGCCTAGTTTGTAGGGCGATCAATCTTAAAAGCGGTCAATTCTTCGCATATTTTTGACAGGGCTGTTACGGTTGAATTCATGAACAGCCCTACTCGGTAACTGATTGTTTCCATTCTCAGCTCAACTTTACCCACCCCTACCCACGGGAAAAGTGCATGCAAAACTTTCTGGCCATCTGACCACAGCTCGTGACCTTTGGGGACATCCGATCCCCCTACGCTGTCATGGCGTTCAAAAGCACTACGTCTCGCACGTGGGTGGTGGCGGAGCGTTACCATGTGTGAATGATCTGCCGGTTCTAGAGCGCAATGACCCTCTCAACCTACCGGTAAATCTAGGAACATGTAGGAGCCACACAGCCAATTGACTCCTAGCTAGCCATATGTTCTCAATGCATCAGGGGCCTGGAAATAGGGCACACAAGTCTTATTACCTACAGACTTGGTGAAGTCCAATTTGCATACAGTCAATGGCGGGACCATTTGCCAATTCAGGGTCTCGTTCAACAGAGTGGGTGTTAAGGCGGAGGGTAGCGCGTGTAGGAAGATGGTGCTGGCGTCGACGGGTTTCGGGACAACCTATGGGTTGTGGGCGGAAATTGGCATACGTGTGCATACATAACAGTTTTTGTGGTTCTCAGATCTGGTTACATATTTAGCATAGCAATACCAAATGTTCAAATCAAAGGACGAATTGTAAACCACATCATAGTCTTTCATGGCTTCGTCGATGAGCACACGGTTTCCATGTGAAACCTGTTGTTGTGGTCCCTTAGTCGCTGTCAGCGACACGCAGAGGACCAGTAGGACAGAACAAACCCATCCCTGTAGTTCACCCATAGCTGGAGTATAAAGTCTCAGTTGGTTTCTTCTTTCTTCAGCAGGCAAAGGTTTTGATACCGCCCGCCCTCCAGCCTATTCGGGTGTGGGAATGGATTGATCTTTTACAGTGACTTTGGTGAACCCACGTGGATCGTTCAGCAATCTTTACAGCTGTGGGCGTGGTGATGAGCACAGTGTACGGCCCCTCCCACTTTGGTGATGACCAGCACTTCCTCTTTATCACTTTTATCAGCACTTGGTCATCTGGCTGGGGTCTCCCCACCTGGGGAGACAGAGAGGGAGAGATAGGCAGATTACATGCACTTTGAACAGTCCTATCTCTAAACACTTTGCACATCCACTCTGCTAAGAGGGCCCCTGGATCATCACTTTTCTCTGCCCAGGGGACCCCTTCCCACAAAGCAATGTTACTGTTACTGTCTCATTTACAAAATGTGGGCCATAATCACTCCAAATCATTCTTAGGATGCCATACTGGGGTATTACCGTTTTAGCGAGTGTTTTGGCTACAGTAATGGCATCTGCTTTAGCTCTATGAAATCCATGTATAGGATCTCGGATGTGACCCTTGTGGGCATTTCCCTCTCTTTGGTCTTACATTTCCCTGCGGATTAATTTTTTAAGTAAGAATTTAATCCCTTGAAGGTGTGAAACACCTTATTCTGTACCATTCCCGCTGTTGGGACATGGCTCTTCGCCATGGCCCACCCAGCTACCATAAAATACAAATTTTAGACAAGCAGGGCTTGTCATCTCTCTGATATAGGCTATCAACACAAGTTGCACCGTCCGCCAGCCATACATCTTTCTCGGTTTTGGGGGAGTTATCTTGCATGTTTTTCAGCACTTCTGTAGGGATCGGATTCTGTGGTTCCTCTTGAACCGAGAGAGCTCTGATCTTACAGCTGCTCTCCTAGCTTTCTCATCTGCTTTTGCATTACCTAAACTGACTGGATCTTTTTTCGCTTAGCACGTGCTGCACACTTGCAAGTAGCTAATCTGTGTGTTAATTGAGTAGCCTGAAGTAACTTCACTTAGCAAGTCTGCATGTTCAAACTGTCTCTCTCTGACTTTCTGTATGCTCTGGCTGACTAGGCTGCTATCTCAGTGTATGTCTGTGACCTCCACTGTGTTTCTCTCTGACTTTATTCTACTGAGGCCAAAAATCTTTCCCTAAAATCCACAGTCTGTTCAATTGTTGTGGATGACATTAGCTCTTCTTTTAGGTGAGGAAAAGCTTTTCTTTCCCCCACATTGTTCCATCTCATTTTGTTGATCAAGGCCCTAGGCGTGTCAGATAAGGTCTTGTAGCTCCTGAGTTTTTAGTGTGTCTAATGTCTAGTGTGGGGGCTCTGGACTGTACTGCTTGTTTCTGTTAAGCCAAACTCAGGAATTCGTTGCGAAGTAGAGACCTTGTTGGAACAAAACAAACAAAAATGACAAACAAAAACGACGAGTCACAGAGTGACCCCACAGTTCCGTGCGCATAACACATGACTGCTCCTTATCTCCCGTTTGCCCCAACAGAAACCAGACCATGTTTGGAAAACACTCTAATCTTAAACAACACACTTCGTCCTTCTGTTTTCTGTTTTTCAGGCTTCTAGGGGCCAGAGCTGTCCCTGTGAACCCGCCTAGTGCGTCAAAAAAAATATCAAAACACATACATATAAAAAAAACAAAAAACAAAAAATGACTGTAGCTGTCATTCAATCTTAGAAGCTAGAAATTTATCTCGTCTGAAGATTGGTTCAGGCATTAACCTACAGTTTGGGCAAGCTGACCGTTGCATATCTCTCAAGGCGCCAGCTTTTTGTTGCCTATTTGCTCACAGTGAGAAATTGCAAAGCCATAACAATACTAGCTGTCTCTAGACGCCGGAGGCCCTATTCAAGGATCTATCTTTAGGAAGCTCATGTTTCAGAGGCACCTACAATGTAGATCCACTTAATATATGAACAATTAACTAAAAGAAAATCTTGTCTATGTGATTGTCTTATTACAGGCCTCAGTTACCTGTCTTATATCTCGAATCAAGCGCCAATGAACCTTATCAGCCTTTTTTACTGGGAAAATTGGTGTATCACATGGCTAGTCAGGACACTCTCTGATTAGTCCTGCTTCTACTAACTCTCTAATTACAGGTGCAATGTCTCTCTCTGCCTCTGGTTTGAATGGACATTGTCTCACCCTGGGCTGCCAGTCTGGCCTTGTTTTTGTTTCTGGGCAGCTTTTATCAGGCCTACATAGGCAGGCCCTTTAGTCCATAAACATTAAAGGACCCCTGCTAGGTCCTGTACATCTCTCTCACTCAGACCTATGGACGTAAATCATTGGTCAGTTTTGCATAGGTTGGGTGTGGTAAGCACCTCCCACCCCTGTTGATATCTGTACGTTTC
This sequence comes from Etheostoma perlongum, assembly GCA_026937815.1. Lineage (NCBI taxonomy): Eukaryota > Metazoa > Chordata > Actinopteri > Perciformes > Percidae > Etheostoma > Etheostoma perlongum. Next base: position 32,354,542 of record CM049379.1, read on the forward strand.
ACTGGAGGGGCTGTATGCCAACCCTGGGTCATCTACCGGCCCTTAATCATCTGCTCTATGAACTTTGAGTGCCACTTCTCCCAAATCTTTCCATCTCACATCATATGTGTTTGCTAGTGAAACGTGTGGCACTTAACTGGAGCAATCTGGTCTTATTTTGGCACTAACACAATAGTTGTTTTTTTCAGAAATTTGACGGTGAAATAGTGAAATTACTGTTAACAATGCCAAACTATGATGCATGCTGTGACCTGTTGTGTGTCTCCACGTGTTCCCACTGCAGTCCGGCATTTTAAACTATTTCAACAATGTTTTTACAAATCTAGCGGCTGTTAACCTAATTGTACCTTAATCAAAAAACAAATTCATCTCTACACGTATACAACCTCAGGTTTCCTCTGAATGTTCAGCTGTTTGTCTGTATTTGTGACCAGGTTACTCATGCTCCCTCCATGACTAAGCACCTCAAATGCTTTTGACTTGTTAAAAAAAAACATACTGGAAATAAAATAATTGAATTCGAATTCCCATTGAAAAAAAAAACAAAAAATAAACTTAGTCTTCCCATAACAGTGGCAATCCATGTACTCTGGCTCATTCTTCTTGAGCAATTTCAAATATGTATATATATGCATACATATATCTCCAATTGATATATGGGAATTGGTATCAATCAACTGTTTTATATTCTTCCATTACTTTTTCCTTTTAAATCTAACAATTTTGGAATTGGTATCAACCAACTGTTTAATATTCTTCCTTACTTTTTCCTAATTTTTCTCACTAGCTCTCTGACTCATTGTTTTTTTTCCTTTTTAAGTCCATCTGTAATCTATAGGGATCTGGTCCCAACTTAGTAATCAATGTATGTAATTTGTCAGACACCCTCATACAATTGTGATTGTAATCATGTATACATGCATTACTCCTCATAGAATTTGCTAAGAAATTTTAACACTACTCATGCTTTAAGAGAGGTTCTGCGTTCAGAAATTTTAACACATTGCCTCTTCCATGTGTGTAGTCTGTCTCTCAGACACAATACACACTTCTCACCAAACCCACTGTTTGGCTACACTTTACTCTTCAACAACACGTAGCATAATTAACCCCACTGGATCACTCCAATTTTTATCAGTCAGACCATGGAAACATCATTGCCTTAATTTAGATTTCACCAATGTGCAGATTCGATTCCCAACAGGTTCTGCTCACCTTTATTTAGGGGCCCCAGGCTCGTTGTTTCCTGTTCTGACTGTTCCCATCCAATTTTTTAATCAATCCAATCCAATGTTCAATTTTGAGTGAATCCCCCATTTTCAGATTTGATTTATGCTTGGTTTTCGTTATACTCCAAATAAAAAGGCGCAAACAGAGAACAAGGGAAAAGTTGTCTCTGTAGTTTCCCTTATCTGTCTCTGTCTCTCTCTTGCCTGCCTGCTCTCTCCACATTCCTGCAGCACACAGCTCTCCTGTATCCTCCGTCTCTATTTCTCCTAAAGAGCAACTCTCTCCTCCACCTGCTATTGCTGTAATAAACTAGTAACAGACGTCATTCTAAATTTACAATCAAAGCCGTATTTCTTTGTCCAATCTTTCACAAATTCTACACTTCCTGGGAAGGTTTTTTCCATGAATTTTACATCTTTAGCTAGGTACAGCGGTACTTTGGTTTTTACCCATCTGTCCTGCTCTATTTCTCAAATCACACAATTTCCACAATAAAACACTGCGACAATAAAACTTCACAAATCACCTCTACACCAACCTGTGTCCCTGTCCTAAGCAAAGTCTCACAAAGAACCACAAGTTATCACAATAAACCTGGTGTGAAGCAACACTCTTATTGTCTCACAACCAAACCAGCAAACAAACAAACAAATTGTTACAAACAAACACAAACCCGCTACGGGAAAAACACCCAGCGCTTCTGACCAGCGTCAGGAAACAAACACTAACTCGCTACGGGAAAAACACCCAGCGCTTCTGACCAGCGTCAGGAAACAAACACTAACTCGCTACGGGAAAAACACCCAGCGCTTCCGACGGACACCCGCTGTGTAAACACACACACGGTGTGTCGGGAAACAAACACAAATACGCTACCTACTATGAGTCAACACACATAGCGTAATAGTGAAACACAACATAGAACACAAAACACATAGCAAACAGTGCACTGCTACAATACACAGACAAACAAACACTGCCTCGCTGTGAACACACAGCGCTTCCGACTATACCACCGCAGTGACAACACATACACGGTGTCTCGGGAAACAAAAAGCCGGTGATCACCCCTGCCGAACTCCTGAACCCAATCAGGATGGCTTCTAGACACCGGTCTCCCCGCACGGGGAAACGTGTCGCTTTGGACGTCCCGGAACTAGTCAGAACCAACTGATAGCTCCGTTTTACGCTTAGCCATGTCCCTAGACGGCAAGCATTAATCAAAAACAACCAGGCTTTGAGCGGTATTATCTGCCCCCAGCACCCACAACAAAAACACCCAATAAAGTCCTAGACCGTAAGACACACAGCCGTTACGTTAAGCGTTTTGTACAAAATCACTCAATAAAGTCCTAGACCGTAAGACACACAGCCGTTACGTTAAGCGTTTTGCACAAAATCACCCAATAAAGTCCTAGACCGTAAGACACACAGCCGTTACGTTAAGCGTTTTGCACAAAATCACTCAATAAAGTCCTAGACCGTAAGACACACAGCCGTTACGTTGAGCGTTTTGCATGCGCATACAGGTGAACAGAATAATAGCCCCAATAAAGTCTCCAGACAGCGGGTCGTAATCAACAACACTCTCAATTTGTCACTCCAAAGTACAAATTCTAGCTAGCAAAAACTGCGCACCACTTTTTTACATGAGAAACTCAGAACTGCCACACTCACCGTCTCTGTCCGCCGCTTGACCATGGGAGTCGTCACCGGGGAAATGCAGGGCGGCACCGGACCAACCGGCCCCGTCCACGAAGAGGGTGGACGGCTGTTAACAGATCATCTGGCCTTGATCGGGCGCGGTCCTGGACTCCTCAGCTGTTGACTCCCGGGTTTCGGCACCAGAAAATGTCAGGTTCAGGACACTTTATCTTACTAAATAAACATGGTCAAGCAAAGAAACGAGACGCAGACGGCAAAATGTGTAGGCCTAGTTGAAAAGCTTTTGCAAAAGGGCTAGATCCGTGACTGCAATCTGCCTGCCAGAGTTGCTTCCGCGGAACAGACACCTAGTTACAAAAGCATAGGCTTTTTATTAAAGCACACACACAAAGATTTACAGTTGTTGAGTCTATCTACACAGAAAAAGGAGGGCAGAGTGCCTGACCTCGAAACTAAGACTATCTAAAGGATTTACAACAGAGTAGACTTCATGGCGGTGCTTTAAGGAAAACATAGTTGGTTAAATGTGCATATAAGATTATAAAATATAAAAGCATGTATGAATATACGTCAAGCAAGATATGAATATATGATAAGCATGAAAGCAGTGATTATGATATGAACATGAATTTAAGCATGCAAGGTATAATATTCTAAGACACTACTACAGAGATAAAAACGAATTTCTCTGTCAGTCCCACAGCCCAGTGGTCCCACAGTCCAGTGGTCCCACAGCCCAGTGGTCCCACTTTTCTGAGATGTTTCTTAAAATAAGGGTAACCCTAAATTGGGATCAAGATCATTTGTGGGAACATAGGCATGCTCTATGTAGACTAACATTAACAGAAAAGCAGTAATCAACATCTCAACTTTTGATGGAATAACGCTATTTGTTTTGGGTAGGTTACTTTGAAATCACATATTTGAATGTATTACATTGTGAATTACTGTATTATGTTTTCAGTGTAAAAAAATAATAGAAAAGACAGACACTAAGGAAAACAGAAATAGCGTACATTTACCTAGGTATAATCATAAGAAGGTTTATTTTTATAGACAAACTAGTTAACATAGACAAAACAAGTTGGAAGAGCATATTTTGCCTGTAGATAGTGCATATATAATATAAAATTCCTCTCCAGTTGATGTTATTAAATGAATCTTGTGCTGGTGGTATTGTCCAGGAGATGGGGCCAGAGTTCTCCACTGCTGCTTACTTTCCATCTCCCTTGTTCTTTCATCCAGAGCTTTTAAGTCACAGCGGCTTTTGTTGCTTCTTTTAAGAAATATTGGCATTTTCTAATATATGTAGCACTATAGGTACTTCCCTCTCAGATTCAGCACTAACTATTAGAATCAAGATCATTCCAGAGCCAGAGGGGATGCTGAATCTGTAGTTGAAATAGCCACAAGCTGCTTCACATGTTATCAGGGGTAAGCGTGGTGCTTTAGCAGTGCTTTTTGTTTGTATGGCTATATCTGTCTGTTTCGAGCCCAGCCCCACTTATTTTTGTCTGACCATGATGCACTGGGAGCTAGCTTCCATTTGTCATGATTAAACGGATTATAGGCTGGCTGTGTGAGACAGCAACAGCGAACAGGCTCTGTTTAATATGAGTAATGCCTTCTCGGAAAAGCAGGAACCATTGTGTTAGGTGGTAGTTTAGAGCACTTCCAAAATCTCCACCATGAACTCATCACCATGGTAACTGGGACATGTGCTGCATGGCAGGAGGGTATCAGCCGTGTTCTGCAATCGTGGGATCACTCTCTGTTTATGTGCATACATTTTTATTTTTCTGGTGTGAGAGGGGACGCTGCTGGTTTCTGTTATCAGGTTTTGATGGATGGCTTGTGAGCAGGCATGTGTGCAGCTTATCACCGAGCCCCGGCCGTGCAGCCATCAAAACAGGAAGAGATCCCAATGCCCTCTGGCTTCAGGGAAGCCAAAGTTTTAGGTGCACTTATAGTATCCATAGAAACATGTGCTGAGTGGTATAAGCAGTACTCGGAGCTTAGAAATACTTTGTTTCAGTTAAAAGTCCTGCATTTTACATAATATACTTAATGTACCAAAGGTAAATCACTGGATTTTAATTATTGATCCAATAATGTGTTCATCATTTTAATGTTGCAATGGGTAAATGAGGGGGGTCATTTGAATTACTTTATAGACTGTTAGCTTGTAAATTTCTCCCCTTACCTTAACCTATAATAATACATCTTAATGTATTTGTTGATTGTATTTGTATTATTAACCTGAATAAAAGGTTAGGTAAAAAAACAAAGGTACAAAAGGTATAATACTTTCCTCTGAAATGTGGAACAGAAGTATAAAGCAGAAAATGGTCATACTCATGTAAAGTACAAGTACCTTCAGATTTCTCTTGTGCAGTACTTAAGTAAATGTACTACTGCGTTTATTTAAATTCTTTATATATTGTATATACAAAAACGTTTTAGAGAAAAAGACTTGGCTTCCAGTGCCTTTTTTTAATTTTAGATTATTTCATGTGTCCTGAACATCTGCGGAGCTTCTGCGCCAAGTCCGAGGATTAGTGCATGTCCCCAGAACAGAGGATCATATTTAGTGGAGAATGTTGCCAATTACTTTTTACAATTACTGTACACTGAATGGTCACTGTTATCTGCTTACACTCACATTTATGTCTAAAATACTGACTTCAACATGGCTTTTGGTCCCCTAAACGGTATAGATAATATACTTCTATCTAATGACTAATGTGTAAAAATATTTTTCACGCATTAAAACATCTTTGATTTTGAGAAATAACATAATCCCCATCTGTATCTAATGTTAACCTCAAATCTGAGAGTTCAGAGATTTGTGTTACACTGTTACAACCTTTCCATCTCCTATTATGAGTATCTAATATGCAAATCCTTGCATAGAAGAAGCTAAATAAACCACTTAATACCTTGACTGTAATGTGCTTGATACTGAGTTCATATGTTTATGATGTGACAGCGTTGGGGACAGCAAAGCATTGCAGGAAGAGCGACGCCAGCATGGAAAGTGGCAGTACTTCAGGTGCTGTATCTGAATGTGTATACATTTTTTTAGTGGCAGTAACTGGTGTTGGGGAAGTGTGTGCTTGCTTCAGATGGGACTCTTTCTTTTCACTGTTCACTTCTGTTTTTTGGTGAAGGGGAACATAAAAGGCCATGGGAAAAGTTGAGAAGCAATATTTTAGGAAAGCAGGTTTTGAAATCCACTGAGCAGAAACATTACGGCGTCACACACCAGCCCAGCTGTGGTGGAGGTGCTGCCCATTCTCTGGGTGACGTGAAAACCAGATTTTGCTCTTTGTTGCATTTGTGGACTTTCCACCAGTTTTTCACACAGCAGTGCAAAAAACAAATGACATGCATTGTTCCCCAGAAACAACTTGACAGACCTGTGTGAACTGATCTGAAAAGTGTGTGCAAAAGAGAAAGGTAGAAAATAAACAGAGCTGTGCCACAAAGAGCTGTTCTTCCAAGTAGCAGGGAATGCTATTTAGGATTAGGATTAAGTGGGTGTGTGTGTGGGTGTGTGAGAGAGAGTGACGGGTCTACACAGTTTCTTATCAGAGGAGTGTGCTAGGGTGTGTTTGTCTCTTCTGTTCTGCCCCCCACCCCCCAGCAGTTGTTTCTTAATCAAGTCATTTCCTCAAAGATCCTTCTTGAAGCAGCGCTAGGAGGCTTTGCACCTCTTTGTTTTTGCAGGTTCCTTGGCTTTCATGCAACCTCCACCCCCTAAAGACTGTGTGTGTATAAGGCCACGTCCACAATGGTTCCGCCATGTCCGCCATGGTTGTTGTTGTTATTAGACGTCGTCGTGGGGTAAGAGGTCGGAGGCTACAGGTTGAGGGGTGTGGCGATGACATCAGCGATACGCAAGTATGCGGCTTCGCTGTCCAATCAAAGTCTCAAGGGTGGTGTTTTCAAATTTATATATATTTTTTTTTTTCACCCTGGGACCAGGTTTAAAAAAAAAGTGTTTCCAGGCAGTGCTGTACGAACAGGATTTGTTTGAACGATGGGTCAAAACGATGCAAAACGTGTGCATTTACTCCAAAATGTGTTTCCGTGTGGATGGCCCCTAAGTGTGTGTGTGTAGGTTTGAGAAGAGAAAGTCTTAAAAGGCAAGTCGGATACCCATACCCAGCTCCTTTTTAAACTGCTAAGGTGAGAAGCAGAAGAACGGGCTGTTCCTCATTCCCTCAGAAGAGATATCGCCTCTGCATGGCTGTCATGGAAAAGACTAAATATAACCATGCACATGAGTTCCACCTCCTACTGTACATGGTCCGTTGTGGTTTCAGATGTATCACCGTGAAAGGCTACACGTCTCTGCCTTGGCCTCTGTCCACCAGGATTAGACTTGACAGCTCCACTCAGAGCTTATGTGAATTAAAAGTGCCCCTTTAAAATCAGCTTGTGTTGAGTTTAATCCTTTTCTGTCGGAAAGAGAAACCGGAGGGGGGGGGAATTAGCACACTGAATAGAAACAGCTAGAAAGTGACTGCACCTGGCCAATAAAATGCATGTCTTACATATATAGTATAGTATACACTTATAGTTTTTTGTACTGCATCACAAGCCAAAAAGTTATTATCTATTCCAAATCTCTCCCTCATCTGCAATGAACTGAATTATACAAACTGTGAAACATCCTTGGGCTTCTCAGTTTTTTTCTGTTTGTCTTGGGTTAAATGCTAATTTACAGCATTTTTTTCAGCCATTATAAGGTCTAACAGTTAGAACTTTGATGTGTGAAGAATCATCTGACGTGTGTCGGAGCCACAAAGAGAACAAATCTGCATTCTGCAGGTGCAGTAGCAGCAAAAAGATGAACAGTCTAAAAATCATGTTGAAAACAGCAGAGCTCACAAGAAGGGAAATTACAAGCATAGAGTATATAGGAAGGGGCTGGAAATAACTGCTGATTGGCATCTAACCAATTTTTAGTGTAGTAATTTAGTTACTTCAGAGATGAAATGCATTTTTAAGAATTGTTTTTATATATATATTTTTCTACTTTGTTCCTGTGTTCCAGTGTTGGTGTGGACCCGGATCAAGACCCAGGGCCATGTGGAGACAGCTTCCAGGTCTTACAGGGGGTGAGGCTCTTATTCAGAACTCATTTACAATCCACTTTAGGTCAACGCTAGTCTCGCTTTGCCAGACCTTATCCCACAGCGCTGCGGAGGGGGTCTGCAAGTCCACACAGCATTCTGAAAAACATGCTTAAAACCGGTTTATTGGCATTTCTTTTTTTAACCAATCACAATCTTCATGGGCACAGCTAGGCGCCGAGCAGAGCCACGTTGCCGCTGTAAAATAGCTAGGGGAAGGAAGTGGTTTTGGTGGAACAGAAAACTCTGATTGGACAGATAGTCTAGCTAGCTGTCTGGATTTACCCTGCAGAGACCTGAGGACCAGGTAACCATAGTCCTCAGATTGGACAGATAGTCTAGCTAGCTGTCTGGATTTACCCTGCAGAGATCTGAGGACCAGGTAACCATAGTCCTCAGATTGGACAGATAGTCTAGCTAGATGTCTGGATTTACCCTGCAGAGATCTGATGACCAGGTAACCATAGTCCTCAGATTGGACAGATAGTCTAGCTAGCTGTCTGGATTCACCCTGCAGAGATCTGATGACCAGGTAACCATAGTCCTCAGAAATCGGGGACGGGGACGGACATCAGGCAGAATTTCCAGCGGCAATGGAGCAATCCCAGAAGTGGATTGTCGTGGATATAGAAATAGATATAGAAACAGTTTTACTTCTGCAATCATATGTCAATGCGGAGCACTGTCATCAAGTCTGAAGATATGGAAATAGTTCTGTTTGTCAGATACAAAATGAAATGATACAAAAAATCCTTATCTGAGAGAAATTTATAAAATGTTTGAATAATTGTGCTTTAGGATGAGAAGCAGAACAAAACTCAACCAAAGGAACCACATTTACTGGATAAGAATTACTGCAATCAACTTGATTGTGATAAGAATCTAAATCTTTTTCATGAAGCAAATCTTAATATGAAAACATGTTGATTTTTCCATGTCTTTCTCCAGGATGGCTCCCAGGCTGAAGGACAAAGTAAAACCAAACAGGAGAGTGCGTGGCTCTTCAGACTGTGGTACACCTTTGATCACAAGTATCCTTACTGTGCCCTGCTGTACAGAACCAAAGAAAATATGTGTATTGTTTGCTTTAAAGGTAATTCATTGTTTGAACTGGTGCATGGGATGATTGTCCAGGGCTATTTCCCCTCTGTACACTGTACAACCCATCAAAGTCACAACCGGTGTCTTTATTGGATCATCCTGGATTATGGGATTACAATAATATACATGAATCCATTAAATTTGTTGTCCTTGCTCAGACTGACTGCAAAAACAGACTCAAGTAAATTTGTTTAGAAGGAGCGATGTGCTCTCCTCCCTTGTTCCCTCTCTCCGGAACAACTGCCTTCCCAGGTGGCTGGTTGTGTACCTGCTTTTGAGCAGAGCTGCTGTGTTTTACAGCGGGCACTTTCTCCCTGGTGACATGTGCTAGACACAGCTGAGGCAAGCAGAGTGGATTTCTGTCTAGTCCCAGCGCTGCGAGGCTGAGGTAAACATACATAACACAGGGCTTGGTGCAGGGAACGTAGTGACTTGATTTCTTTGCCAACTGTGCAGTGGACTGCTGATTTCAACAACTGAGGTAGGTTTTTGTTCTGACAGGGAGCAGACAGCCTCTCTGCCCAAAACAGGCTCCAGCGATTCAACCAGTAGTTGAACATGGCATTGGTTTTCCCAGAATGCAACACAGCCTGACTAATTACAAACAAGAGCACTCTCTGCTGCACTGCTACAACGCATCACAAAATGACTTTACCCTTTAGCTGCTCACAAACTCCCAGAAAGATTTCAACTCCAAATATATCCTTCTGGAAGACATTATGCTATTTTATAGTTAGTTACTGCAGGAGGAGAACTTCTTAAAGGATAATTCTGGTTGATTCCAACCTGTAGCTCTGTTGTCTGTAACTCTGGAGGTCTGTCAGTAGAAAGGAAAACTAACCAATCAGTGCTGCCTACACCGAGTTATCCTCCTGCTAGAGTTGGCACCCAACAGGCTTCAACAGGGCAAGTTATAAACGTGTTTTTAGTCTCTTAACATGTTCGAGATGTCATTACAAGTGCCTACCCATGTGCAGTGATTCCTTCCAAGTGAACACAGTGAATCTGACTGCAGTAGATGTGACAGAAAGGCATAAAAGTTGTTAAGCCACACCGCTGTTTATTTCCTGTTTTCCGGTGCCCACACTAGTCGATTGTCGAACTCATACAATCCAATATTCCAAAATGTATTTTATGACTGTGTAGAAACAGGCTGTAACCTGACACCACAGTGGAGCCAGCAGAGCTACAAGAGTTCAAGATCTATCACGCATGTGCATAGGTAACTAAGCAACGGTGGGCTCTTGAACTTTTTGACCTGCTGCAGCCGGCCGCTCTGCTCGGGACTGACTGTTTTTTTTTAGAGGTCGACTGCTAGACTAAGCTGTTTTGTACTGGAATTAGCTTCTGCAAACTGTGTTTTATCAGTTATTTTGAGACAACTTTTTATATAATAGCTTTATAAGCTGTAGCTAATGGATTTAGTAATGGTTAATAATTGATTTACTAATGCTTAATAGATCAGCTCTAAGTCTTTCAAATAAGAGCAACATTTGGGTTGCTAGGTTGTTTATTATAATAATAATAATAATAATAATAATTAGAATACTGTATTTTATTTATATAGTGCTTTTGCAACACTCAAAGACATTTGAAAGAGTTGAAGACACACATACTATGAAAATTCCCACACTAAAGTACACACATTAATCAGACATTAAAAACCTACCTAGCAATCCAGGTTCTCATTAATGGCTTATAACCAGGGTCAAATTCTGCAGAATTTCCATAGATTATCTGCCAATACTGAAATGAATTTAAAAAAACTGAGTGTTGACACATCTCCATCCCAAGTAGAAAACCGGTCCGCTAAATTCCTCTGACTTTTATCTGGATCACTGCTGAAAACATTTGGGTTTGGCTCTGCTGATAACTGATCTTTAAAGTATACATGATTTATTAACCTTTCCAATAAAGCATTAGTTAAAGCTTGTACATCATTTATCAGGAATGTTATATTAGAAGTGGTACAGCTATGGGATATGAACTATATTAACTATACTCACACTTGAGCCAGCCTTTGTGTCATTGTCACTTAACAACTGCCCAGTTACCTGAAGCCCATTCTGACACACAGCGGCCCGCCTCTCACCTCCACTCTGCCCGCCTACTGTGGGCCCCTGGCGAGCTGTCTGACCAGCCCCCAGGCATATGAGGTGAGTGTCCACATGCACTAAAATAACAGTATGCACACAAATACACAGTGACACTCCTACATGACCAGTGATCTGTGAAAAATGCAGGTTCATATTGTAGAAAATATTTCCACTGCATGTTATCCAGTCAGTGTCAAGCCCCCACCTCATTCCAAGGGGCCCCCGAAACTTAAAAAAATTGATTTTTAGGAAGCAGACAGGAAGCTGGATACGTGCAAAAATAACAACAATATAACAATAAGAGTTTGTTGAACCTCCTTCCTGAAACGGACTCCAAGTGAGCCGCCCAGGCGCCCTGACTGGCATGTCTGATCACAACATGATTTGAACTTCAAGGAAGTCGACAAAAAAGCATTTTCCAACTCAGTCAATCCAAACCCTACGGTATGTACTAACGGGATCTTCCAACTCTGGAGAGGGAACTAAATAAAATGCAGTGGGATACATTTATGGATAAAGATAATGTACATGATTGTTCAGATGAATATAGTGGAAGGGAACAGAAGAACTTTAACAGGAAATCGTCCTTCCTGAAATAAGTCAATTCGACAACTTCTGAAACAAAGGGATCTAGCTCTACGAACTGCAATCAGAAGCTAAAGAGTTAAGAAATGCAAAAGCTGCAAATGATATCTCAGTAAATCAGAGGCCACAGGAATCTGCTCTGCAACGTGGAAGCAAATAAATAGTATAACAAATAATTAGTATAGCAAATAAATAGTATAGCAAAACCATGAGGCAAATTATCAACAAAACTACAAATTTCAAATTAGTTGATCAGTTGCAAAGGCCCTCTGTGAATACTGAAACTTCTTCTCTCAGGAAAACAGTAATATAATCAAAGTATTCTCAGTGCCTGCCAGTAACACACAAAGCACAATGCTTCAGCAAGAGGAAAAAATGGACAGTTTTGCATTCAAAGGGCACAAAAGGCCCTTTTCAGTGCCACCTCAATGATAATCACTGTTCTGAAAGACACTACGCTCTGATAATTTAAACCCAGAAACACCCACCGACCGCGCGCTCACCCTCTGACAAATTCTCCTTTTCATTTTTGTAAAATACTTTGACTTGGAGGCTTTTGGCTACTATACTCTCCTTTCACAGCAACCCCAAAAGCCTTGCACTGTCATGTTATAAAAATGCATTTCTTTACTGCAAAGTAGACATACTGTAGATCGTCAGTCATTTAAATGTAGTTGTGTCCTAAGTTCTGGATCCATTAATGCTTTCCTCTCTTGGTTTGTTGCTGTGGGTTTGCCAGCTGCCTGCCAGGCGCGCCATGAATTTAGGTGGTTGTTCATATAATCAGGACCATCCAGTGCTCTGTGTTGCCAAGTAGGGAGAGGCAGGATTAAATAAAGCTCCTTTCATGGTTTCCTCTTTCGGTCATGGATATAGTGAAATGGGGAGGGAATAAAATGTTTCATAAACAGGATAACTTTGGTTTTCATTAACCTCAAATTGTATGACATTTAAAATGTGGTTGTAGAATATACTTTTGAGGCTTGAAAGCTTTGAAAACTAACTAACCCGCACTCTAAATGTAACAATAAATGTAACATTGTGTGCTATAAATGAAAGACCCAGGTGTCAAGGAGGGAGGATGACGCCCATGCCACAAACTGCTGCTACTGCCAGCTCTCTTTCTACATTGAGTTGGTCCTGCATATATTTATAATAAAAGCCAATTGTTAAGAAATGGAGGGATTCTGTCCACATAAACGGCTTTTAATTTGAAACAGAGGACGTGTTTATTTCATATCTGTGACTTGTCTTGCATATACATATGATTGTCAAAAGATTATTTTCACTGTCTCTTGTAGCTGTGAATCGCGTCACACAGAACAAATAGACCTTGAATCTCTCTAGATGTACCGCAGCCGACAGACACGTCCCGCTGCTCACGTGGGCTGTGTGGCTGCTCCAAGCTGTTCACATGTTGAGTATAGAGTACTGGTAGCTGAACGGTGTGTCTGTGTGGGATCAACTCAAAATGGTGCCCACATTCATTGTAATACAGTCCTACGTTATACATTAGCATTTGATATTAATTTAATCTAATGAATCTAAATATGTTTATTTTTACTTCTGCTTTTAACATTTGTGTCACTATTTAAAAAAAAAAAAAAAAAAAAAAAAAGTTGCCATATACCCTTTTTAACTACATGAGGACTCCCCCCCCCCAGTTTCCCCTTCTGGATAATTGTTAAGGGGTTATGTAATTTCTTTCTTTCATTTGATTCATCCCCGTTGAATCATCCTGTCCTCCCCGGGGACATGGGCAGACTATTGATCGTCAGCCACTCAATTAGAGCTGGGAGAACCTCATGTTACAATTTTAGAGCTAGTCAGTAGGCCTACTTACCCAGCGTGCAATTTGTGCTGTGTGCATGTGCGTGTGCGTGTGTGTGTGTGTGTGTGTGTGTGTGTGTGTGTGTGTGTGATGTTCTCCATCCCTTCCCACATGTTTATCTGTGAATGTGTTTCAGAACCACGAGCAGCTGAGGGACCACGACTCTGACCTCCGTAACGACAGCGACCTGACGTTCACCTTCGGCGACACTGCCATCACAGCCAACGGGGCGTCGGGCGCCGACGCAGCCGGAGGCCCAGGCTGGAGCGCCAACGGCAAAAAGGAGCGGCAGCACCTCAGAGGAGGCGCTGGAGCGCGAGCTGGACTCCCGCGAGCAGGAGCTGCTGAGCCGCGGCACGCGCCTGGTTTTCCCCATCGAGGATCACATCTGACCCCCGCCCTCCTTTTGCCTGCACCGCCAACCTCCCTGACCTGACCCCCAGACCGCCTCGCCCCACAGCCCCCAGCACATCTTGCGGGCAGAACGTCCAGTCCTTCAGACATAAAACCGAGAGGAGATGTGGGAGTAGACAAGAGGAGGAGGGTTCCCTCCAGGCCCGGGAGCAGAGCTCAACGAGCATTTCATCCTCATTACAGAGCTGGAGTTTTTTTATTTTTTATCTCCAGAAGAGATAGGTGTCCTCTAGAGCGTCAGGAGATTTTTACTGATGGTTTCTGAAATAGGAGGGACAACTTTATGTAACATGTGAGGACAAAATAAAATATCCACATGCCAGATTCAGTCTGAAAGTGTTTAGCTGGAGTGGAAAAGAAGAAGAGAAAAAAGGGCCTGGCAGCCCTCCCTCGCTCATCATGTGATCTGATCAGTTTCAGAGTACACCGCTGAGAAAATGCTAAGTGACTTCTCCCCAATCTCACCCTATTTACGCTATTACCCTATTTATTTATGTAGATGCAGAAATGAAGCCACACTAACCAAACTTGAATAGTTTATCGATCAGAGTTCTCTGGCATATTTGTACCATCCATCTGAAGCTGCTAACAGACCAGTGTTTGGGATGTTTGTGAAGATGTCCTTTGTTTCACACAAACGCATCTGTGTGGAGGAGACTGTGGCTTATGTGAGAGAGCGGGGCAGTGAATGTGCCCCCCCCCTCTCAGCCTACACAGCCTGTCAAGAATGTGAGCATGTAAATAGCTACAACGCAGAGCTTTATTCCTCTCTAGCGGGACCGCTTCTTTCAGTGCATTACATCCCGTGACTGTTACAAATGTGTATCAAGCCTTTGAACTGGATCCTTTTCTGTGTGCTGGGCTGGTTTTCATAACCTTAACATGAACGAGGAATGGAAGGGTTGTGATGCTAATTGTATTGTTTCTTATGAGAAAATGCTGGTTTCCTAAAACAGATGTTCCCTCTGAGCAATTTCAGCACTGTGAAATAAAGAGCAGGTCTTCATCATAATTTGGAACGCTTTGCAAAAATTCTATATCTCCTCCTGATTTTGAAAATATTTCAAATGATCAGATTCATCCCTTTTATTAATAGGTATCAATAAATCCATTGAGGATTTTCTCGGTAATCGATTAGTTGTTCTGCCCCCGTTTTCCTAGAGGGGCAGGGTTGGGGGACAGGGGATGTTTAGGGCCTAATAGCGGGTCAACAGTAGAGTCCACAAAGAAGTGGTACACAGCATCTGAAAGGGGGGACCTGAGGATTGATTTGACATGGGGCTCAGCACTGTGTCAAGTATTTCTAGTTATAAATCAGGTATGAATTAATTCATTAAAATAAAGTGTATAAGAGCTTAGTAAAGTTTATGAAGGTTCACTTATGTATCTTAAGTTGTTGCAGCAGTTTTGAGTTAATTATTATTTGTTATACAGAGTTGGTGCACAATTTAACCATTTTGTACCACTCAAAGTATTGATTAAAAAGTATCAGAAATCCCTCCAAAATACCACATTAGGACACAAAGAGTGCACCTAGGAAAGCCATACATCTTCTGAATGCCCTAGCTCTGTAGTTTGTGGTTGTACACTTTTATGAGGCTGTGAGTATCAAAGAGGTCACGACACGACATTATACACAGTGACACAAGTTTCAGAAAATGGTCTCACTTAGTTAAAATGGCTGCTATGGAGACTAACATCATCACACATGTGTGATGATGTTAGTCCCCACCCCAGTCTCTCATTAAATCCACAAGAGTCTCAGCGTTCAAGTCACACCCAATGTATGCAATTCCAAGATGCAGATTCCAGTATGCAAAAATATTCAAATACCCCATTTTAGAATAGGCGAAAATACCACATTTATACTGCATGAGAAAAACTGCATGGTTATTGCCCAAACTGCATGGGTTTGGAATAAAGTGGACACACAAAGACCCATCGAACCTGTTTTCATTCATTTTCCTGTATTTGATAGACAGTGGATAGACATAAAAGGGGGAGAGAGAGATGGGGGATGACACGCAGCAAAGGGCCGCTGTAGGACTCCAACATGGGGCGCACGCTCTTGCTGGGGGCTAGAGGCTGCCCCTTTCATTCAGATATCTTGAGGTGGGGGGTAAAGGGACCTATTTGAAAATGACCATGCCAGTTTTTCCCTAGCTACAACGTACCCTAATTTTGGAGCATTTAGCCACCTTCCTGACAAGCTATACTCCATCATTAACTTTCAGACAAGTACAACTTAACAAGAAGAGCAGCCATTGATACAAAACACTGACCAGCAGAGAATGATAAAGAACGATTGCACATAACCTCACCGAGCAGTACCCATCCTGTACCTGCATCAGCAGTGTTTAAAAATGGTGTCTATGGTGGCGGTTTACCTTATGTATTAACCTCTGTTATATAATGCACTTAAACAGAATGCTAAGATGAGTTGGTCTCATAAATCACCAGTACACAGGTCATTTATGGGATTTCTTTGTATTAGTCTTTGTAATAATCTAGCATCTCATCTTAGTTCATAGCTGTATTATTAATGGATGTAGATTTCTAATTTGTGCTGTCCTATTCTTGTTTAAAGCCTTTCTTAAACAACTACATTCTTATCTGTCAGCATACATTTTAATTTTACAAACACAATCCCTTAGACTGACTTTGTAGGACATGATGCAATGCTTTTCAAACATCTTTTGTGTATGATTATGTCAGAGCAATTGTTTTGGGGAATTTATTTTTCTGGCGGAGAGTTAGATGATAAATGAAATCCCTCTTCTCATATCTGTAATATATCTCATATGAAGCTATAGCCTACAGCTAGTTAGCTTAGCTTAGCACAGCGACTTGAAACCGAAGGGAAACCGCTAGCCTATTTCAGTCCAAAGATAAAAGATTCCACATACAAGAGCTTATAAAGAAAGCTAGATATCACATTACAGTATAATTTGCTTGTTTAATCTGTCCAAAATCCAAAGTGTAAAGGATATATGATACTATAAAGGTGGATTTTGTTACCTTCCAGCTGCCAAGGTAACAAACTAACTCTGCCAGAACGCTGATAAGCTTATTTCCCAAAATGTTGAACTATTGCTTACAACTCATCAACACACTCTTTGGCAATCACTGCACAAAGACGATGTGTTATAAGCTTTGATTACAAAAAACCTGACCACCCATTTATCTGACAAAACAGTCCCCTAACAATAAATGAGAACACCTTTGTTCTCTTTAGAGCTCCTAACAATACATGATGTGAACCACCCTGCAGCTTCTGTTTTGGTACCTGATTACTACATGGACACGGTAACGCTGCTTCCACTATACAGTATGATGACATCATCTGTGGTTAATGAGATAACTGGTTTCAAGACTCCTTCAACATGCAAATCCTCAATACGAGACATTACAGAAGAGGAGCAGGGCCACGTGTGGAAAAATGTCTTTCTGTTCCAAGTTTAAAGTCAATGACTCAGAATTCTGACTTTAAACTCCGAACTCAAATAGCCTACATGTTTCACATGGCCCTGATCCTCTTCCGTACAACCGTGACCTACTGCACGAGTCTCTGTCTGCCATTTGACAACAGAACCCTGAACCTTATTGTTTTCCTACAGGTTTTGCATCGCTCCATGTGAACTATGAAATATTGCTACTGCATCAGGTACTCTTATGTGACCTAGTTATTAAATTTCCTCACTGTTTTTTGTGACCCCTTCCTCCTGCACAGCATGATTGAGGGAAAATATTTGGTCATATTTCCTCAAGATGTTCTATTTAGCTTTTATCTAACAAATGTGAATAGAAGCGTATTAGCTGGGAGACTGTCCTGGGCCCATAAGGCTTGCACCGGAACAGCCAACAACTCGTTCTGGGAGAACTAGGAGGTGGTTTTTCTGTTCTCCAATTTTTCCGGAGCCTGACACATTTTGTGTTTCCTTTTTACCCACGCCCAGACATCAGTACCGTTTCCCGTTTTAAATTCACCACACAGCACGTGTCTCCCTTTGTTTTGTACTTGGACGGCACTGCACACAGTGGCTGCTGCATTTATGTATGAGTACACAAGGACAGGTGTGAAAGGCACAATTGTGAAAAGGGGAGAAGGCCCACAGAAGTTTTTATGGCTCACTGGGGACCTCAAAAGAGGAAATGAATTTGGTTATGTAAGCTGTTGCCAAGCTGTATGCACTTAACAGTGGCTATTTAAATTCTAGCTGGAGTGAGAAGTAATGTGGCTCTGTGCTCTCTGTCTAACATCTCCTTTCACAATCTGGTGATAGCGGAGCTTTTCTCTATCCAAGATGTTAACAGAATCCCTTACTCGCCATTTTGTCATTGCTGTTAGAATTGGACTGATGCTTTACCATCTCTTCTGTGATATAGACACAGCTTCAACATACAATATAACCAAAAGTTAGACAGAACTGGGATTTTTGATCATGTCTGTTGAGGATTCCCTTTCCATATCTATTAACAAAAAAGAAAGTATTCTCATTTGTTGCCACATGCAGGACAAACAGTCTAGACAGTTTTTCCTCGAGCCGTGTTAGCACTTTATGGACAGCAACATCATGGACGACCAAACTGGCGGCTGCAGGAAGAGAAACAAGCCGAGTTTGGCACTTTACTTCAAGCAGAGGACACTCACGGGACTCTTATATAACCTTCATGTGCACTCCTATCTCCAGACTGTTGTGCTGTCAGTTGTCTTGCTGGCTATATTTACATGCTCTCTGTGTACCTGAGAAATATGAGATGTAGCTCAAATGTGACTATGTGCACCTGTTGTTTTTAGTAGCAACTGGCTGCCTGGTTCTACCATACCATGGTTTGCATGTCAACATGTTAATAAAAATGGTCAAATTTTAAGCCACCCACCACTTGTGTTCATTTTGGTCAAAGGCAGTTACTTAAACTGTTTACATTACACAGCTCCTGCATGGTCATAAAAGCTGAATACATTTTCATAGATATACCTAAAAGAAAACATGAGTTTTTAAAGGTCCCATGGCATGAAAATTTCACTTGAGGTTTTTTTTAACATTAATATGTGTTCCCCCAGCCTGCCTATGGTCCCCCAGTGGCTAGAAATGAATCTTCCCCTTATGAGGTCATAAGGAGCAAGGTTACTTCCCCTTTCTCTGCTTTGCCCCCCCCGAGAATTTGCCACCAAGATGATTCAGATATCAATATATGTTGTCATAGAGGTACATGTTATATTTGATATATTTTAGTTATTGATATTTGAATTCAACCCCCATAGGCTTCTATTGTATGTATAGCTCTGCCAGCATGCAAACATTCAGATTTTAAAAAACACACGCCGTTGCAAATGCAAGTTGGATGACTCAACCAATACATTGAGGGGAATAAGTTTTCATGTGATTATAAAGGAATCCAAAACCCATGGCAATCAGCATCAAAGTGCACAGCAATCACACGCATTTCCCTCCTCTGTAGTTTTTACCAACTCTTTATTGAGGTCAGTTTAAATAATAAAGTTATGTCTTTCGTCGACAACAGATCATCTTCAGGCATTCCAACCCAGAAAAAAATATTCCAGAAGCAACTTCTAAAGTTGAACACATGGATGCTGGTAAACTTTTGACCCCCTTCTCTCAGCACAAGCCGGAGGGATGTCACAGCATTTTACAAATATTTAAGACAAAAACTATAAACTGTAAGAATGACACACAATATGAACCAGTACCATCTGTTGTGTTTGTGAAAACCTGAAACAACAACAAAATAAAGTTCATTGGCAGAGGACAGAGGCAGCTCTCCAAGACACGTTCGTGGACTTCAAAACATTTCACACCCATGTGAGTGTTTTGTCAGAGGGGCGCTGCAGTTGTCTGGATTCCTGAGGGGCCGGGGGTGGAACAATAGTTTCTCAGTTAGGCCTCTTATCCAGAAAATACTGTAGTTTCTTCTTTCAAAGATTTCAAAGACATTGGCATTGTAAGTGAGCCAACTGCGGTTAAGTCTTAGGCTGGACGGATAAGCAACGCAGGTGAGAGCAAACCCAACGCTGGGTCCTCTCCCAAGACCAGTCTCAGGCTTTTTATGGCACTTGCCTGCAGGGGATTTGAGGAGGGATTAGTGCTACTAAAAGGACAGAAAGATAGAGGCTGGCCAGTGTAACTAACCAGCCTCACCTTTCTCTTCTTGTTTATTTCCTCTCCCAAATTATCTCTATATGCATACATCCTGCTGGTGTTAAACATGTAACACTGTAAAAATAAAAATAAAAAAATAAGCTGCCTTCTCCCAGTTTCAAAATTCATCTGTCCGTGATTGGCTGCTTTTCTTCACTTGGATTTTCTCCAGTTCATCGACCCGCCTCGGCTGAAGGAAAACAAACCCAAGAGCCATGCTTCGGAGCTCCCTGTGGTCCACATTCCAGCTGCTTGTTTTGCTGTACCACCTTATTCCCCCAGTGTTGAATACCGGGCCCCTGGAAGAGTAAAAAACAAAAAATGTCAGCTGAGGATTAAAATAAAACTTTGAAGTTATTATAAAACTGCACGCTGACACACAAACAGAGGTTAAGGACCACAAACCCTCAATAGGATTAATTATGTCCATGACCTCCATCAATATACTAGTATATAGTATATATAGGCATACTTTAGAGCGCCTCCTACTGTGCTCCATGGCTGCAACACAACAAGCGCCTGATTGCTACGGAAACCAAAACTTGCGCATGTTAAATTTGGTACCGATGATTGGATTCAAAACCAAATTTTCCATTAAAGAAACAATTTTATTGGAATCGTAATTTTTGGAACAAAGTTGGAACCGGATAAAGTTTACTCTGACTTTGCAGTAACTCTGAGGACCCCCTGTTGGAGATCTCCAGTCTGGGTGGAGGAGGTGGCACAAGGGGAAACCCGCTGCTCCATGCTAGCGGCTTGCAGGCAGCCCACCTGCTTGTGAGAGCTGGTGGTGACAGGCTGCTGGGAACACTGGGAGCTCTGGCCCGTCGTGGACAGCCGGATACAATGATCCCCTTCTTAACAGCAGCAGAGTCTGAGGCCCAGCGAGCCGCTGCCAGCCCCCCGGCTATCCATGAGAGGACGCGGCATTGCCAGGGAGAAAACAATGAGGCCTCTATTAAACAGCATCAGTCGCTCATTAAGGAGGGAGAAACATTTCTGCAACTGTCTCGCTCTGATGACTATAAAAAAATCTCTTACAATGGGGTCACTTGTGTTTCAAATGGCACACTGTGTTAAATCTAACAGGTGACCCATTACCTACTAAGGACCCAAAAAGTTTCTTATTAAAAAAAGCATCAGCACTATAGTGACACATTAATAGGTAATCAGTGTCTAGAAGAGCTGATATCTACAACGCAAGGGCAGAGTCCAGTATTGTCTCCACAACACAGTTATCAAGTCATCTAAAGCAGAACCTAATGACAACAGCCTCCATGGCCGCAGGGTCATATTTTGAGTTAGGGGTTCTGACAAATTTTCGAGAGAGACATTTTCAGCCAACGTCAACCACCACATACCCCACTGTATCCATCACAACGCTCCACAAGTGGAAAAACTAAAACAAGAATGAAATCCAAAACCCAAGACAGGGCAAAACTAGGCACAGGTAACACAGGAAATAGGCCCAAAGCTACAACAATGGTACAGAATAGGCCTACTACAAGCCCAACCACTGAGCCACAGAATACAAGGGTATAAAACACATCACTGAATTAAAGTAAATCAAAAATGAGCTGCCTGGTCGTCTGTTGCTAGCAGGGTCCCTGTGGGAGTGACAGGTGGAGAGGTGCTGCTACTTCTTTCACTTACAGTTGCTGAGTTTTCTGATTCAGGTCTATTTTTTTTTTTTTATCCTGTGATTGATTTATGAAGAAAGCCAAAATGTGCTGCCAGCAGCGCCTGCACCTCCTCGGTGGGGCACATGACCAGCAGCGCCTACACCTCCTCGTGGGGTACATGGCCAGCAGCGCCTGCACCTCCTCGGTGGGGTACATGGCCAGCAGCGCCTGCACCTCCTCGGTGGGGCACATGGCCAGCAGCGCCTGCACCTCCTCGGTGGGGCACATGGCCAGCAGCGCCTGAACCTCCTGGGTGGGGCACATGGCCAGCAGCGCCTGAACCTCCTGGGTGGGGTACATGGCCAGCAGCGCGTACACCTCCTCGGTGGGATACATGGCCAGCAGCGCCTGCACCTCCTCGGTGGGGCACATGGCCAGCAGCGCCTGCACCTCCTCGGTGGGGCACATGGCCAGCAGCGCCTGCAACCTCCTGGGTGGGGCACATGACCAGCAGCGCCTGCACCTCCTGGGTGGGGCACATGGCCAGCAGCGCCTGCACCTCCTGGGTGGGGTACATGGCCAGCAGCTTCAACACCTCCGCATCACTCCACTTAACAGAGTTCAGCATTCCATCCATTCTCGTAGTAATTCACATACTCAAGTCATTCAAGGATATTTGGCTTTTACAGATGGCGTGCTGTGGGCGCGTGACTAGCTCACTATTCCGAAAAGGGACAAGACCGTGTCCTGAAGTAGGAGCTGAAAGAGGTCAGAGGAACTTAATAATCCCCAACGTGAGACAAAAAGGGTTAAGGGAACATTATGTTCTAGGAACTGCAAAAATCCCTCCGGTCGGAAAGCGGCTATTGATCATCACAATCAACAGGTGGTGTGTGTTCAAGACTATGCCAGTAAAATCACATTCAATCAAATTAAATAAAAGGCCCCATTCAGACACTTTATAAACATAAAACATACAAATAATGTGCCTGCTATGGTTTTTCAACAAAAAAGAAGGTAATTTACCTTGCTTGTTTTTTTGTTTTTTTTAAACTTACACTGCAGGCTTCAAGCTTCTACTTTGACACAAAAAGTTGCATGTTGCACCATGAATGGCTTCCTAACTCTTTGTGATGTCACAAAACCATGCATGTATGTATTGTATGCACAAGTCTTTCAGAGAAATCGTTCCTCCTTTAACAACTGGAAGTGAAAACAGAGTATCTGAGCGTCAAACTGTGCACAGTGAGGATCCAACATCCACGTGAAGTAACAATAGGAGGACTTTAAATGCGTCAATTCAAACTATGTTGCTGCCTGCAGTGTCTAATGAATAAAAATGGGATGTATACTCTCTGTCAGCAGTGGAATGTAACTAAGTACATTTATTCTAGCATTGTACTTAAGTACAACCTTGAGCTACTCGTACTTTACTTGTCTTTTCTTTTCATGCCACTTTCTACTTGTACTCTGCTACATTTCAGAGAGAAATATTTTAATTTTTGCTCCACTACATTCATCTGACAGCTTTAGTTACTAGTTACTTTACACATTAAGATGTTTGCACATTAAATGCATGTAGTTTATAAAATACAATGTTTATCTACATGTCCAGCTGAAGTGATTCAACCATTAAACACTTCCCGTAGTTAATTGACAAAACTGTTGGGAAAGCTCCAGTTTCTAGGATCTTTCTGCATTGAGTACTTTTACTTTTAATACTTTAAGTACATTTTCCTGATGGTACCTACATACTTTTTACATATCCAATGCGAACATTTTACTTGTAGCAGAGTATTTTTACAGTGTGGTATTAGTAGGCCTTCTTTTACTTAGCTAAGTAAAGGATATAAATACTTGTGTCGCCACTGGTCTCTGTACTCTGTTCGCCTCAGTCAGAGGGTTGTGAGAGGTCAAGGATCAGCCACAGAGCACAGCAGCAGACCTGGAACCTAAAGGGTGGTTTATGTTTAACCACAAACATCCTGTACTAAGTGACATAGGTCCCCAAACAGGATGTGTATGCACCAAGGGCCCTCTTCAACCAACTCCGTTGATTTTCAACCTCCATTTCTGTTGATTAAACCCCCTTTGCTTTTTGTGAGATCTCACCTTAACCAATGGATTGCCCATGACTTCCTCATGTTGTTTTGTCCGTGTTGCTTTTCTCATAGCCCAGCTGCCTCATGACTTCGCTGCAGTAGGCCTCCACCTGGTTGATCTGCAGAACGCTGAGCCGCTCCCTCCAGGCATATATTGCCTCTTTAGCATCCCTGGATGATATCAGGAACGGCTTGTCCGAGGAATACCCCTGGCCGCGCGTCATGTTCAGCGCAAACTTCTCTAGAGCAGGGAAGGTGGACAGGTTGGAGAAGTGGAGCAGCCTCTGGAGCTCCTCCATGGGGTTCAGAACCAGGTCCTCGTAGCGGATGCGGAAGTAGCTCCTCCACACCCAGGGGGGCGAGTTCATCACCAGCATCATGTCACTGAGCCAGTTGTCACAGATGAGCTCCATGGCACTGGAGACGTAACTCTCAGCCCGGTTCACCCTGTTGTTCGGCACGAGCAGCCGCTTGTACTTGTCGTTCTGCTTCTTGCTCCTCAGCACCTGGATGCTCTCCTTCACCAGAGCCAGTTTGGACTTTAAGCGGGAGTTGTGCACGGCCCTCGGGTCTCTGAAGAGCTGAATGATCTGGAGGTTTATCTCTGGGTCTCTCATCAAAGGAATCAGCGTGCCCAGGTCCAAAACGCGGACTCCTTTAATCACCATCACCGGGTACTTCTTACACTCCTTCTCCAGCTCCCTAATGTCCCGCCTTTGGCACTTTGCGCACTGGTCCTCTTTCACCAGCCCGATTTCGTGTCGCTTGTGCGCATCGCACAGCGGCTCCGAGCATATCACCTTGTTCATTTTCCAGCCGAATATGAACGAAGTGGTGAGGTTTTGCGAGCCGGCGTAAAGTTTGAGGACGGAGAAATCGCAGCGGTACAGAGCGTTCATCATGTCCCGCACTGCGCCCTGCAGACTGCCCGCATCCCCCGGATACAGAGCCTGCCATATGTGCCACATTGGCTCGTATAGGTAGAAAACATCGGGGTGCTGGTTGAACAACTCCCCCAAAAACGAAGAGCCAGTCCTCCAGGTGGCATGCAAGTAGATGTGTGTCCGAGATTGGCTCCTGTTCACGGCGTGCACCGTCGCTTCGCTAGCGTTAACTTTGTAACCGTTATCCCACAGCAGCGCTGTGTTATCCAAGTCTGGGCATCTGGGCTGTTGCTGGGGCAGTCCATGCTTATCGTTTTGCTCGGATTTATCCCTGTAATCTAACACGTACGGAATTAGGAGAAGTAAACCTGAATATACCACGATTAAAACCAAGTATTTCTTATGTAGCCTCCTCTTCATTTCCTATGGCCTGTTGAGGGCTGGCTAGCGGCTTTTCTCAACGGTAGTCACGGTGGTTTATGAGCCCTTGGTCGAGCTACAGTGAAGTTGTGTGTGAGAGGATAAGTGTGTGTGTGTGTGTGTGTGTTGGGGGGGGGGGGGTAGCCCCGCCCCGCCCCATTTAAAACAAAACAACCAGATTATTTCGCTTTCCTGTTCACACGTACGCAGTGAAAAACTTACACGATACGTTACACGATAAAAGTAATAGTAAAAGCGTTACAACACGTGTAGTTTGTACTTACCCCTTTGTGAAAACACACAAAAAGCATCAAACTAACGTTACGTAGGATGAGCCCCGTTAAATTGGGGAAATATCAAAGAGCCTTGAAGAAAAGAGGTTCCAACGGTTGCTGTGTACTGTAACTTAATGGAGTAACGTACAATGAATTGTGGGAAATAGTGATAAATGAGTGCTCCCTTTGAATGGTGTATTTAGTCGGTTGTGTGTTCTTATCGCTAGTCATTGAACGTTTTGTCTGCACAAGTTGACAGTTTTAAACATAAACTTTTACATGAAAATTTAAACATATCCCATGTTATAATGTATGTTGATGCTGCGCATGCGTATTCATCCTCGTTTGTTGTTGGAGGCAAACGCTGCGTCGTTGTGAAACTGAAGGAACCAGTTGAAACATAGCTAACGTTGTTGTGTCTTTGAAATAAATGGCAGTATCTAACATGTTATCTTTCGTGCTAGCCCTTTAGCTTGCAGAGTCACCAGGCCAGCAACAGGACTGACCGAAAGCCAGTTTTGCTAGCTACAAGCTTGTAACGTCAAGCTAGCTGCAGCGCCACTGTCAACATCAACATGGCACACTGGAGCACCTTCGAAAAGGAGACAGAGAGAGAAACGAAAGCGTTAATAAGATGTATCAGCGGGGTCGAGGATGAGGATGACCAGAACTTTCAGCTGGCACTGAAATTTGCCTGGTCTAATTTCAGGTGACATATCCATTGACAGGACTGGAGCTAGCTTGTCAGCTGCTAACATGTACCCAAACGTTAGCCTCAAGCAGTGATGCTAGTAATAGTCTTGTTTCTTGACAGGTTTCATCGTTACTTGGACGTGGACAGCCATAAAGTCCAACGCAGTATAAGTGGGTGAGTGAGTCTGGGGTGCTAGTTGCTCTTGCTCTGTCTACTGTCTTTTACAGCCGCATAGCAGTTTTATAATTCATAAATAAAATGCAATAGTTGTTATATTAACACATGACATTGCCATTAGAAAGGTCATGTTTTTTCGTTCTTCCTTATATCACACTACAGGTCTTTCACACAACACTGTCTGTGTTTTTCAGAATCTATGAAAAGCTCATGGTCCACTCAGACGTGAGTAAAGCAGAAAGCTGGACGAGGCTGACTGAAGAGTTCCTGAACACACCTTTACCTAATACAGATGGAACAAAGGTATGGCACAGTTTTGCAGACATAGGCTGACCGAAAATGAACTCATGAGTGGAGTGAGGCACTATGATCCAACACTGCCCTCAAGACAAATCCCCAATAAATACATTTTCTCCTCGGCCATGTTTTCTCAGGCCAAAAGCCACAGCATCCTGACAATATATGTGAAAAATTACATACAGGACAGTTTTCTATATGTTGTTTTTGCAGAGTGATGTACACTACAGTGTCCTGTCACTGCTGCTCTTATTATCGGGGTCCCCGTCAAACACAAACTTTACTGAGAGACCCAGGGTGAAGGAGGCCGGTGAGTTGATGTCTCATAGATGCTTAGTTTTACTAATTGTAACTTTTAAATTCTTTTAAATGCTTGCATGTCCAAGTTCATCATCATCACTGTATCTTGTGTCTGCAGAAGAAGTGGACAACTTTGACTGGGCCAAATATCTGATGGAGGGTGAGGACATAGACATCGGACCATATCCAGATACCCCTGTGAGTAAATCATAATAAAACCCACCCTTTATGGACATGAAGGGTGCAGGGTTCCCATATTATTATAGTAATCTTCCGTGGATTACTTTCCACATATTTACTTTATTCAGCTCTTGATGTAACGTGGCCTAGTAAAGTGCCTTTATTACACGTGGTAAATTCTAACTAGAATAAAATACATCACTTAAACCCCTTTTGCTTCCAGCAATTACAGTGTTTTTAGTCTTTATTCTGATTAGAATGCGCCAGATGTTATTAAGGCATTTTACCTATTTTCAAAAAATTAGTGCCTTGGATTTTTTTCTTGATATTTCATGGCTCTAATGTGTGGGAAGGGGAACCCTGTTGTATTGCACCATTGGTGTGTTTTAGCTGTAAAGCTGCAGTGAAGTAGGCAATCCATCAGAAATAAAGCAGTTCCCCGTCTTGTTCAGATGGATTTCTATCTAAATCAGTCTTGCCTGTTTTTATTTAGGAGTGGTCTGAGGAAGAGAGCGAAGATGATGACAGCCAGCAGCCAATCAGCAGGGAAGACTCTGGGATCCAGTTGGACAGAACGCCCCAGGAAGACCAGGACAACAACAACAAGACAGTTCCAGTTACATGGAAAGGTGAGACAGATTATGCATCATCTTTATAACCATAATATAATCTACATTGAAGCCCGTTTTGAATATGAAAATAAGACCCTGTGTCTGTGTTTCTCTAGTGGGTGAGCCTGACGCCAGGGCCTGGCTTGAACAGCATGTAGTGACACCGTACTGGGTGGCTCATGCTCCTCGCTTTCCTCACAGCTTGCATTTACACTCCAACTTGCTCAATGTGTGGTAAGTAAACCGCTGTATAGGACTTACAGCAGTGTTTAGGCCTGATATCAATATAAGCTTTATAAAACTACGGCAAGTATTTGGGCCAAATTTACTATGATTTCAAAAATTAAGCCATAATATTTCTTGATAAATATTGTTACATTTTAGGAATATAACAATGTTGTATGCCGTCATAAAATTGAGTAGATAAGATTGCATGTGCATTTTTAGCATTGCCTTACTCTCTATATGTAAATGTATTACATTTACTATTACTACTTTATCTCCGCATAAGATTAGTGTTTCATCTGAAATGTTATTTTCCTACGATTCGTATGCAGCTAAATTTTTCTTATGATATTATGACTTTTTCTGTAAAAACATAATATAACAGCTTCATTCATAATATGACTTTGGTCATGTTAAATTGTGGCTTTATTCTGATCATATTATGTTTATTTAAAACAGAAGAAGACTTAATTCACATGACTATATGCTCCCCCCTCCCATTACGTTGCATTGCATTATAATTTTACTCTTACAATGAAACATTTGGTTTAAATGCTAGATGTGGGTTTTCAAAACTGGCTTAAATATCCAGTATTTCCCAGCCATACCGGTCTCAAAAAAATTTGTGTCATAGTTGTAGCACAAATGTAATCACATTCTCAGGTTTGACGATCTTAAGATAATTAAGTGGTCTGAAACATACTGTAGCATGATACTGCACTTTGGATAATGTTTTTGTTGTATTTTTTGCATGATTTGACCATCAGAGTCTCTCTTCTCAGGGATCAGCACTTGTATAACACTGATCCATTGTATCTGCCCGAAGAAAAGGCCTTTGTCACAGAGACCCAAGTCATACGAGACATTGTGGTAAGATGTAATGATGCCATGGTGTGTGTGGGACCGCGTTCATTGTACAAACTTACAAAGAAATCTATCTCTTACTTTCTCACAACTTGTACCTTTTTATATTGTGTAGATCCCCAAACAACTGAGTCCTTGCTGCAATGTAACCCTATGGGGCAAATGTGCATCGTCAATTTGGTCCACTAGAAGTGCTTCATTTTGCCACTGACAGGCTTAGATTATTATTATTTTAGATTATTATTCTGTTTACCCATAAACATTTCTGAGGTCTGAGATGTTTTTTATGTTTAAAAAAAGGATCTTTAACAGAAAGGTCGACCTCCTTAGAAATCCTTTCCTTTATGTTGTCGGACACAATATTAATCTGAGTCTGTCAGTGGCAAACAAGCACTTTAGTGGACATAAATACAAGCTGGACAATTGCCCTATTAGCTTACATTGTAGCTTGTTTCTCTGCTGCTGACTGCAGCGATCTCGCTTAATGTCAGAGATTGTTGTTCCCATCAGTCACTTAGACACAAAAACATAGAGGAACATAGGGTTGGAAAAACAGTAGTTACATTAATCTTGTTTTTGTGTTATCATAAAGTTAAGCTGTGTGAGTGTTATGTTGCAGGCTTCTCTCTGGGGTGAAGAAACACTTTATATTCCAACACCATGATGGAAAAGTGTCTGTAAGGAATAACGTGGTGGTAACTCATCTGACCAGTGTAAGTTGAAAATCTGAAAATGATTTGTATTATATATAAATAAATGTGTCTATTGCCCGCTGTAGTAACACAGACCCTTCTCTTTGTGTGCTGCAGAACTGTCTGCGCTCTGTACTGGAGCATATTGCTGTGTACGGGCAGGCGGTGTTCAGGTTGCAGAGGTTCATCGATGAGGTGACGGGGTACAGCTCGGAGCCGTGCCCCCCAGGCTCCAGTTCCTCCTACAGCTCCAAGAAGGGCTCCGAGCCTCCCTTCAGGACCTACCAGGCCTTTGTGTGGGCCCTCAACAAGTACTTTACTAGCTTCAAAGAGGAGCTCACCACAATTGAGAGAAAGATCATATGCAATGGCAAGTGTGTTTTAGGGGGGGTTGAAAATGTTCTATTCTTAAAAGAATAGTACAGTCATTCAGAATGACTACCTGCTGCTCTCTGTGCAGCATTGCTGTTTTGAATATTTGTCCCCACCCCTAGTTAATTCATGAGGGGTTCATTTCTTATGTCAGTGTTGTGATCACCTTTTGCAGATGAGACGGTGACCCTGTCTGCTGTTCTGGAGCGACTCAATCCTCACTTGGCACAAATCAAAGTGCTGCACAAAGTCTTCTGCACCGGAGTTGCCGAAGTCCCCCCTGAGACCCCGAATGTGGTGCGGGCCTCTCACTTGCTCAACACCCTTTACAAAGCTATCATAGAGTATGACAGCGTGGGGGAAGCATCAGAGCAAGCGGTAAGTTTGAGTATGAAGCTCAGTGAATTCAACACCTCAAGAAAACAATCTGTATGTATGATCATTTCTGTGTGTCATTTTCCCTTCTAGGTGGCCTTGTTATTTTCTCTGTGGACGGAGACAGTCAGACCATATCTGGAGATTGTGGATGAATGGATTGTTCACGGCCACCTGTTTGACCCTGCCAAAGAGTTCATCATCCAGAGGTATGGAGCGGAGATGGTTGAACAAGAATCTTAAAACATTTTGGTGGCTACACTACAGTAATTGATAGTCCTTTCTACACCCACTAACATCTGGCCTTTGTCTGCAATGGGAAAGGTAACAATCGGCATTTGCTCCCAGGACAAATGACTGCAGTAGGCACAGTAATTTCCTGGCTCCAGCCACTAATAGCAGTGATGGAAAAGAACGCCCGGGTAGATACAGTATGCAAATTTACGCTAATGTACACTAATTTTCTGCCCTTTTTTAATTCAATGCTGTGATGTGCGTCGGCTACTTCTGTCATTTCGGCCACAAATTCAATCCTTTTCTGCCCCGGAGTCGGCACAGAGTTTGAAAGAATGTGTGTGTTGTATGACTGGGGGTATGTATGGGCGCGAGTGAGTGATGATGAATGCAGAGCGATTGGTCTGAGCAGAGGAGAGTTTTTAGCAAAGATATCAAATGAATGTACAGTAGAGTTTGCAGTTTTGTGCACTCTATCGAAAGTGGGGGCAGGAACAATAGCGACACTTCTTTTTTTCGGAATTAGTGACATCGAACATAACACACCAGAAAAAAATCTTGTCTACTGGCAATAGGAAAGGAATCTTTTGGCTATTTTTAGCAGGTTTACCAGTGTTCACAAAACCTGCATATGCTGTAAACTTTATAAACTTTTGTGGAAAAAGGGTATGACAGAGACATTCAATAGGCTGAGTTTTCCTCTTTTTGTCCCGCTCAGGAACAAGGACGTCCCAGTGAACCACAGGGACTTCTGGTACGCCACGTACACGCTGTACAGTGTGTCGGAGACGGTGGAGAATGAAGAGAAGCTGAACGATGCAGCCAGTGGGAGCTCCGGAGGTGATCAGGGCTCCAGCAACAAGCAGCTCACCATGGTGTCCTTCCTCAAGCCCGTGCTCAAGCAGATCATCATGGCTGGGAAGTCCATGCAGCTGCTCAGAAATCTGGACTGCAAGGAGACTGAACAGTCAGAGAGATCCTCTAGAGGTCAGTGTTTGCTTTTCTGTAGCTGTGCACCCAAACTAGTTTAGGTTTCAGATTTTCCAATTTTTTTAAATTTTTCTTTTTTAACTAAACAGATTAGTGGCTAGATCTGCAAAAATTATTTGATTAGTTGTCAACTAATAAATGAATTGGTAGTTTATGAGAAAAAAAGTAAACACTTTTTTGATTCCAGATTCTTCAATGTGATAGTTTCTAGTTTCTCTTCATTCCTCTGTGACAGTAACCTGAATATCTTTGAGTTGTGGACAAAACAAGACATTTGAGGACGTCATTTTGGGCTTTTGGAATTAACGATCCACATTTTTCACTATTTTCTGACATTTTATAGACCAAACAACTAATCGATTAATCGAGAAAATAATCAATGGATTACTGGACAGTGAAAATAATGGTTAATAGTTTTAATAATTTTGCATTGCAGACGCAGAGAGGAAGAGTTTATACACACTGTTTCTGGAGTCAGTGCAAGCACGCCTTTGTAGTCGTGAGGAGTCGCCCACAGACACAGTAACGGAACAGCAGGCCACCAGGAGGAGCCTCATAAAGATGCAGGCCATCATTGCACAGACCCTGGAGATCGAAGACGTCCATGATCCCTTGTTGGCCATCAACTTTGCCAGGTAAGCGGTTACCACTGCACTCACTTTACAAAGAACTCCTCAGACTGCTTGACTGACTTTTGTTCCACTCAGGAATAACCAATGAAGCAAATAAAAATGCTAGAATGTGAAAACAAAAAACACTTATAATCCACAGCTGTCATCCTTTCAAGAACAAAGCTTTGGGCCTCAATTTAGCCATCATTATATAATGCCTTTTTTGTTGCAACTGCTGGTTTTATAATCTCACAAATGGTACAAAGGGATTACATGTACTCTTTTCGTCCCACACTTGCGTTGGTAAATCCAAAGAGTTAGAAAATCTTAAGTAGATCTGGTCTGTGTTTCCTCCTCAGGCTGTACTTGGAGCAGACTGACTTCCACGAGCGGTTCTCCGGAGGCGATTTCATTGTGGACCGCTCATCTCAGGCTGTCACCTGCCAAACATTTGAGCTCACCCTGCGCTCTTGCCTCTACCCCCACATCGAGAAGAGGTACATCGAGTGCTGCGGGAACCTCATGAAGACACTGAAAAAAGACTACAAGTAAGCATCACTCATGAGGTTATATGGCAGAGGACTTTCTTTTTTTTACGGCATGTAGAGCATTTGAGTTCCTTGATGTCTCCACAGGCTGCTGGAATACCTCCAAGCAATGAGGAACTACTTCCTGTTGGAAGCCGGAGACTCCATGTATGACTTTTACACAGCCATCTTTGACAAGGTGCAGGAGAAGGAGAGCTGGCAGCAGCCGTCTTTTCTCAACGTTCAGCTGCAGGAGGCAGTGGGACAGCACTACCCGGAGGACAGCGGGAGGTACTACATGGATTTAGAATTGATAAATTAAATATTTATTGTCATTGTTTTCAATAATGAAACACAATTTAGCAGCTTTGAAAATGACAATGTAAATAACAATTATCAAATAATGAAATTTAAATGGTAAAATTTAACATAAAATCAAGATAAATAACACTATGAGGGGAGTTCCCTATATACTTATGGGGTAACTGCACTTTCAGTTCTTGGGGTTTATTGCACATTAGCCTAGGGAGGAGATGGAGAGGAAGAGGGTTTGTGCATTTTATTTCCTGTGGGGAAAAAAATGTTTTCAGATTTATTTATCTATCACTAAAGAATCAGATTGAAGGTGTGTTAAGACAATTAAGAGGATCACTCCTTTTAAAAAAAAAAATATATATATATAATTTATAAGTCAAAATTTTCCAACATCATTTCCTATTTTATAGGTTGTCAGTCTTCTTGGAGACCATCGACCCTGCCAGGAAAAAACATCCTGTGAATAATCTGGAAGTGCTTACCCTGGGTTACAAGGTAACGTAAATGTATTTGCTCACATTTTGTCCATGCTTTTTTTTTTTTTTTAGCCATTTAGGCTACTCATTTTACTCTCCACAGGTTCCCTGGCCGGTCGACATTGTCATCAGCTCTGAGTGTCAGAAGATCTACAATCAAGTGTTTCTCCTCCTGCTGCAGATCAAATGGGCCAAATACAGTTTGGACACACTTCGGTTCAGTGGTATGAGTTATGGTTGTGGGACTTTAAAATCCTACATTCTCCAAAAATAAAGCTCCATTAGTTGAGATATGCATGAAAACAACTTGGTTATGTGTAAATATCTTCAGGCTACGTGGCATCCCCCCAGTGTATTTTCAGTGTCAATTTTAATATGTGCAATGTGTTTGTTTCTGGTAGATTTCACAGACATCACTAAGAAACTGGAGGGAGCACTGGCTGAGGAAGTAAAGGTCAAAGAACCTATAAATCAGCAGATTCACAGAATGTGCCTGCTCCGGGTCAAACTGATGCACTTTGTCAACAGCCTTCACAACTACATCATGACCAGGGTGAGACGAGTCACGGAGCACACCGTTTGACAGCAGACATTTCATCTGGTCACAGGAGGAACACCACAAGTGTCACTAATACCAATTAATGATCCACTATACCAGAACCGCCAAACCAACCAAAGCACCTAAATGGAATTTGGTCATCATTCATTTTATTATTTACACGTGCGTTTTCCTTCTGTGAAATGTTGAAATGTCTTCCATGGAAAAAGGCTTATCACATATTGTTGAGCATATCAGTATTTTTCAAATCAAAAGAATACAATTTTATATGACCAGTATAGCACTGCTGTTAAAGGACCATGTGGTTTCAAATGTTTTCTCCCATTATTGACAAATAATGTAACTAGGGCTGCCAATCGATTCAAATATTTAATTGCGTTAATCGCATGATTGTCTATTGATAACTTGCAATTATTAACATATGAATCACAATTGTGTTATCTGTTCTAAATGTAGGCTATTTTAAAAGGTATATTTTGAACATTTTAAATGCTGAAGTGGGATTTGAGACTCAACGTACTCCGGTGGTAACTCGGTTCACACCGAAGGTACATGCAAATAACTTTAGTCTTCCAGAGAATAATCTGGAGGGGCTTTGAAATTGAACTTGCCATTCAAAAGAACTTTTTCTTTCTCCAATTCTTCCCAAGAGCATGTGTTAATCTTGCATCAAAAAAATAAGTGCCGTTAAAAGGAGTTGACACGTTATTGAGTTATTTTGACAGCCCTAGTTATAACTTTTATATATTTCTAACTGACCAGTTTTTAAAGCAATCATTCTGCAGGTGTGGTATGCTGCAAGTAAAAGAATAAAGACTATTTTGAAAAGTCATATTGGTGTTGCATTCAATGACAGCAGGATTGTACACAGTTTGATTAAAAACACTAGTATGGTACTTCAGGTTGAAATGTAATAATTTGCATACAACCTTAAATGCGTCTGCATTGTATCTCCGCAGATTCTGCACAGCACGGGACTGGAGTTTCAGCACCAAGTACAGGAAGCAAAGGACCTGGACCAGCTGATCAAGATCCATTACAGATATTTGGCAACCATTCACGACCGCTGCCTCCTGAGGGAGAAGGTAAACAGCACACACAGGGAATAGGTTTAACTGCAGTTATTGTCCTGCCCTGTTCAGATTGAGGCAGCTGGGCTGGGCAGCTTTCTACATGAATTCATGACACTTGACTGTTGTCCAATGTTGTTTTCAAAGGTCAGTTTTGTGAAAGAGGCAATAATGAAGGTTCTCAATCTAGTCCTCATCTTCTCTGACCGGTGGCAAGCTGGATTTGGAGCCTGGAAGTAAGAGCTTTTAATATACACTCTAGGTTGTTTTATAATTGTGGGAAAATTGTTTAAAGATTACAAGATGGCCACATACTAATAATGTGTATTTGTTGTCTCAGAAGTACCAATCACCAAACCCAAAATCGGTGCTGCTGTATCATTATTGACAGCCCTGGTTGTGTCTAAAAATTGTGTTTATCTTTTACGTTCAGGATCGAGTCCATTGATAAAATGGAATCCGATTTCAAGAACTGTCACATGTTCCTTGTGACGATACTCAACAAGGCTGTATGTCGGGGCTCCTTCCCTCATTGTAAGTAAAACAACGATCCAGGTCTCTGTTTACCAAAAAACTAACATTGTATATTGATTATTTGCTAGTTCTTTACGCAAAGATAGGGATATTTAACATGAAATAATCATGTGTTTTTGTTGCTGCTTTTCCTCCTGGTACAGTGGAGTCTCTCGCCCTCTCCCTCATGGCAGGCTTTGAGCAGTGCTGAGGAACCATGCTGTCCATGCTGTCTGTTCTGATGCGGTGGACTCAACTCCACTGTTTGCTTCTCTGTCTCGTTGCTGTCTGTTCTCTGACTGCTGTCATTGTTCATGATGATGTGCAACATATGATGTCATTATCTGGACTCTCAGATGTTGGAGGATTATCTGTGTCTTATAAGGACCCCAGTCAAACAAGCTACTTGTGAACATACATTACAAAATGTAACTTTTTGTATAAAGGTGTATTTTATGAGCTGTTATGTTGATTTGTTAATAATGTGTGTATATATGAAGCACAATAAATCTTAAACAAAGATGTAGGTTTATGCCATGTTGTAATTCAACACAGAGTAACATTGCTTTACTATAACTTTTCTTTTATGTTATGGACACTAATCAACTAATTCATGGTTTACCCAGTTAAGCAAAATAACTGCAGATTGTTGCACAAGTTTGATATTCTTTAATGCTCTGACATTTAGCCCTTGGTTTATAAATGATATCCCAAGATACTGCAGTTGATGTCCATACAAGACAGTCCTTGTAAGGAAAGAAGTGAATAGGTATGTTAAATGTCATGGGAATGTCACGACAATGTAGGTGAGAACAATGATATTTTTTAGAATGATATCTCAATTGATTTGCATTATCTATAATTAAACATGCACACTGCATATCTATGGTCATTTCAAGATTCAAGATGTTTATTTGTCATATGCACAAATTTTACACCATGCAATGAAATTCTTAAGTTGCAACGTTTCCCACAATATAAAAAGTATTTGAAAGTATTGTTTAGTAAGGTACTGTAGGTAATGGAAACTAAATTACAGCAGTATTGACCTCAGTTATTTCCAACCAATGAGCAAATTGTGATCATTAACAATGAAAAAGGCCCTCTGTTTATGATGCATCATGTATGACTGTAGCAGCCACCACTGCCAGATAGCTCTGATGCAGTGACTTAAAAGCTTTTTAAAAAAAATGATATGTCTTGGCATTCTTTCAGTTGGTGCCATTAAGGAAAACCGTGTAGTTGTTGTGTGCTTTACATTTGCTATGAAACTAAATAATACAAAGTGAAAACTTAGTAAACCCAATTGACATTGTATCCGTATATGAAAAATACTTTAGTGACCATAGAATCGACCTACTACTAATAAAGACCTAACGATCACCAGTAGTAGGTAGAAATGCCAGAATTGGAAGTAGAGTGAGACTTTTCCCGCATGCGCAGAGCAACCAATAGGACCAAAGTCTCCCATCATGGGCTAGATTTCTAAAGCCTGAAAACAAAGCCGAGAGATGCAGAAGTCTAGTTTTCTCAGACCACTAATAGGAGATTATTATGGAATTTTTGCTCAACTTCACCAAAGAAAGTGTCTAACACAACTTTCGTATCATAACCTACAATTACATACGCAGCTATACCTTGCAGTGTGGACAAAACACATGCTATTTTGAATGGATATATATATAGTACATGCATAATGCTTAATATATTTATAGTTAATTCAAGATTTTTTAAAAGGAAGTCAACTCCATGCTCCATGTAGAGTGTGTTTCGTCCCTAATCCCACTCCACACCTCGGGCAGATCCGTACTGTGCATTCCTCTGACTTTACCTTCCGTCCCTGCCCTAGTGGACGAGGCTAGCACCGCAGCTCGGAGCAGAGTTTCCTGTTGAGTTTCCCTGTTTGAGGGACAGGAACTCCCTGCTCGGCTTCCCTCCCCCGCCCATGATAACACCGACCGAGGAAAGATTCCTCTGGCCGACGAGAGAAAAAATAAAACTTGGATAGAGGACTTCCATACCTGGACTTTCTCAGTCGCCGGGTGGATCCACATCCCGGTTGAATGGCTCTCTAGTCTGACTCATAACCGCACTAGTATTCCTTGCTAACCAACAACTCCGGGTGAGTAGAAACGACTGCTCGCGAAGTTGGTTTCAGAGTGTGTATTTCCAGCTAACTCACGGTGGAAACATTTAAGCGACATAGCTTCGGGTATAGCGTTTGTTAGAGCTGTGCGTTAAAAACGTATTTCAAAAGGACTTCAGAGTTATTCGCTTGAGGGTGTTAACAGCTTGTTGCAAAGCAAAGCCAAGCCATTTTCCTGGCTCACAGGCCCGAGCTGTGACTAATCTCAGGCCGCGGCACGGAGCGGGGATATGGCCACTGCCAGTTACATGTTGGAGGCAGGACTTCCAGGACTTGTTCGCATAAAAAACTTTCTATTAAGAAAGATTTTCTCGCGCTGAACTTCATTTTAGAAGAACTTGTCACTGCTTGTGAGTTGGAGTAGACGTTAATGTGTCCTTCAGGTGTGATAGTGGCAGTAAGATAGTTACTGTTAAAAAAAGAGTCAAAGTTATACACCAATAATTGAGCTAACTGTCAGCAATTATTAATTATCTCTTTATTCTCCTCCATCCTTCTGGTTGTTCCTTTGGGAATTAGCCTACTGGAATAGGACAGCTGTGTTCAGGATCCAGACTGTATTCCACACCCTCCTGATGTTGCATTCGCTGCCCAGCCAGTCATTGTAAATACCAGTTCAGTCAGCCTTTTTTTAACAATTGAAATGGGGAAATATCTTTTTAGTAATCTCATATGTCATATTTTTGAACAAGATTATATTGTCACTTTAGATTCAATTGTGGCAACTGCTGTGTCGACTTTCAAACAGACCAACCCTGGAAAGTGTGGTCCTGTAATGAGATGATGACTTTATTTGTTGTTACACTGTTTGTAGCAGACCCTTATCAGTGCTCTGAGGACAGGAAGAAAGGAAGGAAGGAAGGAAGGAATGAGGGAGGATGATGATATGTGGTGATACTGCAGGCCAAACCACATCTATTGACATTTTGGTGTAGTGGTGTGTTTTTTTCTTCACTGATGCTGTAAAGCTAATTTAGAAGAACACACTTTAGGTGACCTATTGTATTCTTTATTAAGCCACTGAAACTGAATAAGTGGTTTCCATTTCCCACTGTATCTGTGTCTGATCACTTATTAAAGTTTTGAGAGAATGTAGACGTCTTAAAGCTCCTCTTAAGGCTAAAATACCCTTGACTGTTATTATTTCAGCAAAATGCTGTTGGGTTGAAGATGGTACAGTGTTAATATGACTTTTTGGTGAGCACCATGCACCACTGAGCATTCAGGAAGTGTTGTAAGATGGTGTGAACAATAACATTTTGGAGAAGTATTGCTGACTTTAATGGTAAAACTGAGATACAGATTCAGTTTGCATTGATAGAAGAAACTGGGGTGATAGCCCGCAAAGTGGTTTCACACCTCTAGCTAAAGAAATAATTACAACTTCGTTCAGGGTGGCACTGTGTGATGGAAAAGCTGATACATGGATGGCTGTCATTGCAACTATCTGATGTTTTCTGTTTGCCATCTTTTAAGGAAATGCCTGCAGAGCATATGATTGTTGCTGTTGCATCTGTTTTATCACTTCACAGAAAGACAGGGGCTTCCTCCTTGTCTTCAGATGTGAAAGGGTGGCAGTATAAGCGTCTGGTATAGCTTCATCAGACATGAGACAATTGGATTTGAACATTTCTGCTGCTGTTCAGTGGCTAGCTTAAAAGGGTACCCAGCCGTGCATTTAGTTTGAGTTTTATCAGCAGAGGTTTTGAGATATCTCTCTTTAACTTGTCTGCTGCCACTCCGCGACAGTAGAGGTGAATAAAATTGTATCTGTGGTTCTTACAGCGTAGATAAACGACATTTCGATAACACAACAGCAGTGATTGCCAACCGGGGGTGTGTGTCTTCTGTTGCCAGGGGTACATGGAAAGATTGTGGCCAACTGCTGTACCGTAATTTAAAACTTTAAAATTGTGATTTGATCGAAAGAATATATCCACATATTAACATGAAGACAACTCTAACACCTGAACACTACATGTTGCTGTTATGTAAGAGAAAAGTAGTTAGCAAGCAAAGTTTAAACGGGTAGCTAAAAGTCATGAATAAACGGTAGAAGTAAATAGCTAAAAGTTCCAATAAGTAATAAGTACTGGATTAACAGTATAAATAGTTATCTAAAAGTAACATGAGTGGATATTTGGTCAAATATTCAGCCTCATTCTTAAATA
Organism: Etheostoma perlongum; assembly: GCA_026937815.1. Taxonomy (NCBI): domain Eukaryota; kingdom Metazoa; phylum Chordata; class Actinopteri; order Perciformes; family Percidae; genus Etheostoma; species Etheostoma perlongum. The sequence goes on from CM049379.1 coordinate 32,394,468, forward strand.
GTAGTAGCCTAGAAGGCTTGTAGTAGGATTGCAGACCAAACCAACCTTAACATTGATGGTAAAACTGTATACATTTTTTTATTATGTATTACCCTTTTTATATAATAGTGTTTTGTATTTGGAGCACTTTAGGAACCGATGAAGGGGTACGTGAGTTCATCTGACAGGGCTGAAAGGGGACCTCAGACCAAAATGGTTGGGAAGCTCTGTTTTTTTATGATTAACAATTTTTTCGACAAAATACATCTCACAAGCCCACTCCTGGACTGATGGGACCCCTTCATTTTCCACCCTCATAAAAGAATCTGTCTGGCTATTAATGAACTAGTCTGACTCTGGACCAGGGGAAGCAGAACAATGTCCTGGTCAGTCTAGACTAGTGATGCCTGGTGCACACCCCCACAGCCCTGTCAGATGAACTCAAGTAGGCCTATGTGTTCATTTGAATTGATTTGAAAAAGTGGTTGTTATTTAACACTATTTCATTAATATCAGTAGCTAATGTTACAGTATTTAAAAAAAAGATTAGTTGAGTCAAGTTTGCATTCATTTGTCGACCACTTGCCAAGGGGGGGCAGGTCTGTTCAAACAACAACCCCCCACTCCCGGCCCCGCACCCCGCTGGCAAATGTGTTACATATGAAACGGAACTGACGCTTTGCTGCAACTCAAACACATATATTTATTCACCTGTATTCACGCACAATGAAGCATATTTTCAGCTGTGATTGAACTGTATCTTTTGAGGAACTAAAGGGCTCTTAATATACAGCAAGTCTTCAAAATGGTTCTTCATAGGGAAGGGAACGTTTGCCATGGCGGGCCGCCACTACAAAATCAACAGAGAGGACACACTAATTCTGTTGAGCATTTCAGCTAGAGCTGCATAGATTAATCGATAAGTGGTGAAATATTAAATTAATGGCCACCTTTTTTGATAATTGATTATTCGGTTTGGTTGAATCGGTTTTATTAAAAACAAATATCTCCATGTCCTGTGGTCCTGTGATAAGGTCCAGGAATTTTGGACTAGGATACATGATAACCTATGTCAGATTTCAGGGACCCAGGTTCCATTCAGTCCAAGATTATTGGTTCTGGGAGATGGGTCCATCCTAAATGGGTTGGATCAGCACATAAGAAGCTGGGTCCAGACTAGTTTAATGACAGCCAGACCGATTCTTTGAGAGGATGGAGGAATGAAGGGCTGCCGTCAATCCAGGAGTGGGCTTGTGAGATGGCTCGGGTGGTGACGTTTGAAAAAAATATATAAAACGGTTTAACAATATATAAATCAGATGTCTACACTAGAAAATGGGGAAAGTACCTGAGCTCTGTGGAGGGCTCCTAAGAAGCTTTGTGCTGAGGAGAGACCTGTATGAGGGGCTTATGGTGTGGTCATTTATATATATGTGTTTATTTGGTTCATAGTCTATTTTGTTGAATGGTCTTGAACATTGCATGTCATCTTTTCTTGATATTTGAATGAATTGTAGCTATTATAAACATTATTATACACATTATGCAATAATTCCTTTTACCTCACAATTTCAACCATACTAAGGTAAGTGAACCTTTCTGCTCACTTGTTTACTAGTGTGGGGAGTATAAATGTGTGGATATGTTTATTCAATGATATTATGACATTAGTCAGGCTACAGTCTTTCTATGTACCGAACCTCCTGGGGGATCCTGGGTCTAGACAACCCACAGGCCTACTGCACTGTTTTCAAAGGGACTATTTCTGGTATGAAGTAGTCTCCCCTGTTTGTTTCTCTGGTTTTAGTTAGTTCTTCTTGTTTATGTCTTGATCAATTTTATTTTATCTTCCTTTCTTTGTGTGATTTCAAAATGAGCTAAGAAGCTTAAGTGGTGTTGTTATTACTGCTGCGTGGGAGGGCCCTGTGTTTGCCCTCTGCTTGGCACACCTAGGTTACCTACTTTAAGCTCCTTACTGTGTAATTATGGAGGGAACACTTACAAACACCAGTGGCCGTACAGGCCAACCTGGCAGGCTAAGTTAACACTTTAAGACACAGGCCTTTTGTAATTGGTCCCTTGTCTGTTTCTTATAAGAGGAGAGAGCTCTGCAGTCTGAACAGGAACTGTGCACTAAAGCAAAAGCCACCAAGGTTCCTTTTTTAAATAATTAAAATGGTTGTTTGCCAAAGCTACTGCAGGCTTAATCATGTTTTTTTTTCTCTCTTTCTCCATATTTTCGATTTAGTCAGTTTCTAAGTACAAAAATGTATTTTTTTAAATGCAGATCTGCGTGTAACCAATCTTTTTATTGGTTACTTTCAGTTTCTCGGACATCAGTTCAGTGTCAGTCGTTCCCTGCGTTGAAGAGGCCGTGCATCACATGTTCTCATCCTCTGCCATTCATACTTCCCTGTTTTGTTGTCTGATCTGCAGTATGTTACACTGCTTACTTGACTGTTTGCAGTTCAGTTAGACAAACTAAATAAAGACATGTGGCTTCATCATTAATGAGATTCTGGAAACTGCTTTACATATCTGGCACTACCCATCTAACTTCCTTCCCTTTTGAAAAGCTGTATTTTGCAACTAACCACACCTGTTTTTACACTCTTTACAGTTAAATAACTTTGTATTTCAGACTCTATTAATGTTCACTTATTCATACCTTGTTACCAGGGTGCGATTTGTGAAAAAAATCAGTTCACTGCACAACAAAACAAAACATGCAATAATTAAATCCCCCTTTCAATACCATGAATATAGAGCCACTTGACCAGCCATGCCAAAACACTTATTTATGAACTTTAATATCCAACGAAAAATAACCTTAAAATGAAATCGCACAATGTGGTTTCAACATAAAAACCCAGTTTAATCAGGATTAAATGAATTAATTAATCCAAACCACAGTTGAAAATGAACAAATTTGACCATGCAATATTTTAAAACGTATTTTGGCTTGTGACAAAACTTTATATATGCAAGGAAGTCTTAAAGCTACCATAACATCCACCCAACCAACTAGCATGTTCTGTGTACGTCTCATTTCTGTGACCAAAAGCTCTTTGTAATCTGATGCTGTCGACGGTGGCCACGTGCTTTGTAGAAATCTTTGTGGAGAGAGTGCATGCCTGCGCTTGCATTGGCCATTCAGGCTCTCCTGTGTGCTAGCCATAACACCTGCATATGCCAATGTGTGCAATGTTAGCCCCTTCAAGTTCTTTTGAATTATATGGACTTTCAGACAACATATTTGTTCCCTGCTTGTCCTTTTTGGAATGCGCCTTGGTCGACGCGCTTAGACATCACTCAGAATCCACTGGTTTCTTCAGTATGTCACATTTATTTCCCTTTATCATTTAGACCTTGTATTAATTTATTTTTCTTGTTTTCTACAAGCAATAATGAACTGTCCCAATGGCATACAAGGATTGACAGCAGAGCAAAAAAAAATATAAGAGATATAATTTAAAAGAACAACCTTATAATCACTTAACGTAACTGGGTGGTACAGCTGTCAAACCAAGCTACAAAACAAAGGACAAAAACTGAATGTCAGCTCTTAAACACCAGCTGATAAAATGACTGCCTCAGTCAGCTGAATGTCAAAAAGCTGTGATGATATGCAACGTACCAAGATCAATTAACACAACTTGTTATCTTATGAGTCTAGTTTACTCAATATTAATGCATTTATGCACAATTCATCAAAATAAGTGAGTATTGAAATCCTAATCTTGGCTCCAGCATGGACCCCCCTCCTCTTCGTGCTCTGTGCTGTGCTTCCAGCTACAGAGCAGGGGGTCAGTGGCCGGTGCACACAGTCGCTGCAGTGAGGCTATTGTGTTGTGTTAGTCGCTGTGTGTGGATTGTTTGACTCACTGTCCATTCTGATTGCAACAGGTATTTTGATTGTTCAGGGTGTCAGTGATGTGTGAAAGTCAGCAGGCAGCAGCAGCAGCGGGCGTGAGAATGCAAACCGAATGTATCTGCTTCATTTGAAACAAGTGTTTTGTGTTTCCAGTGTTTTTCCTGGAAGTAGTCACGTAACACATCAATGAGGCATGGGAGCAGCAAATAGTAGCATGTTGCAGAAAGGAACATTTCTGTACAGTATTTTCACACAGTTTGTGAAATTACACTGTTTTGGCAATGATGTTGTGACATCACTGGGAATACCCTAAAGACCAAAACAATGACTCTGCACCATCACGCTCTGAAATAGCAACATCATTCCATCTAAAATAGCCTGTGTCAAATGCACATTTTCAATTTTAGCATAAAGTATAAATTGGTAACTCGTAGCAAAGACATCTGGGACTGTGTTTAATTTGCATTAACTACATGGAGTTGTTTCTAGGGCTTCAACCAGAGCTGCAAAGATTAATTGGATTAATAAGCCCGTCCCCTCCCCCTCCCTTCCTCGCTTCCACTCACTAAATAATATCTTTGAGTTGTGTACAAAACAAGTCAAGACATCATCTTGGGCTTTGGGAAACACTGATCCACATTTTTTATTATTTTCTGACATTTTGTGGACCAAACAACAAGTTGATTAATCGAGAAAATAAGCGACACTTTAATCAACAATGAAAATAATCTTTAGTTACAGCCCTAGCTCCTAACTAACGATGGTTCTGTCCACAACTCAAAGATATTCAGTTTACTGTCACAGAGGAGTGAAGAAACCAGAAAATATTTATATTTAATAAGCTGGAATAAGAGCATTTTACAAATCAAAAGAATTGATTGATTATCAAAATAGTTGGCAATTAAAATGATCGATGAGTCTTTGCAGCTCTGGTTTGATTACACTCACGTCTGTACTAGTGCAAACAATGTGTATGTGCATCAAAAACTATGCATGTCAGATAGAGAAGAAATACATAAATGACAAGCAAAAGCCAGCTAGATTAGAGGCTGGGTTAGCTCAGCTGGTAGAGCAGGTGCACAAACATTGAGGCTTAGTCCTCGACGCAGCGGCCGCAGGTTCGACTCCGACCTGCGGCCCTCTGCTGCATGTCATACCCCCTCTCTCGCCTCTTTTCTGTCTTCAGCTATCCTGTGAAAATAATCAGAATCAGCTTTATTTGTCAGATATGAGGACACATACAAGGAAGTTTGCTATGGATCGTATAAAGGCCTAAAATGCCCCAAAAATTATCTTTAAAAAAAAGTAAAGCCAGCTAGATTATCAGTTTGTTTTCAGCAGTGCCGAGGCCATGATTCAGCACTGACGTTGTTGGTGTGATACTGAGAAAGGGGAACCTAAAGCACTCTGTGAAGCTTCTGTTCAGAGCCAAAGGTGCAATGTCTGCAGCTGCGTCGGTTTACTGGTGAGCTCGGGGATTGGAAGGTTTTCAGCTTCAAGTTCAGTTTAGCTTTCCTAGCCCATCCTCTGCTGAGCTGCTGCCTGATGCCTGCCACGCTTTATTGGGTTCGATAAGAACTATAGGTCCTGCTTTCCTGGACAAAAAGCTGCAACCATGATTGTTTTTGTCCCTTTCAGCGGCATGACGTCCACAGTGACTTTAGAAGATGCCCTGTCCAACGTGGACCTGCTGGAGGAGCTGCCCCTTCCAGACCAGCAGCCATGCATCGAGCCCCTTCCCTCCTCCATCATGTTCCAGGTCAGTGCTGACAGCTGCGCTTTACCACTGTGTGCGCACACACACACACACACACACACACACACACACACACACACACACACACACACACACACACACACACACACACACACACACAGACTCACACACTCACACTTACTTCCTCTGCTGCGTAACATTGTTGAATATAACAATATAACTCGCGATATATAAACATTATTGTTTATTGTTTGGACACATTCGTATAAAAAATATAACAAAAAGACAAAAGGTGTGTTCTGGAAAGGTCAGAAACCTGTGTGGGGGGTACAAGTTATTAACTCTGTAGGGTGACCAAAACTTTTGCAGACACCATTTTTTAGTTTTCTGTTATTTTGAAAGTGTAAATGATGAAATAAAATCTAACTTTTTGTGACATATTATACAAATGTCTAATCTGTCATTTGACTTTTCATTTTATTATGCACATTAATACACATTTTTACCTGGGGTGCCCAAACTTTTCGAGCCCCACTGTATAGAGTTTGAAAGCGACGTGGATCGATCAGAGTTTGAACTTACCGTACAGAAACCACAGATAGCTTTATGATATAGATCAGTACATATACTGTGCATATATAAAACATAGAAAACTAAAAGAAAATGTCCCTAAATTAAACAATTAAATACATTTAATTAACAGAAATAAACTGCTATGAGAACCGACACATAAAGCCATAAACAAAAAAATGTAAATTGCAAACACATAAGTATCAATATCTACATAAGTATATTTCCCAAATGGTTTAATCAAAATATAATGTACCATTATCAATATTATTTTAAAGAGTGCTAATTGTTGCTTCTCTTGTGCCACCTGGGCTGTTGAGAACATGATTGAGAAAAAATCTAGTTTTCTGTGTTTTACCAAAACATTACAAAAGCTGATAGAAGCCAGTGTCGAACAGGATTAGAATTTATTAGTGGGAGGCTGCAAAAAAACATTATATGCACAAGCTCACTATTGATGGCACATGAATGCACCATTCTGGCTAACTGTTTGATAAGTAAACACTGGAATAAATTTCCAGGCAAAATTTAGTAACGATAACATCAGAAATATGTAATGATTTGGGTAAAAGACCAGGTCCAACAGAGGTCCCAAGGCTGGAATTTAACCAGGGAATTCGGTTGCATGCGCTGTAACCCCTCTGCTACCAAGGCGCTCCCATACTTACATTTTTAATATTACGTTATATACCTTAGTGTCATTGATTTGTAAACATCATTTCCCATCTTCCCACAGCCCAACTTCAACACCAACTTTGAGGACCGAAATGCGTTTGTCACCGGCATCGCCAGATACATTGAGCAGGCCACCGTCCACTCCAGCATGGTACAGTAGGAGGGTCCCCCCTCTGGGATTCACTTTTTAGCGATTCATTTTTCAGTGTCAGTTCTCTCTAACCTAAGTAATGACTTGGTGGGAAACATGAATCCACCAGAATGAGGTCAAGGGCTTGTTGTGAAGAGGATCTGCCTTTCCCACCAGAGCATTTGGTATTGTCTAGCAGGCAGCCTCTAGGATCCAGGCCCCGAAGCAAATGGCCCAGGGACAAACGGATGCTTTGGACCATCTCTTAACAGGAATAGTAGGGCTTTGTGCCTAATTAGTGAGGGATAATTGCTCGGGGTCTGAATCAAACAGCACTTTGTACAAAGGCACGGCTGGCACTAACGCACTTCCCTGCCAACCACTGGGATTAAATGACACAGAAAAGAAGCAATGGTGCATGCCTTTTGAAGTCCTTATGTGTCTTGTTTTGTGTCTAGATTTAGTTTAGAAAATGTGTTTGATTTTTGTTTGTTTAGATGATCTGTTGATCTTCAGTTATCGATGAGACTGACTGGTTTTGTGTGTTGGATTAGAATGTGATGTTGGAGGAGGGGCAGGAGTACGCCATCATGCTGTACACCTGGAGGAGCTGCTCGCGTGCGATACCACAGGTGATCACTGTGTGTCTGGTAACATTGTGTCCTCTCATGAGACAATTAGTCAAACTATGGGCTTGGGCTTGTTGGTGGGACAAAATACGCAATTTAAATGTGTCACTTTGAAAAATTGTTTTGTTTTTTAAACACTTTTCTGACATGTTGTAGACAGAACAATTAATCCAGAAAGTTATCTCCACATTATACTGTAACCTTGATTTTCCCATAACAATTCTTCCTGTTTTACTGTTTGTCTTTTTCTCTCTTAGGTGAAATGCAACGAACAGCCCAACAGAGTGGAGATCTACGAGAAGACCGTGGAGGTCCTAGAGCCGGAAGTCACCAAGCTGATGAATTTCATGTACTTCCAGGTGAATTACATTCTACATTCAGCCGGGACTCTCCTTGGCGGCCTACTGGCCAAGTTGCAAAAACCCCAATCATTTCTCTCTCCTCTTTTTCTCTTTAAGCGCACAGCAATCGACCGTTTCTGCGGAGAAGTCCGTCGTCTCTGTCACATCGAGCGCAGAAAAGACTTTGTCTCCGAGGCGTACCTGCTAACCCTCGGAAAGTTCATCAACATGTTCGCTGTGCTGGATGAGCTGAAGAACATGAAATGCAGTGTGAAGAACGACCACTCCGCCTACAAACGGTATTAAGGAACAAAGTACATACATTCACACACTTGATAACCACGGACACTAGATGGCAGCATCACTCAGCGCCCATTAAGACCATTCACTGTCCAATACCTCACTGCTTAAACGCATTTGTGTCAACCAGGTGTCTAGGTTTTCAACACAGGGGAAATAGTAACTAGCTGCATATGTATGTATAGGATAGAAGAGCATGTCAGTGTTCCAGAAATATAATGAGCTATGTTTTCAAACTACACTTCCTATAGTTTTGGGGATGTAAACAGAAAGTATAATGCCATGGATTCAGTGATTTAGCTGGGAAATGTGTTTTTCTAAGCCTTTACTTACGCTTTGGCTGATTGGCACCATTAAAGTATGCCCAATCAGCTGGTAACGATTCCTGTTTGCAATGTTCTGTTGATCTACAACTACCACTGGATTACTTTGGAATTACTGGAAAACCTAAAAGCTAGGGGAGTGACGAGACACTGACACAGTCATAGCCAGACTCCATGCTGGCTGCTGGTCTGCACTTGTGTACTGATATCACGAGACAACTTTTCACATTGATGAGAAATATTGTCACATTTTAATATCACACCTAAAAAAACACAGTAATTCATAAAGCTTCAGTGAGAGGAATGCAAAAAGAAAACGCCTCGAGTGAGTCCTCATCCTGCAGCGCCCCCTTTTCCCCTTTTTGTAGCACAGGCAATGAATGGATAGAACAGCCAATAGGAATGCTCTCTCTCTCTCTGCAATGACTTGTAATTGGCCAAAGTCTCCTGTGACAGGAAGATTTTCTGAAGCCTGAAAACAGAGCAGTGCAGAAGTCTAGTTTTCTCTCAGACCACTTGAATTACAAAATGCTGAAAGATTTTTTGGGATTTATTTTGCCTAACAATGCAAAAATTAAAATTGCTTACCACAGCTTTAAGGAAGGCTTGGAGAATCATCTGTTTTCTGTTATTTCTAAGTGGATTTATGGACCATTATGGTGTGCGAGAGTCGAATGAATGAATGAATTTGAAAACTGCATTATATAAATTTCTTAATATTTGATAGAGCAGCTGGACACTGACGGGGCCCTGGGGAGGTGGCTTGAAAACTGACAGAAGAAAGATGTTTAATCTTAGCTTGGTGTGATTTGTTATTTTTCTTCTTTTAATTCAAACAAAATCTGTTTCTTACCTTCGCCCAGTGCCGCCCAGTTCCTCAGAAAAATGTCTGAGCCTTCATCCATCCAGGAGTCTCAGAACCTGTCCATGTTTCTGGCAAACCACAACAAAATCACGCAGGTTGGTCAGATGTGCATCACACTGTTCATTCAACATTATTATGATTAGATCATGTTCACCTTAAAATGACAGGTTCTTAACAGCTGGGTGGTGTTGCTGCTGTTTTCTTTAACCTGTTTCAGGGTTCCCAGACCGGTCTGGAACATCTGCAAAAATACATGGCATTCAATAGACCCGCCTACATTTGTCAGTAAAAAGGCCAAAACCACAGAGTGATATGCACCAGTTTTCTTGCCTTGCTATTATCACAATGTACAGTACATCCTGTTAGAGCAGGGGTGTCAAACATAAGGCCCATGGGCCAGAACCGCCCCACAAAAATGTCCAATCAGGCCCACTGGATGACTTTGTAAAGTGTGAAAATTGCAAAGAAGTAATTAATTACAATTCCAAATGTATCACTTTAATTTTAGAGAATATCCTGAGTGTTTTCTCTGAATATTACCTCTCTCTCCCGGGTCCGTAGCATTATTTATTTCCCTACAATGGCCTTAGAACGCTGTTGTAGCTGAAGCAACTTGTGTTTGCCGACATCAAGCTGACAAGAAAACTGTGTTTGATCTAGAGTGGTTTACTTGTCTGGTCCACTTGAGATCAAATTAGGGGTATGTGGCCCATGAAATTAAATGAGTTTGACACTTGTGTGTGTGTCTGTGTGTGTCTGTGTTTGAGAGCTTGCAATGAGGAAAAGTTGAATTAGTGAATTTCAATATTCAATCTATTCTGTACTGTCTGCCAGTCTTTGCAGCAGCAGCTGGAAGTGATTAATGGATATGAGGAGCTGCTGGCAGATATTGTCAACCTGTGTGTTGACTACTACGAGGACAAGATGTACCTCACTCCCAATGAGAAACACATGCTGCTCAAAGTAAGTAAGGCCCTGCATCTGCAAGTGGGGATTGGTTAATGATTGCTTCTGTGATCTCACTCATTCTTAGTCTAACATTTCTTTATTGTTTTTTTTTTGCACATAATTATACTGAATTATAGTAACAAAATGACAAGGGCAGTAAAGAAACGTGAAAAGGACCTGTGATAATGTACCAGTTCCACCCATCTCATTTTCCCACTCAATACACATTTACACCCTTACATAGCTTAGGAAAGGCAGACTAACATACACACGCACTTAAGACATCATCATATAAATGTAGATTGAGAGGTTTGTGGTGTACTATATTGATTTTATCCCTCTAGATCTTTGAAAAGAAAGTAAAGAGTGTAGACAAATATACATACATATGTGATCTCAGTCATTCTAAACTACTCATTCAATTGTTCTGGAGCCTTGTTGACAGTAATGGAACCACTGTTCCACTTCCTAGGTGATGGGGTTCGGCTTGTACCTCATGGATGGAAACAGCAGCAACATCTACAAGCTAGATGCCAAGAAGAGAATAAACCTGACCAAGATCGACAAGTTTTTCAAGGTATGGAAGTGTACACACACATATGTCAAATGCCTGTGGCCATTTGCTGCATGTCATTCCCCCCTCTCTCCCCTTTCAAGTCTAAGCTGTCCTATACAAATAGCGGAATAGAATATTTTGCCTATTTGTACTATATTACACCATACTACAGTACAAATTCCCAACTCATCATAAACCATTTAATTTCTCTTTTTTTCATTTTAAAATGAAGTGAACCGAAAAAAAGGTTAACTGAACTATCACTTTACTGATGATTGATATCAAATGTTACCAACAAGGAAATAGTTTGATTCACCGACTAATCATTTTAGCTGTAATATACATTTTAATCTCATTGCACATTATCCTTGAAGCTTAATTTTAGTATTTGAAATTAGCGTATAAGTACACAAGAGAATAACTGAAAATAAACTGCTTTACATGTTATGATTGGGGATGGTTGCTAATATTTTTCAGTATTTTTATTTGCACTTTTTCATTTAATCAGTTTATTAAACAAAAAAATACCCTCTTCCTTTGTTTAATATTGTATAAATATGCACATCTGTTTGTTGTTGGTGTTCACAGCAACTGCAGGTGGTCCCTCTGTTTGGCGACATGCAGATTGAGTTGTCCCGGTACATCAAGACCAGTGCTCACTTTGAGGAGAACAAATCTAGGTCAGAGGAATTCACTTTTTATGATCAACAAATAAGTAAGAGAGTGAAAGTAAAATGTAAAATCCTAAAAAGTTAAGCGAGTGTTTTATTTATTTATTTTTAATTATGAACAACCCATTGGAAGAGAATATAACCAAACAATGTATTCTACTGAAAAGTATTGGTTGTGAATATCAAACACATGGTGTGGCTATAGAGGATACAGCTACAGCGTTTAGCCAACGACAGTTTAGTTCAGGAAAAAGATCGTGTTTTGGATTAAAACACACATTTCCTGGGTGAAAATATTGAAATTATATTATTATACTAGATTAGATTTTGCAAGATTTTGACTTCCTGTCCATCGCTGTATCCCTTCTAGCCACATGTATGGTACCATCTTCTTCTCCAATAATCCCTGTGTGTTTTTTTGTTTTTGCAATCACTCTCTATTACCCCCTAGGTGGACTTGCACGTCTATATCCAGCAGCCCCCAGTACAACATCTGCGAGCAGATGATTCAGATCCGCGAGGATCATATGCGCTTCATCTCGGAGCTGGCTCGCTATAGCAACAGCGAGGTTAGTATGAATAGTGAATTCTTAGGGCTTAAAGTGAGACACTTGGGTTCTCCGATCGTTGTCAAGGTGTTAGATTGTCTTTCAAGCGAGCATATGCTGATACTGCTGAAGGGTGGATCAATACATTGCTATTATTTACCTTTTACTCAGGTATAAGCCCATTGAAAAAGGTAAAGTACATCCACCACCTGGCTGTTTTGAGAGACAATCTCCTGTAAAAGTAGGCTTCAAATGCTTTTTCTGTTGCGAGAATTTGAATTACCATCACTGATGTAACAAGCTTTTTCAGAAGATTTCTTGCCCCAGAGGATTTCCAGGAGTCACAATTCAGTGTTATTCAGATGGAAATGTAATCAACTGATCCGTAGACCTGAACTGCTGACACACTGAGGACAGAAGTCATTGTATTGGTCACACCCTGAATGGTGCAATTTTCTCCCGTTTCTCTCTCACTCAGTACGTTTCATTAGGTTTTGCCACTTCTTCTTCCTTCAGGTCAGGATTTCATGGTGTGGGCAGTCAGCTTTGGGTTCAGCAGGGTAAAGTGTGTTAATCTGTGTCCGTGTAGGTGGTGACTGGATCAGGGCGTCAGGAAGCCCAAAAGACTGATGTTGAGTACAGGAAGCTGTTTGACTTGGCCCTGCAGGGCATCCAACTGCTCTCCCAGTGGAGCGCTCACGTCATGGAAGTGGTGAGGAAGCACATGTGCAAAGAAAGAAAAAAAATAAATCAGATTTTTAATCATTTTTCTTAAGCTATCATGGAGACATCATTGATTACTTTTTATTTATTGTGTAAATTCTTAGACATTCTTAGGCAAAGACTTGCAAAGGGTCTTCAATTATAATTACCGTATTGGCCCGAATATAAGTAAATAATACATAATAAATAAATAAGTACAGTTATTTTTTCCTGGAAATACGTCTGAAAAAGTGCTCACCTGGCAGCAAGGATGGCGAGCCGGTGGAACCAGAGCATGGGATTGACTAGTGACAGTGAGCTGCGGCTCGGGCCACCTACAGTATTTCAGTCCAAACTAAACCGTAGTAACCGAGCCTGACCAGAATACGACAAGCAGTCTGTTTTTTATGTCCAAACCCGACCCGAGCCCGACTACGTTAATGTGAATTGAAGCACTGGGTTTTTTGTTGCGCTGTGGAGAGAAATAAACACTAACTCTTTTTTCACTAAAATGAACTTCAACATGCTAATTGGTATTAGAAATAGGCCCGCCAACAGTTTACTTTAATTTGTATGGTATTTGAGGTAAATACCATAAGTTGTTCATTTACAAATGTGATTACATTTTATTTTGTTTAAATGTGAAAACTTTATTTAAAAGACATTAGTGTATTCAATGTGTTTTTAATATCAACATTTTCAAATAAAGAAATTTCATTATAAAAACAAGATTTTCCAAAAGTGAGTCTTGAAAAAGAGGGGCTTGTTATAATCAGGGTCATCTTATATTTGGGTCAATACGGTATGGCTACAATGGATAGCACATTACTCCCCGATTGATTTATGGTTGTTGTGGGATTTTTTTGTTGACAACATCTCTTAAAAACCTTCGGACTTCCCCCACAGTACTCCTGGAAACTAGTTCATCCAACCGACAAGTACTCCAACAAAGAGTGCCCTGACAACGCTGAGGAGTACGAGAGAGCCACCAGATACAACTACACATGCGAGGAGAAGTTTGCTCTTGTGGAGGTCAGTTCCGGCTTCATCGCACACACATAGGTGTTTTTGAACTACTGGTGGTCTTATCAGTGATAAAATGTTGTGCTTTTGGCAGGTGATGGCAATGATAAAGGGACTGCAGGTGTTGATGGGACGCATGGAGAGTGTGTTCAATCACGCCATCCGCCACACCATCTACTCGGCTCTGCAGGACTTTGCTCAGGTCACTTTGCGCGAACCACTGCGACAAGCCATCAAGAAGAAGAAGAATGTCATCCAGAGGTTTGGACCACTGTTATGTTTCTTCACACAGTCACAACTGCAACCCCCACTCAAGTTTATCTTATCTTACTCTGCAAGCTTGACACTCCTGTGTCTAGTTTTCCTCGCCTCAAAGCTTTTCTCCCTTTCTCAAGGTTTCACATATTCACATGATAGCTATTTCACAGTATAATTATTTACAGTTCCCACAAACACAACAATCAAAATTACTCAAGTAATCAGTCACATCTCAGCTGCAGATTGTCACACAGCACTCATACATATATTATTGTGTTAAAATCAACACCCAAAGGCATGGATGTGTGAATTTTTCCATCCCTGTTCCTGAGAATGCAGAAAACGTTGCACTTGTACTCCCTGACTGAGCTGAGGCCGAGTGGCAGTACTGGCCAAAGAACCGACTAGAGCCAGACTTGAGCTGATTTTGAGGGGTGGCTTATTTTGCAATAGTTATTAAAACCAACATATATTTCAAAGTGGATATATTAGATTATGCTACACAAGTAGTTTAAGAGGTTTTTTTGGATCAAAAAGTGGCTAACAATTGTGATAGCTCCCTTGTCAGTAAAGAATATGAGTATAAGTATGAGTACATTTAAAGCTGTGGTTGGCCCTTTATTTTAGGCCTTTCAACATATTGTAATACAAGTGGTCTGAGAGAAATATAGACATCTGCATCTCCTGTAGGGTCTGGTTCCAGGTTTAGGATAATCTAGCTGTGATGGGAGACTTTAGTCAACCACGCGTCATGGTGGGCTGGTGGAGAGTAAAACCCAGCTAAATGGAGAGTGAATATTTGACTTGCATTCATCAAGTGGACAGAAACAAATTTACAAAATCTTAACTTTAAAATATTACTGTTTGCATAGCCATACATAACTATATTGCTTTTGGATCGTAATTTTGGAGGTGATGGTGAATCTGTTTTCCTGCAAATTGCCCAGACACGCGCCAGTGAACTTCTGTGCAGCTGCTCCCTTAGAAATCTCTCTTGTGGTTTAAAAAAAGAGGAAAAAAATAACCCTACTGAGTTGCTAAGGCCCTCCAGCTAATTTGTCGCTAGCAACAACATTTTCTGCGCAATTTATTACATTCATAATTCACAAAGGAAGTTGTGTGCAGCAATTCCAAAGGTTGAGGAGAAAACTCATTGCCGTTTTTGAAATGTCCTCTCATTGCAGCGTCCTCCAGGCCATCCGGAAGACAGTGTGTGACTGGGAGACGGGCCGGGAGCCACCCAACGACCCTGCCCTCCGGGGAGAAAAAGATCCCAAGGGTGGTTTTGACATCAAGGTTCCTCGCCGAGCAGTGGGGCCCTCCAGTACACAGGTCTCACCTCTGCGCCTCTGCTTATAAAACACACCTCGTATTAACATTTAACTATCATTATCCTTTCCCACCACCTTACCTTGGACTGTGACCCAGCACAATAATCAGGCTTATGAAGCTCACAGTGCCCCTTCAGCTTCTCAGATGTGAGCTCCGGTCATGTCGGAGTTGAATCATTCCATGTTAAGAGAGATAATATATAAGCCAGGAAGATCTCAGGCAGGGCTCCGCCTCATGAACCAGCCTGCTCGGTATTCTGTATTGTTCTCTCTCCAGGTCTTTCTGGAAGACTTTAATACGTCATTCTTCTCTATTTAAATCCATCCAACACAGTGCTGAATATTAATCATCTGTGCTAGTATGTTTTTTGTGTGTGTGTGTGTGTGTGTGTGTGTGTGTGTGTGTGTGTGTGTGTGTGTGTGTGTGTGTGTGTGTGTGTGTGTGTGTGTGTGTGTGTGTGTGTGTATATATATATATATATATATATATATATATATATATATATATATATATATATATATATATATATATATATATATATATATATATATTATCTCTCACACAACTTGACATTTTATAGTAGCATCCCTTATGTTGCATAAACCAAACCGATCAGCTTAAAGCTCATTTCCAAGAACTAATCTGGATTCCAGGTGGAGGACAACAAAGCCCAGCTAAACAACCACTTTCTGTCGCCCACTGAGGTGAACTCAGTTTGCTATGGCTTAAAAATTCTTATTAAATGTTGCTTTTAATTAGATAATATTAAGTGACCTGTAGGAGGCAACACAGAGAGAAGAGCTTTTACACAAGCTGTATACATAATTTGCGGTGGGCTTCATCTCGGAGGGAGGATTCATCCGCCTACCGAGGCGAGGTCCAGGGTGATGTTCCGACAACAACCTCACACTAAATAAAAACAAGAACAAATAAAAAACCTTATCATAGACTTCAGAAAGTACAGAGTTGAACCCCCCCCCACCTTTGTTTTTTGTTTTGTTATATACAGATTTGTGCAATCTAGCTTCTTTTAAGCACAGCTGCGAGGGGCATTCC
The DNA here is from genome assembly GCA_026937815.1 of Etheostoma perlongum. Lineage (NCBI taxonomy): Eukaryota > Metazoa > Chordata > Actinopteri > Perciformes > Percidae > Etheostoma > Etheostoma perlongum. Next base: position 32,410,965 of record CM049379.1, read on the forward strand.
TTGTAATATAATTACTTGTAATAAATTGGTAACAAATGCTTCTTATCTTATGTGGGAATGAGATAAGAATACCAGTATTTGAAGGATGCTACTTTTCTTTCTACGCAGCTCTACATGGTGAGGACTATGCTGGAGTCTCTCATTGCTGACAAAAGTGGCTCTAAGAAGACTCTGCGCAGCAGTCTGGATGGCCCCACCATCCTGGACATGGAGAAGTTCCACCGCGAGTCCTTCTTCTACACCCATCTGCTGAACTTCAGTGGTAAGAAAAAGGGACCGCTTGACCCTGTAGCTCTTTGAGAGCCCTATGCTTGCTATAGAACTGCTGCTAAGATGCAGAGTTGCTCGTTAAAGCTCTCCTCTTCCTCTTCCAATACAGAGACCTTGCAGCAGTGTTGTGACCTTTCCCAGCTCTGGTTCAGGGAGTTCTTCCTGGAGCTCACAATGGGCCGCAGGATCCAGTTCCCCATCGAGATGTCCATGCCCTGGATCCTCACTGACCACATCCTGGAGACCAAGGAAGCATCCATGATGGAGTAAGCAGAGCATAAAGCATTCCACTTTCAATACCGCACTTCAGTTTCACACTCCTAACAAACAGCGTGTCTACAAAAGAGACATTTCACCCACTTTTTGTTGTTGTTTGTCTCATACACGCTAACGGCTCACGTTTCACTTGCGCTACTCATTTGTGTAAAAATGCCCCCAAATCATATTTTTTAGACTAATTAAGATTAAGCTTTATTTCTTCCAGTTTTCCAACCTAACTGTAGTGATTGCAAGTTGGGTTCTGAGTGCTTCCAAAGCACGGTTGACCTACACTCTAAACTGTGCCTGAACGCATCCTATGTAGACGCCGACAGAGCAGTGAAGCTGCTGCTCTGCTAAAGTGCTGCTTTTGCTTTCTGGGCTGTAGACATGCTTTCCTCTCTCATTCCTACTAAATTTCCTCCTATCATTCTTTAGACATCCTGACGTCTTTCTCTGAGCTTTTCTCTAGCTTGTATTAGCTTTATCACAATAGTCGAAATCAGCATGTGGTTCATCCATCAAGCAGTCGGAAGCTAGACCAACCAAGGCTCTGTCTTTTAAAGTTCAGAGGTCTGGAGGAACTGTTGTGTAACACTCTGGGGTAATTACACTTTTTTTTAGATATTGAGAAGCAACAATTATAGGTTTAAAAATGCCAACGTGTGCCCTATGTACGAAGGCTCAGTACTTACTGCAGCAGGTTCGGTTCCGACCCATGGCCCTATAAATCATGTCATTCTCTCTCTCTCTCTCTCTCTCTCTTATTTCAGGTCTCAAGCTGTCCAAAAAATAATCTTAAAATATTTTTTTCTGCCAATGACCCAAAACTTGTTTCTTGTAACAGACAAGTTCTCCACAGTGTAATTTGATGGGTGGAGGTACTAAAATGCCACACTGTATCTTTGCCTTCTTCTAACCACATTTTGGACTTCATTTTCTGTGTGAGATTGTTAGTTGTGTGACTGGCCAGATGCATTCAGACTCTTCAATGGTTTTTTCTTCTTGTCTTGTCGATCTTATGTTTTCAAGAAGGACCCTGGGTAAAAGCCTCGGATGGGATTAACCAGAAATGTTATCTTTGTTGTAGGATTATGTTGATACGAGGCAGGTTTTTACATAAGCCATTAAGCACATCAACTGGCATAAATCATAAGTGCTCTAATTCTTCAACGGTTCACCCAAAATTGCTAAAAAAAAAAATGTATACATTAATATTAACGGTATCATGTTATGCAACCCAAATAAATTGCTGTTCAGTAATTTATGAAGCTGACTGTACAGTATGTGGGAACAGTTCACATTGATAAACTCTGCAGTACACTCATTTATGTTAATTTGATATGTTTAATCCCCAAAATTTGAATTTAAGTTTTACATTTCCGACTGAAAATGCTTGACAGGGTTTCCCAGACTTGAGTCTTCAGGATTGGATTAATCTGGTTTGACAAATCTAATGGTTCTGCACCTTTTGTACCCCGCAACATGTTCAGCAGTCTCTAACCCAACGTGGAGGCTCTTTCTGTCAGCTTCCCTTCGTTTGAACAAGTTGCCATATTCCAATCTCTGCCCGTATTCATACTGTTGGATACGGTCTTAGTGCAATCCAAACAAAGGCACTTTTAAATAAAGTTTTTTTCTTTAATTTCCTCTAGGTATGTGCTGTATCCCCTGGATTTGTACAATGACAGTGCAAATTACGCCCTGACCAAATTCAAGAAGCAGTTCCTCTATGACGAAATAGAGGCTGAGGTAATAAAATATTTGGTGTATGTACTGGATGATTTGAAATTATTAAGAAGCAACAACACAGAATGTGTAATTGTATAATGCAACTAATGTAGTAACAATAGGCTTTGTGTGCATGTACGTACAGTACTTTGGAGTTGTTGGATATAAAAGAGAGCTGGCAACAGGAAAAAAAAGGACTGCCTACGTATAAGCATTGTCCATGTCAACAAATAGAATCAATAACAAATATTCAATAAAATAGAGTTGAAATTGTAAATAGCTATTTTTCTTACCAAGCCACCACTAAAACACCATGGTCAATTCACTTCATTCCCTAGTAATAACCAAAACATTGTGTTAAATTAATACAAATAAAAAATGGCAACATCTCTAAATTGCAGACAGATAGTGGAAGAGTGATAGTGGTTTCGTCCCCTTTAACATGATCATCACACATTCAAAACGTGTTTTCACACACACATGCTAATTTGAACCTGTCTTGTTATTTCAGGTGAACTTGTGCTTTGATCAGTTTGTCTACAAGCTGGCGGATCAGATATTTGTCTACTACAAGATCCTAGCAGGAAGGTAGGTGACATATCGTTGCGTTTCATACTGTTCCATAAGTAAGGATGTGTTGGGTTTGCCTGTGTTGTCAGTGATTGAGTAAGTGATTCCCAGCGAGGGGTACTTGTACCCCAAGGGGTGCTTCACCAGTTCCCAGGGGTTACAGGTTAATATTGTGGACTAGTAGACATTATGGTTTGATTAAAAAAACAACACATCGACACACATGCTGTATTTAGGTTCGGGCTACGTGCCTCTGTGTTGTTGTTTTATTGGTTGATGCCTTTATTTGCGGTGCAAAGCTTAGAAAAATCTAGATTGTTTAAGATTTTCCGCGTAGTATTTAAAAGAACTGTTCAAAAAGTATATTGATGTATACAAACGCCCCTGGTGTGTGAAGGTTTGAAGCATTGTCAATTCAACTGTATAAAGAAATGAACAAAACTCCAGTCCAAGTCCACTTTTGTAGTGTTGTTCAGCATCCACTTGTAATTAATTGAAGGGATTATTTGGAACAAGGCTGTTGATGTCAGAGTTTTTTGAGTTAATCTGATGGTGAGTTATCTTGTGGGTTAATATTGGGAACCACTGTTGTCATTCTACAATAAATTGTTATTTAAAACATGGAGTCACACTTTGATGGAAACATCACGTCCCAGTAACTTGACTCCTTCTCGGTTTGTCTGAATCCCTCAGTCTTCTGCTTGACAAACGTTTGAGAGCCGACTGCAAGAACCAAGGGGCCCAACATTCCCTGGCCGTCTTCCAACCGCTACGAAACACTGCTGAAGCAACGCCACGTCCAGGTACCAATCATATACGTTGTGTACTGCCACCTTCGTTATTGCGGCGCCATGTTGCGTCTAACTAACTGGTTGTGTATCTCAGCTTCTAGGCCGCTCCATTGATCTTAACAGGCTCATCACTCAGAGGATTTCAGCTGCCCTGTACAAGTCTCTAGATCTGGCCATCAATCGCTTTGAGAGTGAGGACCTCACCTCAATAATGGTATGTTCCTTTTTAAATCTTTTTTTTTTTTAAATAAATACATAACATCCTTGTGTGTTCTACTGTGTGTTGGTGTACACTTGTGGACTATTCTTTCTGTGTATAGGAACTGGAAGGTCTCCTGGACATCAACCGCATGACACACAAGCTCCTCAGTAAGTACCTGACCCTGGACAGCTTGGACGCCATGTTCCGCGAGGCCAACCACAATGTGTCAGCGCCCTACGGCCGGATAACACTGCACGTCTTCTGGGAGCTCAATTATGACTTCCTGCCCAACTATTGCTACAACGGCTCCACCAACAGGTGCGTTAGCTTTAGTCACTGTCAGCTGTTTTTGTCAGTATTCTGCCTGTTCTTTCTACAGCTAAGGTGTCATGGTAGTGTGCTGGCATCATGGTTAATGGCCGTTTGGTAGTCACATCAATCATTAATTACATAATACAGGCGGCACACAGGGATCTCAGCTTGTAGATCACCTGCTCAGGGTCAGAAACGCCGCTCAACACTTTTTAAACACCGACCGAATTGTTTTTAAAGTATTGAGTATCAAAAAATGCCTCGTCATTCAATGTCCAATTTCAATATCTACGGAGTAAATCTCATTAGCGTCCGTGAGCTAATAAGCATGCAGCATGCTTCTACCATGATCTGATAACGGCTGTGATTGGCTGTCTAACGGTACATGTAGTAGAGACAGGCAGGAAAACCTCGACGTTACACAGAGACGGGGGCTCACGTCGTCGGAGCTGGAACATCAATAAAAAGATTTGTGCCATAATGTGTAATGTTGTCATTTCTTTTTGTTTTATAAAATTGTTATCGAAAGAAGTATTGTTTAGGAGCAGGTATAGAAGTCATGGTATTGGTATTGGTACCGGTATTCACATTTTTTGAACAATACCAAGTCCTATTAGATACCCAGATGTTTGATACAGCGATACATGTTTGATGACTCTCTTTCTGTGTGTCCAGGTTTGTGCGCACTGTCCTGCCTTTCTCTCAGGAGTTCCAGAGGGACAAGCCACCCAACGCTCAGCCCCAGTACTTGTACGGGTCAAAGGTCAGTACTTTTTCACCACCCACATCACCACTTTATTTTCTTGGATTACATGCATGGAAAAAGAGCATATTTTTATTGATTTCTGGGTGTGTATAACCTCGTTCATGCTCACATGTTGAAGCCAAATATATTACAAATGGGAAAGCATCATTTTGGTAAAAGATGTGTGAAATATATGAAAACATATATGCGAGGTAAAGTGATGAAGTGAACACTGATCAAAACGTTTTTCATGAGCTTCTTATTTACACGAGCAAATTATATAGACAGGATGAGTTGTTTCACTTGTTACATTTGCAGAACATTTATCAATGAGAACTTTGGAGTGGCGCAGTAAGAGGAAGAAGAAGTTGCCTCATCCCTGATCCAAAATAATAACAAATATGTTTGAATTAGATCAGATAGTAAAGTAGCCTGATACAATAAGACATACAACAAACCAGTTACATGATGCCTGAATCGCCTAGCCAGGCTTGTTGGACACTTGAAATTAAGTAGGGCATTTACTGAGTATATTAAGAGGTAATATTAATGCATTTTTCATAACATGATGCATCAGCGTCTCTTTGTCCAGTTGACAATGCAATTGCATAATATATTTTTTTAATAAATCTGGTCATCCCTGCCAGGCTCTCCTGTGCATTAATCTACGCCAGGGTAATGTGGGAAAAGATTTCCTTTCAGTTTTTAGTTTTTTTAATTCAAAGTGAGATTTGTTGTATTTTAGTAGAATACTGAAAGTCGTTCCAAATAGTCAAACTTAATATGAATCAGATCTGACGCTATTAGCCTGAGATTAGTTGTCTGACTGCAACAGGTAAACTCTTTTTCTTTTTGTAGACAAAGTGATACATGTAAAGCTTGCAGTGTCATGGTTGCAGTACGGCAAGAAGAACAGATGATAAAGTGTGTGTGTGTGTGTGTGTGTGTGTTTGTGTGTGAACATTAGTAATGTTTCAAGGGCAAGAATTAAATAATCCGTGGGCACGAATTATTAAGAGAGCACAGAGTTTCAAGAGAAGAGATAAGACTAGATAAACCTTTGTTGTCATTGCACAAAGACTAACGAAATTGTGAGTGTAACAACTGTAGATGCATTAAAGATAATAAACAAGAGACAATAAATCGAGAGCACGGATTAGTAATTTAACATTCACAGATTAGTTTCTATTTTTTTTCTCCACGACACCTTCTGGGCTTCCGTAGAATTTAAACATTGGATGAAAAAACTCTGGGATAATTCAGTCTGGGCAAAACAATGCTTTGATGACCTCAATCCAGTTGATTCATACTGGCTCTGTGCCAGACAGCTTAGCGAGTGTCCTCAGCTCTTGGTCCTGGGTAATTATGTTGCCAGTGGTCTGCGTGGACAGGGGGGGCTGCATGATGCTGGCATGATTGGCGCTGTCCTCGCTGGTACGTCTGGGAGCGTAGAGGCATCCAGATCCAGACATGTCTTGGCAGTTTGAGTGGGTCACAACATTGCAGCCGTCTGCGTTCTGACAGATGGTGTGGAGACACCCCCACAACAGTATGCCGGCAATGACCAGGAGCAAGACGCAGCAGGTCAGCCAGACGCCCATGGCGAGCTCCCACCCGGCCCGGTCGTGAGCTTTGTTGCCGTCCCTCAGAGTGCTGAACACCTGGCACTGGTCGCGAACTGGATTGGCTCCCTGACACGTCACACACAAGAAGTAGGCAGTCTGGGGGAGGAGGTTGGCCAGGTGCGTGCTGGTCTGACTGACGGGGATGCGTTCCTCGTGCATGAAACTCTTGCGCTTGTAGCCTATGAGCAGGCTGTTCCAGTTTGGGTCGTACATGACGCTATAGAAGGCGTCCAGGCAGCCGGGGGACGACGACCAGCTCACTCTGGCCGAGGTGGCCGAGATGTTGTACACCGCAATCCCCATGATGCAACACTTGTTTCTGTAGTCAGTCGGTCGGTCGGTCGGTCTGTCCGTCTGCTTGTAGAGCCGAGATTAGATATGAGTTTTCCTCCGTTATGACAGTCTTTGTGTTCTCATGGTGTAAAGATGAACTGGAAAAGAGAGATAACATAAACTGAGTAAAAGACTGACGGGATTAATTCATTCTTCATTTAGTCCCAGAAATGTCTGATCTTTGTGCTTCTCAGCTTGGAACTTTTTTTTTATTATTATTATTTTTCGGGCATTTTAGCCCTTTATTTGCTAGGACAGCATAGACGTGAAAGGGGAGAAATGAGGGAGAATGACAAGGATCAGAACCAAACCCGTGGCTGTTACAGCAAGGACTGGGCCCTCTGTACATGGGGCGGACGCCTTACCAGGTGAACTACCCAGGCGCACCAGCTAGGAACTCTATTGAGCCTTCATCACAAACAAGTAGTTGTTACATGAAAAGAGGTTTGTTGGTGATGTGTTGCTTGTTTGGCGTGATTATTGTACACCTATAGAGGAGAAACATTTTTTAAAATTACATGTACATCCCGGTCACAGTGAACAGTGCTAAACATAATTAGTGTATAATGTTGTGGCTACCTACCCATCATACAAAACATCAAAAGTGAAAGAAAAGCATTGGAGGATAATAAGCATTCTATGAAGGATTATCTGGAATAAAGTGCAGTGGTGGGAGGGAGATGAGCGTGCCTTACGCACAGATGTTCAGCAAATGACATAATGCACAATGATTTGTTGGCTCATCTGTGCTGTAAAGTCACCTGTTACAGGACAAGTGGCGTTCTCACAACCTAGAGTGGTTACAGTCTTTTTCAATCATCGAATGACTATTACACTTCATCAGACTATATGACTATTTATATGAACATTAGGTAACCTATTCACATGATCATAGTTATTTATCATTGCTTTGCAAAATGCACCGAGTAAGCCTTGCTATTGAATAATATTACTCTCAAATGCAATTATACAGATGATAATTGTGTAAATCCCTATATGCAAAATAGATGGATAGACGTAGGATAGATGTGGAACAATACAACTCCCTTACAATTTAGAGCAACCAAACGCAAACAGGTGACAGGTGAATATATCACAGCAGATGTTCTGGGGTGGGGGGGGGTGGCTGCATCGTGCCAAAAGATTTTTCCCTCATTGCATTGAAAGGAGGGATATTAGGTGTGATGTTGATTAAATGCCATGGCCAGACAGAGGAGATTGGATGATAATGTATAATTGTATATCTTTTTTCTGTAAAAGCTTTCTTCTGTTATTTGCGGTTGGCAGGTGTGTACACACAATGAGAAAGTATAGCCTGTGCCATGGCTGACATCCATACTTTTCAGCTGCCTACATACACAACGTTAGCAACTGGACAACATACAATACACAACAGTGGGTAACCATCACACTGTCATTTGAGATTTAAGATGTCTTTGCATTTTGACTGTCTTGGTCTAATGATTAAGGAACCTTTTGTTTTGATGACAATAAATGAGTCATTGGTGGATATATTTACATTTTCAACATGAGCTGAGTAGTCACCGTTGGCAGGTCACATAGAGTGATGTGCTGAATGAAACACGTGGTTCTTAGAGTTTTGAAAATTATACGTTTGTTTCAGTAAATGTGCCAAAACTGTAAAACCCCACTGATCATGTGTGAGTAGCATGACCAGAAGCTTTAGCTTTGATATTTGATATTTATTTAAACTTGTAAAATAATTTAACTAACTTAAAACCGATGCCAGGTGGTGACATTAGAATACTTTAAAATGTAAAATAGAAAAGTAGATTTGATCTCTCATGTTAAATATCTTTTTATTTACATGGAACCAAATAATTTCATGTGGAAATAATTAGCTGTGAACAAGTGTTCATTCAACAAGGTATGGTGTTTTTTAAATAGGCTTTTCTTTTCCTTTTTTTCTTGTTGCGTCAGCTGTAGCCCATAGCAACAAAACCTATTTATCTATATGGTAATGAGCCATATTAAGAGAGTAATAAGTGGTCATCCATTCAAAGCATTACTTACCAGAAAAACACTGCGAGCACGTGCATCCCAATCTGTCGTGCCTGAGGTGTTGGTTCAGATAGACTATCCCGCCGTCCTGTTAGTCTTTCTAGAATCTGTTCCTCTGTCAGGTTACGAGGAGCTCTGACGCCTGGTGCTGCCGTGTCGGTTTTCACCCTCAGGAGTGGACCGGAGATTGGCGTGTCCTTGTCTCCTCAGCTGCCACACTAGTGGGAGTGCTGCTGGATTAGAGCAGCGGCAGCTCTGACTCTCTGCCGACAGGGGAGAGAGGGCGCTGAAACCTCTTGCAGTGGATGAAAAGAAAATGCATTGTGTAGAAACAGTTCAACATCCAAGTGGTTCATGATATTTATTTTCAAATGGTTGTAAATGTGGCTTCTTTGATATTGTTTTCTGTTCCCAATTTTGTCCTGCAGACATCATGGTGATGTTAATCATTCATTTCCCCTTGAACAGCACTTTGGTCCGTATGGTAGTTTTAAAAATCTAGTGGCAGGGTCTGGTGAGGGGGCTGAAATGTTGTTCAGTGGCTCCATCCATCTGTCGGACCATTTGTTCTACAGCAAAGTCTCTTAACAGCTGCTGGCAGATTGTCATAGCATTTCCTGTGGCTATTCATGGTCCCCAGAGGTTGATTCCTAATGATGCCAATGATCTCCTGACACTTGTGTTCCCCCGTAAACAGATTGTTTTTCACTTGTACACAAAATCCTTTGCATTTTTAACTGTCCATGAGCTTTCCTCTATTGCCGCCCTCAGGTTCAAATCTTCATTTTGGGGCACCCAGATAGCTCAGTTGGTAGAGCGGGTGCCCATATACTGTATAGAGGTTTATTCCTTGGTACAGCGGGCCCGGGTTTGACTCCGACCTGCGGCCCTTTGCTGCATGTCGTCCCCCTCTCTCTCCCCTTTCATGTCTTCAGCTGTCCTGTCAAATAAAGGCTTAAAAATGCCCCCCAAAAAAAATCCAAAAAAAAAAGATCTTCATTTTGCCCACAAGACGTCTCCTAATCTACCAGGCAGGTTGCAAGGATTTATTATCGTCATTACACAATCCAGGATTGCAAAATGCAATGTAGGTGTAGTTGTAATTTAGGGTGATCTTATTTTTATTGACGATCTCATGGGACAGTTTATTTAGCCATGGCATGGTAATGTTAGACTGAAATATCTCAACGACTTCTTCTTAAAGATCAAGACATACTTTATTGATGGGAAGTTACATTTTATTACACACAGGCCTAAATACACACATGCCCAGGAACTATACATGCACAAATGGACATGACAGGCACCCCAAGCAGTTGGGGGTTCGGTGCCTTGCTCTAGGGCACCTTGGCAGTGCCCAGAAGGTAAAATAGCACCTCTCCAGCTACCAGTCCACACGCTCAGGTTTCCAAGCCAGGGCCCCGCGGACTGAGCCCTTAAGCACCAATAGCTGGTCAAAAGTGTCGTTTATTAAGGCAAATATCTCAACAATGCACTTGATTATGCCTACTGACTTTGGTGGTGCTGACTTTTCTTCTATTACCACCATGAGGTTCACATTTGTGGTTTTAAGGGGCAACTTCAACTATCTCGATGGATTGGTACATATTTCCACATCCCCACAGGATGAACTGTAACATCTTTGTTGATCCCCAGAGTTTTTATGTAATGCCATTGTCAGGCCAAAATGTCAATTTGTCCGATATTTTAGTTTATGAACAAATACCTGCTAAACATCAGCATGTAGTGAATAAATTCATGAAATCTGACTTTGGCATTTAGGTGAAGTCCCCACTGTGCCTGGGACAGCCTTGCAGAGCTGTTAGCACGGCAGTAATTATTGAGTCACTCATGTACTTTATGTATTGTGGGCTTTTAGGAACATTGCCGCCTCTGGGGGATGCTAAAGCCATTAGACATTAAGTTATTTAAAAAAAACAACAACATATTTTGTATATTTCCAAACTGTTCCAACTGTTGATGTGCCCTTGGATGTTGGTGTGTTGAAAGTATTTTCTTTGACAGAGTGACTCAGTGCTGCAGTTCCCTTCTCTACCCAGTTGTTAATAATGGAGAGGATGTTACTGGGCAGTGGCTACAAAAGAAACCATTTTCTGCTTACCATTTATCTTTTAAAGAGTCATCCTCACTCCCTGACGCATCATGGATGATAATAAGCACACAATGCTTATTCGAGTGATTAAATATGTGTTGGTAGTTGTGACTTATCTTCTTCTCATCATCACTCATCTTTCCTCTGCATGCAGACCTTGAATCTGGCGTACAGCAGCATTTTCAACACCTACAGGAACTTTGTGGGTCCCCCGCACATTAAGGTCATGTGTAGACTGCTGGGTTACCAGGGCATCGCCGTGGTGATGGAGGAACTGCTGAAGGTGGTCAAAAGCCTGGTGAGTAGGACAGTAAGAAGCAATGGTGTGTGGGAGGTGCAGTTTCATTGGTGGAACTTCCTGCTGTTACAGAATGAGGAGGGGTTATAGGAGGTCGCTTTCTTTGTTAGTTATGAATGAGACTGATGCCACTGTATACTAAATCAGCAGATAAAAAGGGGGATCTTTGTTAGATTTGTTTTTCTGTGTGTCTGTTCTTCATGGTTTCCTATTAATGAACTGTGTTCGCTGCTTAATGCTCTTATTCTCTTAAAGCTTCAGGGCACCATAATGCAGTATGTGAAGACCTTGATGGAGGTGATGCCCAAGATCTGCAGACTCCCCCGCCATGAGTACGGTTCCCCAGGTAACTGTCCATGTAGTCTATATCCCAACATTTCACACCCGGGATTGTTCAGGTGCACCGGAAGTTTTGCCGGATGTCCGTCCCCGTCCTCTGTCTTTGTGTTGGTGTTCTAACCTCTGGTGGATTTCTGAGGACTATGGTTACCTGGTCCTCAGATCTCTGCAGGGTAAATCCAGACAGCTAGCTAGACTATCTGTCCAATCTGAGGACTATGGTTACCTGGTCCTCAGATCTCTGCAGGGTAAATCCAGACAGCTAGCTAGACTATCTGTCCAATCTGAGGACTATGGTTACCTGGTCCTCAGATCTCTGCAGGGTAAATCCAGACAGCTAGCTAGACTATCTGTCCAATCTGAGGACTATGGTTACCTGGTCCTCAGATCCCTGCAGGGTAAATCCAGACAGCTAGCTAGACTATCTGTCCAATCTGAGGACTATGGTTACCTGGTCCTCAGATCTCTGCAGGGTAAATCCAGACAGCTAGCTAGACTATGTGTCCAATCTGAGGACTATGGTTACCTGGTCCTCAGATCTCTGCACAGGTAAATCCAGACAGCTAGCTAGACTATCTGTCCAATCTGAGGACTATGGTTACCTGGTCCTCAGATCTCTGCAGGGTAAATCCAGACAGCTAGCTAGACTATCTGTCCAATCTGAGGACTATGGTTACCTGGTCCTCAGATCTCTGCAGGGTAAATCCAGACAGCTAGCTAGACTATCTGTCCAATCTGAGGACTATGGTTACCTGGTCCTCAGATCTCTGCAGGGTAAATCCAGACAGCTAGCTAGACTATCTGTCCAATCTGAGGACTATGGTTACCTGGTCCTCAGATCCCTGCAGGGTAAATCCAGACAGCTAGCTAGACTATCTGTCCAATCTGAGGACTATGGTTACCTGGTCCTCAGATCTCTGCAGGGTAAATCCAGACAGCTAGCTAGACTATCTGTCCAATCTGAGGACTATGGTTACCTGGTCCTCAGATCTCTGCAGGGTAAATCCAGACAGCTAGCTAGACTATCTGTCCAATCTGAGGACTATGGTTACCTGGTCCTCAGATCCCTGCAGGGTAAATCCAGACAGCTAGCTAGACTATCTGTCCAATCTGAGGACTATGGTTACCTGGTCCTCAGATCTCTGCAGGGTAAATCCAGACAGCTAGCTAGACTATGTGTCCAATCTGAGGACTATGGTTACCTGGTCCTCAGATCTCTGCAGGGTAAATCCAGACAGCTAGCTAGACTATGTGTCCAATCTGAGGACTATGGTTACCTGGTCCTCAGATCTCTGCAGGGTAAATCCAGACAGCTAGCTAGACTATCTGTCCAATCTGAGGACTATGGTTACCTGGTCCTCAGATCTCTGCAGGGACTAAATCCAGACAGCTAGCTAGACTATCTGTCCAATCTGAGGACTATGGTTACCTGGTCCTCAGATCTCTGCAGGGTAAATCCAGACAGCTAGCTAGACTATCTGTCCAATCTGAGGACTATGGTTACCTGGTCCTCAGATCCCTGCAGGGTAAATCCAGACAGCTAGCTAGACTATCTGTCCAATCTGAGGACTATGGTTACCTGGTCCTCAGATCTCTGCAGGGTAAATCCAGACAGCTAGCTAGACTATGTGTCCAATCTGAGGACTATGGTTACCTGGTCCTCAGATCTCTGCAGGGTAAATCCAGACAGCTAGCTAGACTATCTGTCCAATCTGAGGACTATGGTTACCTGGTCCTCAGATCTCTGCAGGGTAAAAATCCAGACAGCTAGCTAGACTATCTGTCCAATCTGAGGACTATGGTTACCTGGTCCTCAGATCTCTGCAGGGTAAATCCAGACAGCTAGCTAGACTATCTGTCCAATCTGAGGACTATGGTTACCTGGTCCTCAGATCTCTGCAGGGTAAATCCAGACAGCTAGCTAGACTATCTGTCCAATTGGAGTTTTCTGTTGCATGTTGTATATGGTCCAGGTTGAAAAATACCGAAATGACCCTTTAAAGCTCCTGCACTAGTTTATTTACATTCAGTTCACTATTTATGCAATGTACTGGAGCAGATTTCACAAGTCAGCAACGGTGGCCAGTTTTATGTTGTAGTGGCCAGAGCAATAATAATACCACTAATCTCACCTTGACGTAGACATTTTAGATGAGTAAGCACAATTTTTGAATGAACACATATGACTGTAATGTAGGTCAAGAACTTTTTCTTTTTTTTTTTTAAATTGACATGTGGGCAGCAAGTTAAAGAAATAGCTAAACTGTAACCTACACCTACAATACGTGTGTATTTAGCCATAGAGAATGTAGAGAGGACATGAAACTTATGCAAAATGCATGGAAATCATATTTGCATGAACCCAGCCTTGTTTTACTTATACTAGACTCGAGCCAACAGGTTGGGCCTTGTTTTAAAATAATGCTGCACCGCTGTGCCTGTGGAGATGAGCTTTTCCAATAAACATGAGCATTTTTAAGCAAATGGCCTGACTTTATTCCCCGAATGCTCCGATGTACCCAAATGTTTCCTCCTGAGATCCCTGTGCTGCTCACCGAGGCATTTGTTCAGTTACACAAAAGAAGTGAGCGCGTAGGGAATGTCAAACTATGGAGTCCAAAGTAAAGGGCCACAGTGGGGGGGAAAGCTTTTGTGTTGCAGTAGGCTACTTGTTTCTTTTCAATGCTTTTGCTGTCCCTCACAATAGTTTGTGTTACATCAAGAGCGTTTCGTCTGTTTGTTTATTTTTATTTTTTTTTATATATTAATTCGTCGGTTATTATAAACACAGATACCAATAGTTTGGAAAATGCCTAATATTGGCCAATAATATCATATCAGCGGGCTGTAGCAAATAGAATCCCATCAAATCTCCATTAAGTAATAGAAAAAAGAACCTATGTTTGTACTCAAATATTTTTCTCCTTTTTTTAGTTTTTTTTATTCTAAAAAAGAAAAGTGAATCGAGTTGGGAGCGAATCACAGTCAGTACCCTCATTTTGTAGAGACCCGTATACTATACCAGAAAATGAGCCATGTTGTAACAAAAGCAGTGCAAATGTCCAGCAGCATGTGTTTCCGACTGTATAGGCTATACGCTGATGTACAGCCCTATAGACGGTTGAGGGCTGGTAAACTCTGACAGATGTAAAATAACTGAAGGTGGGAGATGATGTATTTAGGCTCTATTTCTTTTCAGGTATCCTGGAATTCTTTCACCACCAGCTGAAGGACATTGTTGAGTACGCTGAGCTCAAGACAGTGTGCTTCCAGAACCTGAGGGAAGTGGGCAACGCCATGCTGTTCTGTCTGCTGAGCGAGCAGAGTCTGGTACGCATTTCACTTGGAACACTTCCAATTTCAGTGCAAATGTGATACATGGAGTTGATTTCCAACTGAAAAGTCTTATGGCTTATCAGTGCACAATACATTACATTTATGGTACAATCACTGAGGCGCCTGTACGCCAGTTGTCTGGTGTAAAATGGGATAAATGCATTTAAGGGATGGCATTTATCAGGAGAATTTCACTTATTCAGCATGTAATTAAAATGTGCTTTCATTTGACTTTCTCTGTATCTTCCTCCCAGTCACAGGAAGAGGTTTGTGATTTGCTGCACGCTGCACCTTTTCAGAACATTCTTCCAAGAGTCCATGTCAAAGGTAAGAGGAAAATAAACACTGATTTATTTTCAAGTTCAGAGGTCTTGCTGAAGTGTTTCTACAGTAGCTGTTTCCAATACCTACACTCGCAGGCTGAGTGAAAAGCCGGCAGTACCTGACAGGAGAGATGAAGTAATCCTTTTAATATGGGGTTAAGACATTTTCCGGCAGTTGTTGCTGCAGAGCTTCCATAGTGTTCAACAGCTGGAGTGACAGATGTGTAATGAACAAAAAAACAAGGGCAAGAGAACCCTGGCAACTTCCTTACCTCTCCACAGCTCCCAGATGAGTGGGACTGTCCGATTGGCTGAGTTTTTGAAGCTTTTTCGTCAATCCAACAGCTCTGATGAAGCATACTTTCAGCCAGAGTTTTCTTATTAGTATCAATTTTTATTAGAAACAATTGAAATGTTACATTTACAGTCACATTTACTTTGAACATACACAGCAAAAACTAAAATACGACACGCAATACATAGCTCATGAGAGATAAAAACGAGATGGCGAAGAAGATGAAAGATAGTAGTTACAATGTCAATATTAGCTAGTAAATAAAAAGCATTAAAAAGGATAAAATTAGAATCTTAAAAAAAAGAACTTCACAAATATATGGTTGCATTGGTTTCAAGTAAGTCTAAATAATTCCCTAAAATAGCAGTGCACTGTGTGACTCCTTCCAGCCGCAGACTAATGTAATATGGTGTGACTCAGAATAAAGAGTGTGTGTGTGGCTCATGGTAATGGAGGAACATGTCACCCCAGATGAACAACTCACTGTGTGTTTTTGGACCACAATGGAGCTCTGAGGTACAGAGGAAAATCACGATATCAGGGTTTGGAGACTGCCGATACATTCCAATACCCACTGTTTGGTGGTTTGTACCCTATCATCTAGTGGCTTGGTAGAGTAGTAGTCCATTTCACAGCATAAGTACAGAACATGACTGAAGATTGTTCACAACAGAGACTTTTTAATGAAGTTGGGAGTCAAGTTAGTTATTGTGTTCACAGTAGCTGCTGTTCTTATCTGTTGTCATGCCTGGCGTCTCCTCCACATTATGCGTTCTGCCCTCAGGGATACTTCCTCTCTGCAAGGCCACTCAGCTTTCAGGATGGACAGAAATACTAAAACAGCAGTTTCGATGCAAATGGTTTAACAAAGGAATTGAAGCACAAACTGTTTGAAGCATCATTTTTGAAAGCAGTTCTCACAAGGCCGGGCTCAGTTCACCATGTTCCAAAGGTTTAATGAGACACTCAAGATATATGTAGGCTAGATATTCCAACACTTGGATGACGTGAGAGTGGATGGATGAGAAAGAGGCTGCTTAGTAAAGGAGCATTGGTTCAAAGTCCACACCGATTCATCTTCAGGATGGAAAACATTATTACAATTAGGATCCTAATTGATGATGCTGATTAACACAGATGAGCGAGGCTTTGATTTAGTTACAGTTCAGAACAGATACACAGCCTGTAGGAGCGCAACTGCAGGTGATGTTTTACTAATTAGCGTGCAATAATTTAAGTTTCTACGTAGTAAAACTACAGTCTAGAGGGACTTGGAAGGAATATTTACAGAACTAACTACATAATTACAGTTCATATTTACTGTGATGCAATAAGTTCATTGTTTGATTCTTTGCACTTATATGTGTTTGTGCTGATAATTTAAAACACGTGGAATTTCATTAATATACATTTGTGAAAATGTGATTGTGCAACTCCTTCAATTACCTTTGATGCTCTTGCTGGGGGGGGTCCTCAGGTAGTATTTTTTTTTTTTTACTGTCACTCTCTTCATGATCCTAGAAATTGATGTAGCTCTGTACTAATTCTTCTTGTGTAAAAGTGAATTGTTAAACTTCTACCGAGTGTGGACGAAGACGAGGGGACTCAGAGCATCAAGCTCTGGCTTCTCTCACTGGAAACTTACACAGCAAATACTAAGAAAATAGAACATCACCAGACTCATCCTTTCACGCTTTTCTTTTCCTCGCTGTGTGCAGAGGGGGAACGCCTGGATGCCAAGATGAAGCGCTTGGAGGCCAAATACACAGCACTGCACCTGGTTCCACTGATAGAGCGCCTCGGAACGCCACAGGTAAAAACGCCGGGACAGGAAGCTGCCGGTATTTTATTTTTTGGGGCTTTTTCCTCTTCATAAGATAGTGACAGTGGATAGACAGGAAAGGTGTGAAAGAGAGAGCGGATGACACACAGCAAAGGGCCGCAGGTGGTGGCCTAAAGGTTAGAGACACAAGGTTGTGACCGAGCGGTCATTGGTTCAGTCCCCAGGCCGACAGGATTAAATCTGGGTGGGGAAGGTGAAAGAGCAGCACTTGTCCCTCCCTTATCACCACCACTGAGGTGCCCTTGAGCAAGGCCCTTAACCCCAACTGCTCCAGTGGAGCTGCTCAGTGACAGCAGATCAGCCTGGGGGGTTGTACTGGCAGCTTCCAGGTAGGAATGTGGAACTGTGGGAATGTGATCAGGGTGTTCCTGAAAAAAAGGACTGCCTGTCAGTGAACCTGCCCTGAATGAATGAATAAAGGTTTAAAAAAGACAAAAACAAAGGTCAGACTTGAACCGGGGCCCCTGCAAACTCGGCCTACATGAGGCGCACGCTCCTAATGGATGAACTGTTATTGTTGTGTTCACTGAATCAGCATTGTTATAGCATGCAACAAATGATGCGCTGATCATATTTGTGTAATTGCCAGACCAATCTCCACAGCTCTGCGGAGGAAGGTCTGGCAACAGGAGCATAAACTCCAGGATAGGAGAGCAGACCTTCAGCGGTTGTTTGCTTTTCTTTAAACCAATCAATCGTCTTGGGCGGCGCTAAGCTCCGGACGCAGCGACATCTGTAAAATGGTTTCAAGAAGGAAGTTGTGATGGAGGAACATTTGCACCCCGCAAAAGAAAACGCCACATCCAATTTTAGATGAAGTGAACTTTTCACACGATTCAGTAATGTGAGCTATTTAAATCAGCTGATACACAGTTAAACCTCATTCATGGATGAGGTTTAACCGTGTTTAACAGTCATGGATATAGACTAACTGGTAAATCAACAGTCATGGATATAGACTAAGTGGTAAATCAGCAGTCATGGATATAGACTAAGTGGTAAATCAACAGTCATGGATATAGACTAACTGGTAAATCAGCAGTCATGGATATAGACTAAGTGGTAAATCAACAGTCATGGATATAGACTAAGTGGTAAATCAACAGTCATGGATATAGACTAAGTGGTAAATCAGCAGTCATGGATATAGACTAAGTGGTAAATCAGCAGTCATGGATATAGACTAAGTGGTAAATCAACAGTCATGGATATAGACTAAGTGGTAAATCAACAGTCATGGCTATAGACTATAGAATCTAACTGGATAATGAAATCAACAGTCATGGCTATAGACTAACTGATAATGAATCCTTTAACGTGTCTCCCGTCTCTTTCAGCAAATCGCCATTGCTCGCGAGGGCGACCTTCTGACCAAAGAGCGTCTGTGTTGCGGTTTGTCCATGTTCGAGGTCATCCTCACACGTGTGCGAGGCTTCTTGGACGACCCCATCTGGCGTGGCCCGCTGCCCAGCAACGGCGTGATGCACGTGGACGAGTGTGTGGAGTTCCACCGGCTGTGGAGTGCCATGCAGTTTGTGTACTGCATCCCTGTGGGAGCCCATGAGTTCACAGTGGAGTGAGTGCAGCAGTGCACACATCTGTATCCTCTCAGCCACTTTTAGTGATTTCTTTTTTATATAAAGTACCACATCTTTATTCTCATGCAACCCATTCCTGCTTTTCAGGCAGTGCTTCGGAGACGGCCTCCACTGGGCTGGCTGCATGATCATCTCCCTCCTGGGACAGCACCGGCGCTTTGACATCCTCGACTTCAGCTACCACCTTCTCAAGGTGCAGAAACACGACGGCAAGGATGAGGTCATCAAGAGCGTGGTGAGATGAGGATTAGCAGGCAGCTCATGACTTGCTTGACATGATACAGCTGTACTAAAATACTCATAATTCTTTGACGTTTTCAGGCTTTGTTTTTGAATGTCATCATAAAACTGGGGGCGGCTAATTGAAACAAATAGTGCCGTGCTTTGTTTATGCCGTCACATCAGTTTATCACATTATTTTGAACTTTGCAATTTAAAAGTGCCCTGCCACACAAAACCATTTCTACTTGCATTTTTTGAAACATGTTTGAAATATGTCTCATTAGCTGTGTAAAGGATGCTCTTAGCCAGGGTCTTACTGGATAGCTGTTAACCAATCAGAGTCAAGCAGCTTAGCTGGTTGAATATTAATGAGAACTGGCCCAAATGGAGCGGAGTCTTCCTGCAGGCTTTCTATAGCACGCTAGAATGGCATGAAACAAGGTAACCACGGTAACCAAGCTACAGAGTCCATGGTAGAACTTCAAACATTACCACAAAGTCATCAGATACGTGTGGCAGGGCACCTTTAACATATTCCATTACACAAGCACTTTATTTGTAAAATGAGTCTTTAGGAACAAACACGTCCCTGCTCTGTGCTTCACTCTACATTGATCCTGCAGGCAGCTTTAACCAACACTCAATAATTAATTTTATTAAGTGGAACGATCTTTGTAATTACAACATACCTGTGTATTTCTGCTTCTCTTTAGCCCCTGAAGAAGATGGTCGACAGAATCCGCAAATTCCAGATCCTCAACAATGAGATTTTTGCCATCCTGAACAAGTACCTCAAGTCTGGAGACGGAGAGAACATGCCGGTCGAACACGTCCGATGCTTCCAGCCCCCGATACACCAGTCACTCGCCAGCAGCTGAGGTGGCGTTCCCCACACTGCCAGCATCACTAGACTATCCGCGAATATTCCTCCTTTACTTTGGGTCTTTAGTAGCAACGGACCACTACATGTACGGAAGGTGGGCCACATTTTTTGGTCAGAATTCTTTTCTTTTTTTGTATTCACTTGTGCCTTATGAGAAATTGATATTTTCCCTTTATAGATGAACTATTCTTTGTTTTATACTTGCAGATTGCTACAGATCAGGAAGGTGAAATTAGTTTTATCAGATACGTATTTAAGGCTTTGCAGTGGTGGAATGTTCTGGGTGGACAGTAAACTATTTTAAATGGGAGGTGAAAGTACATTTGAATTCTATATTGTAGAAGATGCATGCTAAATATTTTAAAGGAAATTAAAAAGGTAACCAAGCTCATAGTCATGTTAAGCATTTATTCACTGTGCCTTGTTTCAAATATTTTAATCATTTTAATTCAATAAATATGTAACAAATCTGTCTTCATCTCAAGAGCCTTTCATGTAAATACTACAAAAAAAGTTCATAACGACTTCCAACTAAAATTGTCACTTAAGTATTACGAAAAACTCCATTATAATGACTGTTCTTTTTTTAATGTACTCATTGTCAGCAGGAACTCATAGAATATATATTAAAACTATTATCGGATTGATTTATAGAAAGTAAGTCAGTGCACGAATATGCATGTACATATAACAAAACATTTCTTTAAAAAAAAAATACTCATTTACAGCGCTACAGAGGAATGAAATTAAGTCAGAATATAACAGTTACTGAATTTGACCAGGTCATATTCTGAAATGTAAGGCGAATTAAAACCATACAATCCACTGGTCTGTCACGTTCCCCATACAGGTGATTGTCTTATTGTTGTCATATTCCACAACAATGCTATGGTTGGTGAGTCAGTAGGCAGCTGGAAAAAAACAGACAAAAACTTAATGATCCAATGAGGAAGTCACTGCCCCATTCCTCCTAGAGACGCTGTCAAAAGGTAAGCCCATTTCTCTGTCCTCCATGTTGTCGGTGGACTCGTTATGTAGCAGGTCATAGTGGGACGCCATGCCGTTGGCCGTGGGAAAAGCCCGTTCGTCCTTCCTCATGGACACAGCGAGAGAGGCCAAGCTAACGCTAATGTCTTTGAAGGCATGGAGCAGGAAGATGCCCACGATGATGGTGAGGAAGCCACTGAGGGTGCCGATCACGTCGTCTGTGCCCATGTGCCCCCACTCCTTGAAGAGGATGGCAGAGCAGGTGAGCACTGATGTGGTGAAGAACACGTAGTAGATGGGAGTCACCAGGGAGGTGTTGAATATGTCCAGAGCCTTGTTCAAGTAGTTGATCTGTGTGCTCACACAGGCCACCAGACCCAAAAGCAAGATCCATGCGAGTGGGTTCCTCGCTACGCTTTTCCCGCCGATTGCTTCCTTGATGGCAATCCCCAGTCCTTTGACACAGGACACTGATAGCGCCCCAATTACTGAGCAGATGGTGATGTAGACAAGGATATTGGTCTGACCGTGACGGGGACCCACGACAAATATGAAGATGAGGGCCACGATGATGACAAGAGTGGCAAAGACAAAAAACCCTAGAAAAAAAAGGAGTAAGGGTGTTTAGCTGGACTTCTATATTTTATATACTTTTATATTTTAAGTATAAATAATTTAATATTGTAGTCATTCATGTATTAGTCACCTCCCTGGTTTAGTCACTCATTTGAATTAAGCAAAATAGGCACCATTCTGATATGGCATGGCTGTATTTCAGTTTGTGCTTCGGTTTTAATATTTTTGTTGTGAAGTATGACTAAGAAGGAAACCTTAGGGAAAGAAATACTTCTGGACAAGATCTCTGATGTTAGGTTTGTTCTGTACCTGGGTCAACCAGCTTCTTGGCCATGTGCTCCAGGCTGCTGATCTCTTCCTCTTGCGGAGCGTGGATAACCATGGTGGTGGAGCCAAGAATGCTGAGCAGGCAACCGAGCTTCCCATGCAGGTTTAACCTCTCAGTCAAGAAGTACGACGACAGCACCGCACTGCAATAACAGTTACAGTCAGCAGACGCAGTGATTACAGTCCACAATGTACAAATATGAAGAGAAGCCAATTTAGGTTGAAGTGTCCAAGTTGTGCAGTGAGTCTTCTATACCTGACGAGCACACTAAGGGCTCCCAGTGGGGTGACCAGGGTCGCCGGAGCAAAGGCATATGCTGCGAAGTTGGCTGCTTCACCAGCTCCCACTGTAAGGGATTACAACACATTCAGTTAACTACCACGTATGGAAAGGATAATTATGATATAATAAAAAGGCAGGCAGAGATAAACATTGAAATACTGTCTGAAGATTTAGTGTGTTGCAACAACATCAAGTACAAAGATGTAAGCCTGGGTTAGGTATTTTGCGGGTAAAGGACTTCCGAGAGTCTGGGTTAAAAGTTGTTTTTTTTAGACTGGGTATATAATGGTTTAACAGCATTTCAATGAATAGCGAGGACCCACAACACACAAATATTTAGTCAAAGTCATTTAAAAAGGTCTTGAGGACAACAGTTACTAAGTCTAAGAAATATGCTTTCAACCAACTCAACATTGTGCAAATCATCACATCCATGCTACCTGTGCGTGTCTGATCACATTTTGAACTACTGAGTATCATTACTTACTTGATAGTAAACCAGCCCACCAAAGCCATTCTTTTAGATATGCATGACCGCCCTGGCCTGCAGGACAAAAAACAACACATTTTAGACCATGTGATTTCACTCTTTTGAATAACATTTGCATGTAAGCAAAACCTAAATTACGTAACCATCACACTACAAATCAGGCAACTGTGCTGGATTTGAGCTGGAGTTGAAGTGACATGGTGAAGTTCATGTTTACTAGATGTTAAGACAGTGCTGATGACTCACATACACACACTCCTATACACACAAACCCACCCTGCAGAGGTGAGTAAAACTAAGCAAGCCTGAAATGTAGGGCAGGTGTAATCAGGTGTGTAAATGGACTGTCCCCATTGGTTTGGCTACTTAACTGGCTTTCAGTGTTGCACAACAAGAGCAGGGAGTGCCATCCTTCAGCTGACAATGTTGGGCAATTTGTTCCTTGATGTAGGTTATTTGTAATGTGCATTAGATACTCTGAAAAAGGTCAGTACCTGCACGCATCGATCCCTTCCTTGCCAGCCTCAGAAGTCCTTTCTTCTTGAGAATAAAGCTGCCTCCAATGAAGATGCTGGAGCTGATGGCCAATCCGAGACCGATGTAAAAATCATACTTCCCCCTGTCCTGACCCATAGTGAAGCTGGATATGTAGTGTAAGTGGCCCGTCACATTGACGACCAGACAGTTGAGATGCTGACCAAACGTCCAGTCCTGGCCAGCCCAGACACCTGAGAACACATGGAAGACAAAGCATTTATCAGCTTCCGTAAAGAAAAGTCAAAGAGTAGCTAGGTTTCTTACATCAATGACCTACCGTTTCCACAGGCGATATTACAAAGTAGAAAACTGCTATTTTGGGATAAATCCATACGATTAACAGCAGCTATACATTAATTAAGGACCATCTTGTTTCTCTGCGACTGATCCTATACAGACACGCAGGAAGGACTGGCCCGTGTGGCTCATGGACAGATGTGTCTGGGTGTTGTACATGAAACGCCTTGTGTTAACCTTACTCCATCAGCAGCTGTATCCACCTTTTACTTTTAAGACGGGAGTTCAGGAAGCGACTGGTTAACCTTAACCTGGGAACGCTAGGTGCTGGGTTATGAAGTCGCCTTTTACACCCAGTTTGCCAACTATCTGGCGATTAACGTTACATTTACATTATTGTCAGTGGCAGCAGCACTGTGGTGGTACCACAGCGTTACATTTTGATAATTCTACAAGTATTTAAATGCCATTATATCCCTAGTTAGCCAAGTTAGCTTTTATTAGCGCAACGGCTAACTGGCTGGCTAGCAAAAGTCGCTTAGCGGTAATCAAGAACGAGGGTAGCGGTGGCTTACTAGGCTCGAGAAGTCATAATGAGAGTTTAATACCTGTCCAAATGTGGCTGGTTGTTTCCCCAACAACAACACAGTGGTAGTAGCTAGAGGTTAGCTAATAGCTAGCCTACTTCCTGGCTCTGCGGCTAACCATCTCACAGCTATTGCGTGCTCTCTCCATGTTCAGCCAGCAGCGACCAGCTCCGCTTGACGACTGCCGCACTGCGAGCTTCTTTCTTCTGCTTGTCACAGGAGCTGTGTGCCCTCCGGCAGGCTCGAGGCCAGAACCACACATAAAGTAGAGCTGAATACAAAGTCAACTCTTAATATTAATAATTGCCATGAGATATTTATTGCAGTCATTTTACATTATAAAAGTACAAACTAACTTGTAGTATGATTTAAAAAAGAAAAAAATCATGTACATTACAATACACTACACCAACCAAATGACATAAATGTATATTTTAATGACTGTAGGCTATATCAGTCCCACGTTTTACTAAATTAATTAAAGGAATACTTTATTTTAATCTATCTATCTATAAGGACCAGAATGGACATATGGGGTCTGGGTGTCCTCCCCATTGAAATTGTAAGCCCAGAGACTTCATTTCTTGCATTCTGATACACTTTAATGCACCTTTATTAGGCCTATGCAAATAAAGACACAGGAAAAGTATTGTAACATGTCATTGGGTATTTTTAAGTGGGTGGAAATCCTGGAGCTTTCGTAGTGGGTATACTGCGTACCTGCGTATCATAGACTACACCACTGCATTTATAAAATATTTTACAGGTGATATGTAACTTATTTGATTTAATACTTTCAGTGAAATGACTCATAGTGCTTGTAAGCCTAGTGTATTTCTCTTGGACCCTTTAGTATGACAAATGCTTGCCACAGTCAGCACATCACTTTCAAGTGTGGGTTGGTTGGTCAAGTCACTAGGCATCCCTATTAAACCATTTCTGACAGAAAGTACAAATGAAGGCAAACGTGTTCTATGTACATAAATAATCCATAATCCAAATCACATGTAGTACCATTGAATATTGAGACAAAGCAGCCAGTGGCCACAGAACAAAAGTTAATATTTGGTATATCAGCTTTATAAATCTCTCCTTTTGACAAAATGCTCCTTCACTCACCTTCTACACCCATTTTCAAAGATTTTATATCAGAAATATGGGATGCTTACAACCAAACTGACCAAACATAACTTGGATGCACCATGCTTTGCAGGTAAAATTAATGATTTTCATTGAGTTTTTGTTCATAGCATTTAAAAAGAAAAAAACTGTTTTGACTAAACTTTGACATAAACCAGTCTGTGATTCACTCAACCTCCTCTGATCTTAACTATTAGTCGAAATAATTCCTAGTTTCAGCTTTTTTTCAAACTCAAAAATTAGGTATGCCATTTAAATAAGGTTTATTGACCATGAATTTAAAAAGAAAGGGAATTTATTTTTTTTAAAGCGCCAAAATCATCAAATAAAGCGACACAAACAACAAAACAACAGAAAAAGCCAAAAAAAAAGTACATTTTTAATTTTGTCCCTGGAAGGACAATGGTAAACAGGAACACAACACATGGGTTAAAGAGACTGATTCTGAAATGACACTGAATAATTCACAGGCACACTGAATAAGTCAGGTGATTGTAGGTGTAGGCGATTCTACACGGATCCAGTCTAGTATTGGGAGAAAAGGACATTCAAGGGCTCTATTAAAGCTCTGAGTGGATGAAAGGAAACAGAATTATTTGCAATTTCTTTTTAACCAGTTACCAATGTTTTGTAAGCCTCTTTGTAACAATTTGCTAATTAGTAAAAACGAAACAAAGGTGGCACATTACCTGTTCCCCTGTTTAAAAGGTGTGACAGGTGAAGAGACGGTCTCAGGTTAATGAGAGTTGCATTTGTAAGTATTAATGAATGATTTAAGAAAGAAAAAGTTTTCCTTTTGGAGATATTTGTGGGTTACACAGTAACTAAGAACTGTTCCATGAGAACTAGTTAATAACTTGTACTATTAATAAATACAGTTTGGTCATTTAAACTGGACAAATCAAGCATAGACTCTGTGTTATAATAATTATATCATCATCTTTTGGACTGAGGTTCCCCTACAGCCCTGTTGGATGAACTCACATACCCTTCATCAGTTACCACTGTATGTTCTAAACGTATAACTGTTAAATGTTAAAGTGGATATTGTTCAACTGAATTGAACTGTCAATATTGAGGTCGGTTGAGTCAGCAATCGTACTATTACAAGCCTACTAAGCTACTACTATTTGGAGTGAAGATGAATGTAACATTACATGTCATTAGCTGACGCTTTTATCCAAAGCGACTTACAGTTGCTATCAGAGGTCGCACACCTCTGGAGCATGTGCAAGTGTCTTGCTCAGGGACACATTGGTTGATGTATTGTAGTGGGAATTGAACCCATGTCTCCCACAGCAAAGGCATGTGTCATAGCCACTGCACCACTGTTTCAACCACTTATCCATTAACGTTACTTTTAGCTAATCATTTGGACTGTTTAGTCATTACTCTTAAAGCTACCTGTTTAAAAGTCTTCATTCTCTTGCTAACTGATTCTCACACACTTACTGTACATAACTGCAACTATAACTATGTAGTGTTTAGGTGTTGCAGTTGATTTTAGTGCATAACTTTTGGATATTACTTAACGTCCGTTACATTCAAGCCGTTGCCAAATGAGTGTCTACAAAGCTAGTTAAGACTCTCAGCTCCACACAACTCTCTCTGGATGTCTCAGTGTGACTATGTTCACAAGATTGGGTCCTTTGGTGACTTTCCCGTGCAGAAAATTGAGTGAAGATAATGACCTCTTTTGAAGAGTCCATCATATTTTTTTTAAACAATTCATAATTTAAATTTAATTTTTTTGGCAGTTTGCAGTTTGGCACAAAAGTCATATAAATGTATGGAATCTCAATCAGTCTGTCTTCTTCTTCCAAGTAATCAAAGCCTCTTGGGAAATGCGGAGTAAAACGACCCCGACACACACTGTGGTCAGACCACAAAGCATGGCAATGCTGTCTGTCAACGTCAGTGCAGTCCACTCCTTGTAGAGAAGGGCAGAAGCCAGAATCACGGTGGATGTGAATGTTACATAGTATATGGCTTCAAACATGTTGGAGCTGAAACACTCCAAGGCCTTGTTGATGAAGAAGAACTGGATCAGGATGCTGACAGCCAGAGTCCCCAACAAGCCCAGGAAGAGAGCCAGAGCTCTGCTGCTCGACGGCCCTTCTCCAAAGACGTCTTGTGCAACCAGGCCAAGTCCTTTGCTGCTTGGGACAGTGAAGCTTCCCAAGAGGGAACATATGGCGACATATACCATGATGTTTGATGTGCCGTGAGCTGGAGCAATCCACACAATGAGAAGGACCAGCAGCAGGACCACCAAGAGGGCATACACTACAAACACTGCAGGATGAGAAAGGACGTTATCTTCATATACAATGCCATTATATTGTATAGTTCCAAAAAGTTATTAATTCAGAATAAGTGCTTACTTGGATCAGTAAAACAAAAAAGCCTGCTTGCAATTCTACTGTGAACACTCATCTATATTAATTTTGGTGGACACAATATTTACCAGAGTAAATTCAACATAAAAAACAAACTAAATTGATTTTGTCACCTGGGTCCGATAGCCTCTCCTCCAACTCCAGTCTCGATGTAACGGTCTCCGCTTTAGGGGCATGAATGATAAGCACAACAGAGCCACAGCAACACAATACACAGCCGAGCTTTCCCAGGATATTTAAATGCTCCTTCAAGATCCAAGAAGCCAGGACAGCCCTGCACCACACAAGAACACCATCTTGTTGCAAAATACGTGAGGCAATTCATAGAGTCCTGAGAGGATTATACAGCGTAAACATGACGCTGTCTGCATTCTTACATTAATACGGGGACACAATGAGAATAAAGCAGTTCATCTTAGTTTAATGTCATGTTACCTAAATGACTCATAGAGATTGAGAATAAACATTTTTCTATTTAACAAACAGATCAATAATTAACCACATCTGTGGTAACAAACATGCCTGATCAACAAATGTCTGCTTGGACTCACATATAAGGACACATCTCTTTGTTACAGAGTATGGATTTTCAATTCAAAATTAAAGTCTGTTATTTACTTATGTTAACCTGTGTACACACACATATACACTATATGATGGATGCCAAATTAAAAAAGCCATAATTCTCTCTTGGACTTACCCAAATAACACTCCAAGGGCTCCTAGTGGTGTAACTATTACAGCCGGGGCCACATTGTACGCCAGGAAATTCCCAATTTGACCAATAATCACTAATGAGATTCATAAATAGGTGTGTCAAAACATTTAGCCTTATACATTCAAATATTGTTTGAAATGTAAGTTTTGGACATTGCCCAAAACTCAGAATGTGCTTCTGTTTTTCTCTATCGCTTTGGCACAATTGTCGATGACTATTAAACTTTGTCAAACTATATGACTATTTATCATCATTAGGTCAGATGTTCACATGACTGTAGTCATTTAAAATTGCTTTGGCACAAAATGCACAGAGTAAGCCTATTATTACTCTCAAATGCAGCTATACACGTGTTCATTGTGTAAATCCCTACATGCAAAATAGAGCAACCAACAATCACAATAACTTGTCACACAAATAGATAGATAGATAATAATAGGTAGATCATAGTTATGTGGTGTTGTTGTGATAGCTGTCAGATGGATAGACGTAGGATAGATGTGTAACAATACAACTCCCTTACAATTTAGAGCAACCAAACACAAACAGGTGACAGGTGATTAAATGTCATGGCCAGACAGAGGAGATTGGATGATAATGTATAATTGTATATCTTTTTTCTGTAAAAGCTTTCTTCTGTTATTTGCGGTTGGCAGGTGTGTACACACAATGAGAAAGTATAGCCTGTGCCATGGCTGACATCCATACTTTTCAGCTGCCTACATACACAACGTTAGCAACTGGACAACATACAATACACAACAGTGGGTAACCATCACACTGTCATTTGAGATTTAAGATGTCTTTGCATTTTGACTGTCTTGGTCTAATGATTAAGGAACCTTTTGTTTTGATGACAATAAATGAGTCATTGGTGGATTTATTTACATTTTCAACATGAGCTGAGTAGTCACCGTTGGCAGGTCACATAGAGTGATGTGCTGAATGTAACACGTGGTGTGAGGATTGTCCTTGTTTGTGCCAAAGCGATTGAGTAAAGCTGATAGATGGTGCTATACTTACTGGACAGTGTGCCACTCCACCACACCACATCTGTAAGGTACGACCCTCCTAGAGAAATCCAGTCAACAGCTGAGTCAGTGTGGCTGACTGCTGTTAGTTCTACATGGTTTCCACACGTCTATCCGTGTAGATATTCTCATGGCTTAAAGTTCTCCAGTGCAGTTTTACATTTGTATATTTCTTTATTTCATACATGTAGTCACTGTGGTAAAGTTGGGTTTATATTGGGCGTTGGATATTCGACACATTAGAAAAATCTATGCAGCTTGCCCTATTGACCAATCCAAGCCAAATCCCTTTTGTTGAACTCAGCTAACTCTCTTACACATTGCACAAAACTTATTTCTTTGATTTTTTTGTAAATTTTATGTAAAAAAAGAAAGAAGAAGGGGGGGGGGTGAAATCAAGGACATTTTTTTTACAAAAAACATGTACTGGGGACATAAAAAAAAAACTTATAAAATCATAGGATGGAGTTTTTGGAAAAATAAGTTGTGTGCAATGTGTAAAAGAGTTAGCTGAGTTCAACAAAAGGGATTTGGCATGGATTGGTCAAAAGGGCAAGCTGAATATAGATGTTTCTAATGTGTCGAATATCCAACGACCAATATAAAACCAACTTTACCACGGTCATGTAGGCTAAGGGCAGCATGTGAGGCTCACCAATGCTTCCTTGCGTTAACCCATGGATGTATTACTGTGAGAAAACCGCTGTGTTCTTGTAATAATGTCGGCCTGATGCTGTTGTTTCAGTGATAACGTTACCTCTGTCGCGTGAGCGCAATATTCCCTTTTTTTGAAGCACAAATGTCGACCCATTAATGAAACTTGACACTACTGCTATCACTATTCCAGAAACGGGCAACGAAACACTCCTCGGATCCGAGTCTCCAGCCATGACTGCGCCTGGTGTTTCTTTAGTTTAGCTCACTCTTTAGTTCACAATCACTCAACACGCAGGTTTCGTAGTTTGGACTAGGAAGTGAGAAAGTGCGCATGTGCAATTCTTCGAGCACCCGGCTGCGAGTTTTTTTTATTTTTATTTTTAAGCATAACCATAACCATAACCATAACCACTCTTCTTGCCTGAACCTAACCAACCCAACCAGAGCAGGCAACGAGTACTAGCCATTAGTAGTAGTAGTAGTGGAAGATGACTTCCCTAATGAATATTCATGAGACTTCCCCCACCATCCTGCAAAAAACTCGCCACCTGGCTGCAGCATCCCATCACTTAATTTTAATAAATTATATTAGTCTAGGCCTAATTTGAAAGGGCTAATGAAGATTTCCCATTAATTGCCTTCACATTGCAATGAGACTCCGTTTGATGTATGAACAAGCTGTCTTGCCTCTGACATGTCACTCTCACAGACAAAGCCTCCTAAATTACCACAGCCTTGAGGCTGTTTATAGAAAATATCCTATATCTAAGTCAGCTTCACTATCATGTATCCCTGAATATTCATCCCAATAAATGAAATGACATCTTAAGCCCATTCAAAGGGGACCATATCTAAGCATTGTCTGCTGTAGCTGCAGTGTTCTTAGATGTGCCATTGTCAGTTTGAACAGTACACATTAAAAAGGAAATCAGGACCTATCACTGGAATAGAGTAGCCTTCCTTTTACAGTAAATCATTTTGGTGATGACATTTTAAAGACTATCTTCCTCCTAGCCAAGACATAAAAATACTAAAAAAAAAATAAGGATCCAGTCTGAAATAAACTGTCAAGCATTACATTTTTAGATCTCTCACTATGCATCGGCCTTGCTGCTGCAGGGAGCAGGACAACAAATGCTATAGATAGATAATTAGATAGGTAGACTTTAAGTTCATTTTGGCAGATTTCTTTTGCAATCTAATTTCCCACATAGACATGAACACTGTATCTGACGTGTCATAATAGCTTCTTTCTTACCCTTGAATTAAATGTGAATGCCACATGTACATTAAATAAAAAATAAAATCCACATTATACCTCCAAATTATGCAATATTCAATTTTAAAAGTCTTTTATTCAATTGAATTTAAGCATTTGGATTGAATGAGGGTATGCAATAAATTCTGAAATAAATAACTATAATTAGCCTAAATAAATATCTAAAATGATATGAAACATGTCGCTCTGTAGCTAAATAAAACATCAGTGAAATAAACAGCTGAGAGGAGACACCCCGCCACCTAGCGGACAGTTTGCTAGGCCAGACCCGCCCCTCGTAAGTCCCGCCTCGAATTCAGAAGGAGCGCACATTTTATGACCCTGGGCGGTACGAGCGGGCGGAGTAGACTCAGTCGACAACGGATCCAAATCACTTCGCATTAGAAACCTCACGTCAGTGGGCTGTTGGGGTAAAGATCAATCGCATTGAATCTCCCAGTTACGACTACGTAATTTGTTTCCATGCCTCGTGCCCCAGTACGCAACCTGTCAATCAACTCCATTATGAACGTCTTGTTAATGCAGCAAAGCAGCTGAGGGGACGAGAATAGCTTGAGAAGAGACCGCAGGTAATTTAGAAATTTGTTGTCAAAAATGGACGTGCTATCCGCTATGTTGCTAAACTCTCCGGAACATTGCTCCTCATTCTGTTCAGTGTCATGTCTCAGAAGCTTGTTCATCGTTGCCTGGAAGATGAGAGCTGGTGCAGCGTTAGCTAGCTAGCTAACGTTGTGTTGTATTGCTGTCTATCAAGCTAGCTAAGTAGTTAGCCTTAGCCGCCAAGCTAATGTGAACATTATCAGCATCATGTGTAGCGTTATGAGCGTTTACTGCTGTGTCAGTCACTGTTATAACCCGCTGGACTAGTGTCTGTTATCATGTATCAAAACCAGGTTAGAGCCACGGTATCAAGGTTACCAGAGACTGTGCCCTTGCTAACATTCAATGCTACGATAGTCTCATTTAACATTTGGAGACATCTTTGACCTAAAACTCCAGCAATGTAAATGAAGCTGATGTAGGTTTTAGTTTACACGTCATAATAGTTTTTGGATTAAGAAAAATAACAGGGATAGTCGCATTTGAAATGGTCGATCTAGCTACATAAGTAACTTATAAATCGTTTTGTGTAACGTAACTTCCACTGAAAGGTTTATGACAAAAGTAGCAACATGTAGATGTTTGCTGTGTATTAAAGACACAATGGGAGTGATTCCGTCCTATGTTTTCCAAACTGGCTTTGGGCTTCCCTTTTGTTTACATTTAGGTGATTATATTGATTGGCCATGCGGATTTAACCCCTTCTATGTAAATTCACCATTTTGAGGAAATCTTAGTGTAAGGTTTCATCTTAGGTGTTGAACTACGTTTTTATTCATTTCAAAGGAAACTACAAACAGGCCTGAAAAGTAGCATGCTGATGTTCTCCAACCTTACTTTATTATTAAGTCATGGGCAAGCCTGTCCCTCATTGATTCATAGGCACTTAACACGTTTGAGCTGATTCTCATCTAACTGTTTTGTAACTTTTTGAATTTGTCATGTATTTCAACACAGCCTTACATCTCTTCGTCTTGCAGGTTGGCTGCATTTGCAGCCAGGAGAGGAGAGGGGAAGATGCCTTCTCCATCTTTTACCCTCGATGCTCAGCTGAGATTTCATGACAAATGGCTGAAGATAGACTTACAGGTATGTGTATGCTGGATATCATTTGGAAATAGCGATTCTAAAACAACTGCATAGCTCAGTTTATTTTAGAAGCTGCGTTGTTTCTAAATTGTTGTCAGTCTGACTGTGTTGCATCATGTTGGACATACTGCTAAACCTCACTGATTAGTAAATGTGTATCTTGTCCCTTTTTCCAAAACATTTTTTCTACATGCCAGAAAGTGGATGCATTTTACACTTGTTAGCTTAATAATCCAACATTTTGCTTCTTTAACATGATCAGAGTCAAAGAGAGAGTGGAACTGTAGGGGCTACATTTATTGTAATAACCTGATACACCTGATCATGTTAGACATATCTGCAACCTCTGGCCTGTAAGCTCTATCAAGCTTCCTCTTGCACAGATGATTATTGTTTTGCCTGTAATGTGAGAAGAGATGTAACCTATAATATAAGAGTATGTTGTGTTTGGAAACAAACCCATGTTGGTTGTAATTATGAGATATTTTATCAATATCTGATGGATTTGTAGAAGAAATGGAAACAACGCTCTAAATCCACTCACTCATTCTACGTAATATTAGCACTTCCAAATGAAGACTAAAATTGGGCAAGGGTGTCATGTTTTCCTATCGTTAGAGCTCTGTCCACTACTGAAGGCAGCTTTAGTGTTATGTGTCTGGTGTCATCTGTGAGCTAACATGTTTTTGACATTTAAGACATTCAAAAAGTAAGACCTGGCTTTCCACTTGGGAGTATTGAGTGGTGGACCACTATGATGATTACAGATTTTTACATCAGATGTATCCTTGAATCAGTTGGAACTTAGTGGTAAAGAAGCTATTTTGTACTCTCGTTCCTCACCTATATTTGACATTAGTTTGTTGGTGTTAGTTTTCTTAACAGATGTTCTTCCACAAGTGAAACAGGTGAAATAATCTTTTTCCCAGATGTTTGAAACTCTAAAGACTAATGAAATACAGGAAAATAGGAATTTTAAAATGTGATAGTGTGAAAAGAACATTTAAAGACGATAGTATAACAAAAAAACAAGCTAACCCAAGTTCCCTGGTCACACTGGACCCTATTAGCTCCGAATATAAGGTCCTCATAATGTAATAATAGCCTGTCTGTGACATACTAATGCAGAACTTAAAAAACAAATGCATGAAGATGTGAATACACATTTAACATTTTAAAGTTGACTCTAATAATACATGTGCTGTGCTGATTTTCTGTTTCTCCCTTGCTTTGGCAGCGGGCATTCTCTCCAGAGGGCCTGAGTGAGATGTGGAATGAAATGGTAAAAGATGAGGAGATATCATTCAATGGAGAAGAATCAGCTCACCCCGGTATGACACAGAGAGATTGCAGCATTTATTTTCCCCTCTATGTTGTTTACAGATTTACACATTGCTGCCATTTGTTTATTTTGGCATGGTACATTTTCACACGCTGTCAAAGGATGATACTGAGCCAGGCCAGGGTTAGCATTTTAACCCTGCTGATGGAAATTGAAGGTTAATGTCCACATGTCTTTTGATCATTTCAGAGGATTGCACTGACTGCTTTGGAACTCAGAAAAAGGAGGAACCCAATGACAAAGAGAAGAAAGAGGAGGAGGAGACATCAACATCTGTACATCACTCCATCATTGAGACCTGGGACTGGGGGCGGCAGCCAGGTGAGAGTGCTACCTGCACATGGTTTAAGATGTGCCGGGCTACAAAATATCTTGTTGCCTACTACTGCGATGCTGCCCCCTTCTCCTGTTGTGGATCTTGCTATTTAACGCCTTTCTGTTTCCAAGTAGGGTAAATAATACCATGCTGCCTGACTTGGCAGCAGACGGTTTCACAACACTTAAATGTCGACTAGATATAATGATGCTGACCATTTCAACACATGGCCAACCTCTCTGTTTATTAATTTCACGTCTGTCAGGCCCTGCTGATGTGTGCATGGGTTGCTGGCACGTGAGATGTGGAAACTCTGAAATGATAACTTGGAGGTCTGAGTGGTTATTTTTACCCCTCCGAGTGTAATCTTGGTAGGCGTTACAATGTGCTCCAGCACAGGGTAGCATCTCTTACCCAAGGACTGGGTGGGGCAGTGTTATGGTGGTGGGAGATAAACATTGGGTCAGAGGTATGTGGTGGGGGGAGGGAGGGGAGGGGGGAGGGGGGCGGCTAGTGAATGCAGGTTTTGCTAGTAGCCACTTAGCCGCTCTCTCTTTTTTAATGGCCGCATTTTCCACCTGGTATAAAAATCCAATCTGAGTGATCTCATCACATGTGGACAGCTCTAAGTACGTGTGTTCACTCTTGGCAGTAGAACGTGTCTCCAAATGCGTCTTGAATAGACTGCTTGTGATCAGATCTTATTTCCCTGCTCTATATGCAAATAAACACGTTCATTTCCGTTTGCCAAACCGATAGGCTGGTTGTGGTTTTCTTGCTTGCGTGCATGCTTACATTTGTTATTATTTTCACATTTTTATCATCCATTAGAAATGTGCGATGACTAATGAAAAGCACTGCCCTCAGTCTGTCTGCTGGCCGGTGCTGGGACCTGTGATGGAGAAAAAGATGTTTTTAAAATTGTCTTTTCTCAGCTCTCAGTACGTTCTCAGTCCCTGTGGTTTGAAGTTTAGTTTCAATATTATATCAGCTTTATTTTACGTTTCATGTTTGCTTATAGGGGTCGTGTTAAGTTACTGCTGATGAAGACCCAACATTTCCTGATTTGGCTGCTTCATAATAATAAAAAATGAACAGAATTTATAGGTAATGGAACCGTGCCGTGTTACAGTCACTGCTTTGACCGTGCAGGCTTGCTGGCTTACTACAGCGCTGACATAATAGCAGGAATATCTGTAGTAATACCCTACATATTGATGAAGTATAGGAGCAGATAACATCCAAAACATACCATTCACTGTCAGTGGTTTCTGTAAAATCAGAAATACTTTGGATGAGTACGTAGTTCCACTCACTGTTGAGTAGGCGGTCCTTAATGTGGCTCAGGCCGGGACACATACCTGTACACACTGCTATATGAATGCAGCCAAATGTGGCTCAGACTACCTCCAAATTTGGTCCAAGCAATCGGATGTCAATGTGTCCTCAGTGCGTCCTGGGTGCATTCACACCTGTACTTAGAGCTGTGCACTTGTGATCACCCAGATTGGATTTTACTACCAGGTGTAAATGGGGTTATTGACTGAGCCAGGGAATCAAACTAGTCTGACTGTACAGTGAGTGCAACTGGAACGCTACATAGACGAGTCATTCATGCTACCCTATAAATGTGGTAGTCCTCTTGTTACTTTTTAGCCATGGGTAATGTATAATACATAGTTAGAGACTTTGTCTGACTGGAAACCATATCTGCCCTGACAGCTGAACACAGCTGACTGAACTGTGGCTCATACAACCTCCGGCCAGTCTGGCTTACAAAGCTTAAGTGGATTTTAGACCTGCTATTTTTTCTCATCTTGTCCTCCCTGCAGCGCTGCTGTACAGACACATCTTAAAATATTTTCTTTCAAACCAAATCACAGCAAAAGACCAGTTGTGGTAACTGCCAGTGTGGAAAATATTGAATGGGGTGAATTTTCTTTTTTCATTAAACTTGCTGGGGTGTTTCATCAGTTATTGCAATGTAGTAACTTCAGACATACATTTTTTTCTTTCTTCTAAATCCGTGGTTTATTTATATTGATAAACAGAAACTTGTAGAACCTTCTGAACAGTACATATAATACCTTATAAATACATGGCACATCATCTAAAGTTTAAAATTAAATTCATAAAAATGTGGCAGTATGTTTACAAAATGGCAAAATGTTTTCAGTTTGACATTTTTACTTTGTCGTGGATTTTAGTGAGCGGTGAAAAATAATATAAGTATATAATGTACGTTTTTATAGTGGAGATTGTTTTAGAGGAGTCACCCAAAGTAACATTGTTTTTTCTTTTAATACCAATAATAATAATAATTCATTACATTTATATACATTTTCCCAATCTGAAAGCCTTAGTGTAAAATTTCTGCCAACAGTTAATATATTGCATATACTGCACATACCTTTATAATGTATATTTTAAGATAGGTATTGCTGCCAGAAATTAGTTTGAATTTCAGAAGAAAAAAATGTAATAAAAGAAAATCTTTCATTGTTGAAATAATGCCATTATTCTAATAACCCTAACCCTAATAACCATAAGTTATTATCCTTATCCTTTGTGTGTGTGTGTGTGTGTGTGTGTGTGTGTGTGTGTGTGTGTGTAGATGAGACTGAGTTGAAGGACTGTCTGTTGGTCCTGGTTGACGACCAGCAGAAGCTCTCGGCTCAGATGGCCAAAAGCACCCTGTCTGCCCAACGCCTGCGCCAGCGCCTGGTCATCCTGGAGCGCTACCTCATCTCTCTCAGCCACAGCATGATGGAGGAGAAGTACAAGGTCCACTGGAAGGGGCCTCCCAGCCCCCCACTGCCTGCTGCTGACAATAAGAGGTAAAAAATAATGACGCTAGAGGTTCTAGAGGGCTGGCGCAGTGGTCAGGGCAGTCACCTCACAGCAAGGAGGCCCAGGGTTTGATTAACCAGAGATATTAAATTGCTGTGAGTGTGGTTCGTCCTGTGAAGACAGTGTGATCTGTCCAGTCTGTACCCAGCCTCTCACCCTCTGTGTACCAAAAAAAGTGTGCCGGTGCTTGCAAGGAATATTGAAGGTAGTAAATCTTAACTTCAACGGCGCCGCAAAGCTCACTAACCTCCAACACAACACAAATGCTATGTGAGTGCAAAGTGTTGTAGTTTATGAAAGCTGTGAACAAACTATTTTTTGTAAAACTATAGATTGAGCCAGTACAGTTACAGTAAACAAAATCTAGGACAGTTTCTTCCTGTTATGTACCCAACATACAGACTGCTCATGTTTGCTTGAGTTAAACCCTACACTCTCTCTCTCTCTCTCTCTCTCTCTCTCTCTCTCTCTCTCTCTCTCTCTCTCTCTCTCTCTCTCTCTCTCTCTCTCTGTCTCTCTCTGTCTCTCTCTCTCTCTCTCTGTCTCTCTCTCACTGTGTGTGAACATCAAACCTCATGTTTGATGTTCTCAGAAGCCAATTCTCCACCTTTTTAAACATGACTAAGCCTCTGACATGGAAGATTACTGTGAGAGTAGGGGACTTTCACAAGCATGTTTAAGGCTTAAGCATGGAATAAACACACAATAAAACCCTCAGTAGACAAAACATTTCATTAAAACTTGTATGTGACAAAAATGTCAAAATCAAAGCTTTGTCTAGCTGCTTTGTCTAGGAAGTGATCAGCAAACGCTGAGTAGCAAATTCAGATTTATATGTATATTTTTAAATCATGCACGTAAATGTACATTAAAAAATAGTTTCATTGATAATCGGTTTAGAGTTGAATTGTTGGCCTCTGAATTCCCATCCCTAGTGCATTCTAGTGTTAATATCTGTGTATTTTGCTTTGTTTTTTCAGCCCTCGTCCAGCCAGTAAAGGCGTTGAAGGTTTGGCCAGAGTTGGTTCCAGGGCAGCTCTCTCTTTTGCCTTTGCGTTCTTGCGTCGGGCCTGGAGGTCAGGTAAGAATTTCCCAGCACAGTGACAGTTAAGACGTGTTGTGCCCTAGTAGTGGTGAGGATAGCTGCTGTCATAGTAATGGAGCTTTGCCTAACAGCTGTTATTAAATGTGTTGTACCATGTTACAAGCTGCCCATAGTAAACAACCCAACATATTTCTCAATGCTATGTTTTTAGCCTTCGCTTGTGATGTCGGCTAGATGCAAGACTGCTGGACAGGGCGAGAGAGACTTATTTATTTGTAACATTAGTGCTGCTTTGGGATAAGAATGTCTTTAATATGAAAAAGGGCCATTTGTGTACATGTAGTTCTGAGTCTTCATGCATTAACAGAGCCACTAAAATAGAAAAGTAGAGATAATGTTTTTGTAACGAGTACTGATGCAAGGTTGAGAGCTGCCTGTCCACAGGGACTGGGTGGGAACAAAGAGCCGGCCTCGTCTCTGTAGCCTTCCTGTAACATGAGACACACACACACACACACACACACACACACACACACACACACACACACACACACACACACACACACACACTAAGCCTCTCTTTCTCAGTGTAGCTGTACTCCTGGAATACATTGTAAGAACAATGTAAATGTAACACAGTTTTCTTTCTTCAGACACCTGCTCAATGTACCAATCCTAGATATTTAAATTTTCCAGTGTCTCCAAGGCCCAGGATAAGGACAATTTTAATCTGATTGGTTACCAGTTGATTGAAGGTTATTGCCTGTAAACGATTGTAAGGTTGAG
This sequence comes from Etheostoma perlongum, assembly GCA_026937815.1. Lineage (NCBI taxonomy): Eukaryota > Metazoa > Chordata > Actinopteri > Perciformes > Percidae > Etheostoma > Etheostoma perlongum. The sequence goes on from CM049379.1 coordinate 32,450,350, forward strand.
ACCAAATTCATCAAGTATCTCAGAACTGATACTGTAAGTGAGGTATAAATGGCTCTCTATTTTTCTTTTGCGGAATACTGGAAGAAATAAGGAAGTCTGTTTTATGTCAGATTTGAGTGAATTTGAAATGTATGGATCATTATATGTGCATATACTGTGTCTGCATTGATTGCATTTTAGATTTAGGAAAACAAGGGAATATATTGTAAACTAAAAGACTCTACATTTCCTTTTGGCCTCATGCTTTACAAATTGTAAATTTGTTACCCTCTGTGTAGAGTAATTAAGCCATTGTATAAAACAGGAGAGGTTTGTGTTTTACAGGAGATGATGCAGACCTTTGCAGTGAGCTTCTCCAGGAGTCTTTGGATGCCTTGCGTGCTCTACCAGAGGCCACGCTGTTTGATGAGGGAACTGTATCATCCGTGTGGCTCGAAGTTGTTGAGAGGGCCACCAAATTCCTCAGGTTCGTTATTAACTGGTCAGTCGCTAATTTTGTATGTTGTAAGACACATTTGATAATCTTTTGTGATCTTCGTGTCTTGTGACCAGTGACGTACATGGAAGTGCCAGCACCAAAGGCAACATTCCTCTTCAGGACCAGCACCTAGCCTTGGCCATCCTGCTGGAACTGGCTGTGCAGAGGGGCACTCTTAGGTAACCAGATACCCCTAATACCTTTCTGGTTTGCTTATGCTGATAGCCTACTTCAATTGAAATGCTGTCTCACTGCTCACTTTGTCTTTTTATCATTGTGTCTTTCCAGTCAGCTGCTGTCTGCTGTTCTGCTTCTGCTACGCTTGTGGGAAAGTGGCACAAGAGAGATGGACAATGAGCGCTCCACCCAGGGAACCAGTGCCCCTCTGCTGCCCCTCCTGCAGCGCTTTCATAACATACACAGCAGCAAGGAAGAGCCCATTCCTGAGGAGGAAGCTGAGGTGAAAATAGAACTGTCATATGTCTATCTCTAGCTATTTTCTCATATGAACACCGGACTATGTCTGATAAATCGGGTCCTGACATAGTCGACAAGGTCTGTGTCAGATGCGTTCTTGCTTTCCGGAAATACTCTGTTTGGTTTAGACAAGGGGTGGCGCTGGGTAGAGCGTGCAGCAGACAGGACGTGATGCAGATTACACCGCCTTACCCAGCCGTTTGTCTCGCTTGCCTTCCTTAATTCGTTTGAATCGAAAGAAGTTCCCAAATCTCGTCGTCTCTCCAGTTAGACATTTTGTTGCCGTCTTGGTGTAAATCACCCTTCTTATTCTCCCACTGATGTTTGTTTTCTATTACGTCACTTGCTAGCTGTGAATTCTCACACTTTGGGCTCAGTCGGAGACAACACAGAGTTTGTGCTAGCTGACGCTTAAACTCCATTTGATGTCCGATCTGACTGATTTGGACATTTGCGTTCTCACGTTCAGCTCTACAAGGTAATGTCTAGATATTTTAAGGTTTGCTGTGCACCTGGGAAAACAGCTTCAGTAGCAGTAAGGAATGGAACAATTTAAAGATAGGACAATGAGAACACAAAAGCTTTCTAACAAAATGTTATCAAAAGAAGGTCTGCTTGGGAACGCCTCTTAAAGTTGCCCTGTTCTATTGCTGGTTTAGAATTAAACTAATGAGTACTTTGTGGTTGTTTTCAGATCCTTACAGCCCAGATGAGTCCAAATGAGAGCTTCCTGCGGTATCTGACCTTGCCTCAGGATAACGACCTGGCTATTGATCTTCGGCAAACAGCTGTGGTGATCATGGCTCACCTGGACCGCTTGGCTTTTCCCTGCAGCCCTCCACACTGTAACTCCCCATCATCACACAAGGTGACAACTCTTTGTTATCATCTTGCAATGATTAGTTATCCTTTTTTTGCAGATCAATGATGCCACACATTCTCTTGCTTAGTGCTTGAGTTATGGGCCTGTTTTTATCTTCTTTGTGCTATATATATCTTGGATGTGCACACTGTCCTGTTTACTCTACTTTATGACATAGTGGAATAAAAATCACAGATAAAAATAAACACTTTTTTGTGTTTATTTTTATTTAAGAGTTACTGTGATGACATGACATGTACAAATCAGAAAACAGAGTGACTGAAAGAGGATAAGATAATGGACAGCAAGTTTAGGCATGAGTGCAGAAAAAACACACACACATGATCTAATAAGACATATTACATAAAATAATTAGGCAAGACACATAGAGGCTGTGCATCTACTTTGTCACATCTGACCACCTCAAATGCTGTATATGTCAAAATCTAACAATCTCAGATTTATATGTATATATTTTTTTAAATCTTGCGTGGAAATGTACATTAAAAAATTGTTGCATCAATAATTGGTTTAGAATCAAATCGTTGAGCCATCATCGTCCAATCGTCCTCAGAATCGGAATTGAATCGTGATGTGGCCAGAGATTCCCACCTCTAAAAACGTGGTCACTATCAGACTTAACGCAAAGAGTGAATCCTTGAACAGCAATTAATCCAATGTGAAAGGTTGACATGTGTAGATATGACAATCACCATATGACTTACTGTTGTCTCTTTCTGTTCCAGGGAACCTTGCAGGAGGTGATTGCCTGGGGCCTGTTGGGCTGGAAGCTTTACGCCAATGTTAATGGGCCCATTCAGTGTAAAGCCCTGTCAAGCCTTGGAGTCTCACAAATTGTCTGTTCAGAAAAAGGCTTTCTCATCCTGTCCAGCAGTGGTGCTGTTTACACCCAAAACTACAAGAGCACAACCCTGGTCAGTTCTGTTGCGTCGGTGGTTTCTGTTTGATGAACCCTCTCTAATGAACTAGCTTTATTCAAGTAGCCGATCCTTTCGCCTCTGTGTCTCCTGAAGTCTCTGAATCATTTTGTTGCAGGCTCCTTTGCTGATCCACGGTCTGAACTCTAGAAAGATTGTGAAGCTAGCAGCTCATCCTGATGGGCAGCACTACTTGGCCTTGTCATCCAATGGGGAAGTGTTTTCATGGGGCTGTGGGGATGGCGGCCGACTTGGACATGGAGACACCACGTAAGAAAGCCAAAACATCCGTAGCTGATGTCTGATTTTGAAGGGTTACGCCACTAACATACTTAATCATCCAATATAAACTATGAAACTACGTGGAAATTCTCAAGATTTAAACAACTTTTGCAATTGTGGGATTCACAAACATAATCGTAAATCTATAGATCTGTATATTTAAATTATTGATTAAACAGATGCAAAAATTCTACATTATATCCCCAATCTAGGACATTATTAATGTATCATGCTATTACACCAAAGCCATCTTTCACAGCTGCCACTGACTGCATTTTAAGCAAAAGTGAAAATCCAGCACTAACGGTTCCTTTTGAAAAAAGCCTGAAACAATGCTTTAGATGTACAGTAAATGATTACTTTTAGTTTCATTAGAAAGATTCCTGAAAACCTTCTTGTGTCAGCCAGAGGAATCTGCTACAGCTCTATTTTCACTTTATTTCAGGTATCTAGAGGAGCCTACAATGATTGTAGCCTTCAATGGGAAGCAGACAGGAAAGCACGTGGTACATATTGCCTGTGGGAGCACATACAGTGCTGCGATTACTGCCGATGGCGAACTCTATACATGGGGCAGAGGGAACTACGGTCGACTGGGCCATGGTAAGCTCCATCAGCATTGAACACAGCCTAAATAACAACATATTTTATCTGTTTTATCACAAAAAAGAGTGTCTGTCTGGTTTCTAGGTTCCAGTGAGGACCAGACCACACCCATGCTGGTGACGGCGCTGAAGGGACTAAAGGTAGTAGATGTGGCATGTGGAAGTGGTGATGCACAAACACTGTCTGTGACAGAGAATGGTAAGAACAAGAGTCTTTTTGGCTTGACTTCTGACCATAGAGTCCATCAGCGCTAGTCATTCTGAACTGTTAGTATTTTTAATCACCATCTCTGTGTGTTTCCACAGGTCAGGTGTGGTCTTGGGGGGGACGGAGACTATGGTAAACTGGGCCGAGGAGGGAGTGATGGCTGCAAGACACCCAAACTTGTGGAAAAACTGCAGGACCTGGACATTGTGAAGGTGTGCTGTGGCAGCCAGTTCTCAGTGGCCCTCACCAAAGATGGCCAAGTGTACACATGGGGAAAGGGAGACAATCAACGGCTTGGTCATGGCACTGATGAGCATGTTCGCTACCCCAAGTTTCTGGACAGTCTACAGGGTGAGTATTATTTATAAAAAACATTAAAAAAATTTTTTTTTAGAAAACAATGAGTAATCTTTGTCTGTTATGTTTGCAATCAGGAAAGAAAGTTGTGGATATTTCTGTGGGATCCACACACTGCCTTGCCCTCACTGACGACGGAGAGGTGCACAGTTGGGGCAGCAACGATAAGCTACAGCACTTTGATACACTCTTTTCTAACAAGAAGCAGCCAAAGGCACTGCCAGGGCTCAACTCCAAACACATTGTGGGAATCTCCTGTGGCCCAGGACAGGTGATCCATAACGGTCATTGATGATTTTTCTATGCTTGTAATGATAGACCCAAAACATGTAACACTCAGTGTTGTGTGTTGCCAGAGCTTTGCCTGGTCTTCGTGCTCGGAGTGGTCTGTTGGCCAGCGTGTGCCTTTTGTGGTGGATGTTTGCCCCATGACCTTTGAGCAGCTGGACCTGCTCCTGCGACAGGTCAGCGAGGGGATGGACGGCAGCTCCGACTGGCCTCCTCCACAGGAGAAGGAGTGCATGGTAGTCGCCACACTCAACCTGCTCAGGCTCCAGGTAGGCATGTTCTATTTGCATCTTCTCCCCTTTTCTCAGTGTAGTTTTACACACACAATGTGCCTAATAATTTATGACATACCAATTGGACTGCTGATCATAATAAACAGACATCTGTAAAACCTCTCCTCAGCTCCACTCAGCCATAAGTAACCAGGTGGATCCAGAGGAGCTGGGACTGGGGCTGGGCAGCGTGCTGCTTAATAACCTCAAACAAACGGTGGTAGTACTAGCTAGCAATGCTGGTGTGCTCAATAGTGTTCAAGCAGCTGCCCAAGCAGTTCTCCAAAGTGGCTGGTCAGTGCTGCTGCCCACTGCCGAGGAAAGGGCTAGGGCATTGTCATCGCTTCTTCCTAATGCTGGTGAGTGCAAATCAAAACATTGCGTACACTAATTAAACTCAAAAAGGGACACTTAATAGTCCATTAACTCTGTGTATTTGTATATGAAGGGAAAAAATAGTTGGGACTGGGGAGACTGAGTTTATCTTTTTTTTATTTATTTTTCCCAGCATCCGGAAATGAGATGAGTGTGAGCCCTGGACGTCGCTTCATGATTGACCTGTTGGTTAGCAGCTTAATGGCTGATGGAGGGTTGGAATCTGCACTGAATGCAGCAATCACCGCTGAGATACAGGTCAGTGAGTTCAGTGCATGAGTCATCACTCTGTTCTCACATAATCTTTATGGCAACAATGCTTCCTCTATTTGAACAATGTAGATTCAAATGTGTCCTTTTGGATGAGATTTAACTTGAATTCAATAAAATAATACAATTTCTTATGATTTGCTTTTTCTAGGGTCTGGGCCATTGGGCAGATATATAAGTTAAACCCTGCTAAATGCCAACGTCTCAGGCTAAACTTTAAGATAGACTGTATTTCAATTTTAAGACACATGGTGTACTATTGGAACTATTGGAAACTAATACAGAATATTTGACATTAATGATTAAAATATCCTGCATCCACATCCCTGAACTCCTGAAATAACGTCTCACTGGATACAGAAATCGTATTGTATTTTGTTTCATGATAGGATATTGAAGCCAAGAAGGAGGCTCAGAAAGAGAAGGAGATTGATGAGCAGGAGGCCAATGCTTCCACCATGCACCGCTGTCGCGCCATACTGGACAAAGACCTTATCAACACAGGCATCTATGAGTCAGCGGGAAAGCAAAGCCTGCCTCTGGTGCAGCTTGTACAGCAGCTGTTGCGGTACGTGCTCTTTGCCTGAATCCTGCTACATCTATGCCACTATACAGATTAACCCCTTGCTGTCTGCTAGCATATTCACACATTTGATCTCTGCAGGAACATCGCCTCCCAGACCATCGTAAGGCTGAAGGACGTCGCTCGGCGTATCTCCAACTATTTAGAGGCAGAGCATGTCAGCAAGGAACGCTCGGCGTCTCTTGACCTGCTGCTGCGCTTCCAGAGGCTTCTGGTTAGCAAGCTCTACCTGGGTGTCAATGGCACTGAGAACGTCAATGGATACAGTAAGTCATGTATTCAACCCAAACCCAATCCTTTGATTCAAATAAGAATAACTTGTTATAAAGAACAAAAAGAGCTTTTGATGGTAGTATTTAATCTCTCTGTTGTTATTGCAGATCCCGAGCTTCTGGGTGTTGGTTCACTGTTAAAAAAGTACATCGCCCTGCTGTGTACTCACATTGGAGACATCCTCCCAGTGGCAACAAGTATCGCCTCTACTGGTCGCCGCCACTTTGCTGAAGTCTCTCGTGTTATTGAAGGAGATCTAACTGGTAATCCTTCTCTCAGAAAGTGCTGAGTGTTTTAAGTGCAGCGTGAATTGTATGCAGACAATTTAAGGGACTCGTGAGAAAGTTATGTCTCACTGTTTCTTCTTTAATAGGAGTACTGCTGCCTGAGTTGGTGGTGTCCATCGTCCTCCTTCTCACCATTGATGCAGGTCTAATGCAGGAGACTGGTTCTATCCCTCTCCTGGCTGGACTCCTGGAGCACCTCGATCGTTTCAACCACCTGGCTCCAGGACATGAGAGGGATGATAATGAGGATCTGGCTTGGCCAGGCATTATGGGTATTATACCAATTGTGTCTTACAATGTCACTGTTGGGAAATTATAAGAATCCTAAATTTGAGGAAAAGATGGGTCCCCTGGGGAGTACAACTCTTAACACACCCACTGCATAAATTAATTGCTGTACAAGGACAGACACAAGGGATGGTATCACAACTGTATAATTTCATCTCTGAACCTAAGATAGCTTTATCAGTAGAAAGTGTATGGTGTAGGGATCTATCCTCTATAAAAGAGTGAGAGATTTGCTGGGGCACAGTCTTGGAGAATCTACAGGATGCCTCCAAAAACCCTGATCACCAATCAATACATTTTACATTTGTACACAGACTTACTCCAAGAAAACATCAGACGCATTTATGTCTCACTTTTAGTGATATGTAAATATTCCACTGTCACCAACCTTACTTTTACTTAACGATGACTCTACCTTAGAATTTCTTTGCCTTCTACCTTAGAAGGCAAAGAAAATGTTAGCCATGCAATGGCAGAGGCAGCAGTGGGCCAACTCTTTACTAGACATAGTTATGATGTAGAGATCTGTGGCTCGTGCACATGGTGCTGGCAAAAATCTCTACGTGCATGGGATGAAGTTTACACCCTGGTGAAAGAAAGAGTGCATCATTATTGTATTTGACGATTTTTTTTACCATGTGTGTATTATATTTGCATTGTATCATTTTACTTCTTGGAGAGTTGTTAATGGGGTGGCCATGAGCTGGGGGAGGGTGGGGATGGTTGTTCTGTTTCTCTGATATATAAGGTTTTGTGAGGTCTTAAAACCAGTACTATCCTTGTATTTCTACTTGTAAACTATCAATAAAAAATTGATCGCAACAAAGAGTAGAAGATGGATTAGAATGTAACTAGCTCTTTTTCTGCGGTGGCAGGATCCTTCTTCACAGGACAAAGTTCAAAGAACAATGAGGAGGTTTCCCTCATTCGCAAGGCTGACCTGGAGAACCACAACAAAGATGGCGGTTTCTGGACGGTCATTGACGGAAAAGTCTATGACATCAAGGACTTCCAGGCTCAGTCCCAGTCACTAGCAGGAAACAGTGTCCTAGGTGAGGTTAATAATAATAAATATATTTTTGGAATGAAATGTGACGTTATTAGTCTGAAGGAATTGGAGAAGTAACAAAGTATCTCTTTTTACAGCCCAGTTTGCAGGAGAGGACCCAGTGGTTGCTTTGGAAGCTGCTCTGCAGTTTGAGGACACCAGGGAGTCAATGCAGGCCTTCTGTGTTGGCCAGTATATGGAGGTATCAATCCACATTTTCTGACTTAATTCCATTCTTCATAATTGGTCCCTCTCCTTAATATTTGATGTTTTATCATTGACAGCCTAACCAGGAGACAGTCACCACTCCAGACCTCAGCAGTCTTTCCTCCCCACTCATTGACACAGAGAGGAACCTGGGGCTGCTGCTGGGTCTCCACGCCTCCTACCTGGCCAAGAGCACCCCCCCTGTCCCCCATGGAGATTGAATGTGCCAGTGGGTTCAATGATTTTTAAAGCTACTTGGTTTGAAAATCAAGGTGCGTTTTTCCCAAGCTCTGCGTTATAGTTGGTTTCAATTTTAACATCAATCTTTTTCTCTGCTATAGAATGGCTCCAGTCCTCTATATTCTCTGGGGGCCTGCAGACCAGTCAGATCCACTACAACTACAATGAAGAAAAAGATGAAGACCACTGCAGCTCCCTGGGTACAACCACTCCAGACAAAGCCAAACTCTATTCTCGAAGAATAACCCTCAGCGACCACGCACAGCCTTTCCTGCAGGCTATTGCGGACAACAACACTCAGGACCACACTGTGAAGGTACAGGCAATAACAATGATGACTCAAGACCAAACAGAATAGCTAGATAGTATCCATGAAGCTGTAGTCATGCTTTCATCTTTTTGTTGTTTTGTCGTTAAATTATAGGACTTCCTATGCCAAATAGAGCGTTGCTGTAAGCAGTACCATCTTATTACACCCATCACCTTCCCTCCGGAACACCCTGTGGAGGAAGTTGGCCGCCTGCTGCTCTGCTGCCTGCTCAAACATCAAGACCTTGGTAACCTAGCAACTGGTCTCAAACAGGCTGTTTGAGGAGGGATTGAGAGCTAATTTTGGCTCACTTTGCCTTTTAAATATTTATTTTTTTATTGTTATCAGTTATGTGAAATTCATTTAAATCTTTTCCTTTCTGCATTTTCCCTATCACCTACACTTTTTTATCTTCTCATCAGAAATGATTTGCACTTATACTGCAATTTAGTGTAACCTCTCTTCTTGTCACAGGTCACATTGCTCTTTCACTTGTCAGTCAATGTGCCTTGGGTGTGGACCAAGGGAAACAGAGGTCCCTCCCTAAATCTGTGATTGACGTGTGTCGCATGGTCTACCAGGCAAAGTGTTCTTTAATCAAGGTATGATTACTGCTTGTAGCTTGTGTTCTGTAATAGATAGACAGCATGGTAACAAAATACTTTATTAATTCCTCAGTGCAGAATGTTGTGCAGGTAAATTTGTGACACAAAGAACAAAGAGAAAGGAATGGGGTTTTTAATCAAGTGTTTTCCTTTTCCCTCTTATTTTAGACACATCAGGAACAAGGTCGCTCTTACAAGGAGGTGTGTGCCCCTGTCATTGAGCGTCTGCGCTTCCTGTTTAATGAGTTGCGTCCAGCTGTAAGCAATGACCTGTCTATAGTGTCCAAACTGAAGCTACTGAGCTCTCAGCCCCGCTGGAGGAGGATCACCCAGAAACTTATCAGGGACCGCAGGAAAAAAAGAGGTGGCCTATATAAAAACCTACTACACAGTGACAAGGTTTCATTTTCTTCACATACAACTTATTTCTGAATTTCAATGCATTTATTTTTTTGTATTTTTTAGTGCCTAAGAAGTCAGAGTCTGCTGATATAGAAGAGCCAAAGCTGGAGAATGAAGGGACCAATGAAGAGGAACAAAATGTCCACATCAGCCCCACACCTGCTGACAGGAAATCAACCACTAGCAAGACATCCAAGGTACCTTAATGAGACTTAATTATTTGAATATTTCACATAATAAAGAAATTGATAAGTTCCATAGATGCTTTTTTAATAAATTTTTTTCATGATCTTAAAACTTTTCTTCTTAGTGATCTGTTGGCTAATTTTTACAATATAAATACATGAGGCCTCATGGGAATGCAGACTGGTATTGAATATTTTGTCAGAAAATGCTAAAAATTAATAACCTTGTTGCTTGTGACACAGTATAACAAGTATGGTACATAGTATATATTTGACAGGTTATTTTGCAGACAACACAATGGCTATGGTTGTCCAGTTTGACATTGCTATATTGATTTTATTACTTTACAGCAGGACAAGTGGCATCCGCTTCTTAACACTGTGGCCAATGTCCAAAGGTACCGGTGGCTGAAACACAGTGTTCAGGGTGTCTTTTCTCAGTCCAGCCTTATGGCCACCATAGTGGAGTTTGCACTGAAAGAGGAGCCCCTGGATGTAGAGAAGATGAGGAAATGTCTCCTCAAACAGGTGATTGTTAACAACAGATGGCTTCATAAGTAGCCATGGTGATAAAGTAGAAAACAAATAAAGAGAAAGCAAGATATGTATAATTACTCTGAACTTGTAACAAAACAACTTGCACAAAAAACATGGCAGTTAATTCTGTTTTTTATTATAGCTGGAGAGGGCTGAGGTGAGACTCGAGGGCATCGACACCATGCTGAAGTTGGCTTCAAAAAGCTTCCTGTTGCCGTCTGTGCAGTATGCAATGCTCTGTGGCTGGCAAAGGGTCATACCAGAAGGGACCAACATTGGGTAAGTCAACAGTTCTAGATCTATGGTAAAAGAAAAAGTCATTAAAAAACGTCCCTAAATCTTGTCGAGGTAATTGATATCCTGATTGGTGCATTCAAATATGATCATTCAATAGATGCATGCAATCAGTTTCTGACGTAATGATAGCATCTGTTTTAGCCACAGCGTACCAAGCCTTGTAACCTTTTAAATATCCCATTCAGAGAGCCCTTGTCTGACTGCCTGAAGGACGTTGATCTGATCCCTCCCTTCAACCGCATGCTCTTGGAGGTGACCTTTGGCAAGTTGTATTCCTGGGCCATCCAGAATGTTCGCAACATTCTGCTTGAAGCCAGCGCCCGCTTCAAAGAGCTCGGTGAGTGGTGTGATTGTATGCCTGGTTCATCTCAGAAAACTAAACTAGTAGAACGTATATCTGTGGGGATTCATGCATGCACAGGCAGCTAAAAAGTCCTAGATAAAAAATGAGAGGGACGTTTACCCAGACTTGTGGTTATGCTGTGACTTATTATAATGTTCAGACCTGTTATACTCAAACTAATTTGCCTGTTCTTGTAACCAGGTGTGCAGCCTGTTCCCTTGCAGACCATCACCAATGAGAACCCAGCGGGACCAAGCCTTGGCACCATTCCGCAAGCCCGCTTTCTTCTGGCCATGATACACATGCTGTCCCTGAAACACGGATCAAACAGCCTCAGTCTCTTACTTAATTCTGGCATATTGGCGCTCACACAGAGTATACTCAGGCTCATAGGTGAGTAGTGTCCAGTAAAATGCATACAGACTACCCAGAATGGAAGTACACCTGTACACATTTATGGATGTAAATGTCTCTTCTATTGTTGTATTTCCAGGGCCCAGCACAGACAGCAGCGAAGAGGACCTGAGTTTATGTACACATGGAGGCTCAGCCACAGTACTGGAGGAATCCAGAAAGGAGGCTGCCCCCGCCCCCCTCCCTGCCTCAGGCCCTGAGCTGGCTGCCATGATGAAGATAGGCACCAGGGTAATGAGGGGAGTCGACTGGAAATGGGGAGATCAGGTACCTGAATCCATTTCACAGACTTGTTAGTTGATGGATTGCTGCTTTGTAATTACCTACTAAACATACAAATAGAAGCCTGGTGTTAAGTATTTGACCCTGTGTGATGTCTGTCCAGGATGGCCCAGCACCAGGTCTCGGCCGGGTCATCGGGGAGCTGGGCGAGGATGGTTGGATCAGGGTCCAGTGGGATACTAGCAGCACCAACTCCTACAGAATGGGCAAAGAGGGCAAGTATGACCTTAAGTTGGCAGAACCCCCACCAGCTGCGCAGCCCCCGACTGAGGACTCCGATACAGAGGATGACACAGGTAAGATCACAATACTGCCTCAGTACAAATCATCACGGCTACAAGCAAAGTGTGAGGCTCAAATAATGACATTTACAATGTCCTCTCTTCGTTACAGAAGTGGAGCTGATGGAGAAGAGCAGCCACCCAACAGCTATGATGCTAAACAGCACAGTCAACCTGCTGAAGACACTGTCTCTAACAGCTGGGATCTATGCAGAGGTGTTACAAACAGATGCTACACGGACCCTCTGTGGGCTACTGAGGATGCTTGTGGAGAGTGGAGCTAATGATAAGTCAGGTAGCTGAACCGCTATGTTGATAAAGAGCATTTATATATTTTTCTGTGACACCTCGTTGTTTAGTTATCTTTTTCTAAAAGACCCATCTTTGTTGTCAGGGTGTCACTCCCACCGGCTGGTTTCTCGGGAGCAGCACAGGAGCTGGTCTACGCTGGGCTTCATACGCAGCATTGCTCTCATGCCCCAAATGTGCAGCACGCTCAGCACTTCTGCATGGATTAGCCTGCTGATCCGAATTGTTGAGGGACACCAGTCCTTCAATGCCATCACTCTGCAGAGACAGGTGGGTTAATTACTATCATGTGCTGTTAGGAAAATATGTTATTAGGTAAAACCTCAGAGAAGTAGACTTTTGTTGTGAAAAGTTATTTGTCATTTGCCAAACAATTCTGGATGGCAACCAACTTTGTGAAAATAACACTTGTCTTATGCATGCTGTGTGTTTGTGTCCAGATCCTGGCGCTACGTCTCCTGCAGGCTGTCTTGCCCTCATGGGACAAGACGGAGCGCTCTCAGGACATGAAGTTCCTGGTGGAGAAGTTGTTTAACTTTCTGGGAAGCCTACTAAGCACCTGCTCCTCAGACCTGCCACTTCTCAGAGGTACGGTCTTGAATCATACTCAAGCCCCCACTGAAAATGTGATGTTTATTTTTTTACATATTGTTAAATTGTTACTTCCGCTGCACAGAGGGTTCCCTGCGAAGAAGGAAGTCTCGCCCTCAGGCGTCCCTTACAGCCACTCACAGCAGCACACTGGCTGAGGAGATTGTTTCCGTTCTGCGCACTCTGCACTCTCTTGGCCAGTGGAACAGCATGATAAATGATTACATCAACACTCAGCTGAGCGCCATTGGAGATGTTATGGCAGGCTGTCAGTCTGAAGCAGTAAGAAAAAATTTCACTATTGTGGATTCAGTTATTTTGTTTTTTTAAATTCTTTTATTCTTGCTTGATTAAAAAATGGTGATTGGACATGTCTCCCCCCTCTATTTCAGTGTTTCCTGGAGGAGTATTTTCCTGATTCTGATGGACCGAGAGTGGGCAGTCTGATGGCAGTGATGGCAGTCATTGGAGGAATTGATGGGCGCCTCAGGCTTGGAGGCCAAGTTGTTCATGAGGAATATGGAGAGGGAACAGTCACTCGCATCACCCCAAAGGGACGCATCACCGTCCAATTTTATGAGATGAGGACTTGTAGAGTTTGCTTGCTCAGCCATCTCAAACCGGTATGGAAGGGTTTGAATAGAAATATCTGTACATAGAACCACATATATACCACATTAACTCTCATTTTACTTTTCAGTTCAATAGACCAATAAAATACAGATTTTCTTATTTGTTGTTATCATTTTTCTCAGCTGCCTGCAGTGTCCTTTAGTGTGCAGAACCTGCCCTTCACCGAGCCCATGCTAGCAGTTTGGGCCCAGCTGGTCAGCCTGGCTGGAAGCAAACTGGAGAAACAACACATGAAGAAGTCCCTCAGTCGAGGGCTTACAGGTACAGAAACCACAGAGAGATGCAAAAAAACTTATGACATGTGACGCATTAACGTATAAAATAAACAAATATTGACTGTATTTAAACAAATTTCTGGTAAAGTGCCCTGGTAATATACATTAATTAAATGTATGATAAATATTACCTTGTCTTTTTCCATTAATCACCACAATGAAAGCTTTTAATCTGTAAGGGTTTGGTTGATTGTTCAGAGCCTAAAGTCTAGTCTAGTGGATTCAATCCAACTTTTGTGTTTCCAGCTGACCAGGTGGACATCCATTTGCTGCGCTGCCAGCAGCTGAGGCTTTATATTTTAAAGGCGGGACGGGCACTGCTCTCTCATCAGGACAAACTCAGGCAGATCCTCTCCCAGGCGGCAGTTGTGGACATAGGACCCAACCCCAGTGGTAAAACCTCACCCAGTGAAAGGCTTCGTTTTTGAGTCTTGAAAGTTGGTTAGGACAGTTTTTATGGAAAACTATTGCTGCTTAGTCCAGTTCAGCATTCTATAAATACTATGTTTGCCTTCTTTTCATAGGACTTCACATCCAGTTATATTTAACTGCATTTATTGTATAATTTTGGTTTTGTATTGAGATAATAATTATATTTGGTCATGTTTGCACAATTAGTACAAATTATTTAGATACAAACAGCGGCTACTGTGTGGAAGTGCCTAATTAACCAGTCTGCTTATCTTGCACACTCCGGTGTGGATGTAAACTAAATTGCTCACAGAAGAAGTTCAAGGCACCATTTTGCTGTTATCCAGTTTTTCTGTTTGGACTTTTTCATGACACCTCTCACTTTTTTAATTTTTGTGCAGAGGATCCAGTGGCGTCATCTCCTGATGTGGGAGACTTGTCTCCTGAGGGTCCGCTGCCTCCATTGATCCTCCTGCAGCAGCTGCTGTCTGCTGCCACTCAGCCTTCCCCTATCAAAGCCATTTTTGACAGGCAAGAGATGGAGGTGAGTCACTAGGCCTCTCTCAGGTTCAGCGTTGCACACAGTAGAGCTGGTATATTCAGTTTGAGCTCAGCGTAATCTGTGTATCACTGTGTATGTAGGCTGCAGCTCTGGCGGTGTGTCAGTACCTGGCTGTGGAATCTGCCCACCCGTCCTCTCCGCTGTTTGAGGAGAGCAGCTCCAGTGAGGCCACCACACCTGTCACCATACAACATGTCCGACCTCCCAAACAGAAGAAGCAGAAGACCTCCCCTGTACCTCCACTACCCATAGTCCTCCAGCTTATGGAGATGGGGTTCCCAAGGAAAAACATTGAGTTTGCCTTGAAGTCGTTGTCTGGAACTACAGGCAGCGCCTCTGGTGTCCCAGGTACAATTTAATATGACACAAACCTGAATTTGTGAATACATAGGGATACTTGTTTGTAAAACCTTTCATCACTTTTACTCTAACTAAAACTCTGTAGCTCACTGCTGCAACGTGTCTTCTATGTTTGTGTCACTATGTAATATAACATTGGAGATCTACTTTTGGAGAGTAATTGAGCATATACATCAGGTGTCGAGGCTCTGGTGGGCTGGCTGTTGGACCATCCAGACATTCACGTCACTGAGGTGTCAGATGCTGACACTGTGTCAGATGAATACTCTGATGAGGAGGTGCTAGAGGAGCTGGAGGATGCCGAGCAGACATTCCCTGTGGTACATTACTTTCTCTTTTTAATTCTGCCATACCTAACTCACTAATAGACTGGGTAGCTTGTCACAGAGCCTGTCAAATTCTCCTCATGACATGATTAATGTAATCTTGCCTGTGTGTAACATTAGCCTCCAGGTGCAGTGGTGACTGAAAGCCAGACGTTCAAGAGGAGATCAGATTTCCAAAGTAACGATGATTATGCTGTGTACGTGAGAGAGAACATTCAGGTAAGAGCAGCAGCCTATTAAAGTTTTTTTTTTTATGATGCTTTAATAAAATGTGACAAAAGTCAGACAGATCCCTGATTTCTTTGCAGGTGGGGATGATGGTAAAGTGCTGCAGAACGTATGAGGAAGTGTATGACGGAGATGTTGGCAAGGTGATCAAGCTGGACAGAGATGGGCTTCATGACTTAAATGTGCAGTGTGACTGGCAGCAAAAAGGAGGAACGTACTGGGTCCGCTACATCCACATCGAGCTACTTGGTAAGCTTATGTCATTTTAATGTGGTCTGATGCTTATAATGATAACGAGAAATTAGTAATTCTGGTAAAAAAAAAACTTGGAAGCCTTTTTTTTTCCTTCACCCAATGACAGTTTTTTTGGAGTCATTATCATTATTTATTTTTTATTAGGATTCCCACCACAAAGTTCCCCCTCCCATATAAAAATTGGTGACAAAGTGAGGGTGAAACCAACAGTCACCACACCAAAGTACAAATGGGGCTCCGTCACTCACAGGAGTGTTGGGGTTGTGAAAGGTAAGACATTTTCTATAGCCTTTTAAAATTATCTTTAAAAAAAGTATCTATAATTTTTTGTTGTTTTGATTAACAGTTTGCTGACAAAAAAAAATACAAAACATACAATTTACAACATGAACACATCCCCTCCTATCCTTAACCCCTCCCACTTGGTTTTTATTTATAATTTGAACAAATCCCTCTATTAAAGATCATGTTTGCTGAATCCACTGTTTTTTGTACTAAGAGAGCTACGTGTTTTTTTTGCTTTGTTTGTAGCTTTTAGTGCCAATGGAAAGGATGTGATAGTAGACTTCCCTCAGCAGTCCCACTGGACTGGCTTGCTGTCTGAAATGGAACTGGTGCCCAGTGTTCACCCTGGAGTGAGGTATGGATACATTTAAGGTTTCTGTCTGCCCAATTAACTATGTATCTCAATGTGTTCAAATGCAGCTTGTCTCGTCTGCAGGTGTGATGGCTGTCAGATGTTTCCCATAAACGGCCCCAGATTTAAATGCAGGAACTGTGACGACTTTGACTTCTGTGAAAACTGCTTCAAGACCCGCAAACACAACACCAGGCATTCCTTTGGCAGAATCAACGAACCTGGTTGGTCACACATTCACCTACATAGTATACAGTATGCGATGTTTTTATGTGTGCAACAACAGGTTTACCATTGTTTATCTCCCCTACATTTAGGCCAGTCTCCAGCATTCTGCGGCCGCTCAGGAAAACAGCTCAAGAAGCATCACAGCGGCCAGCGCGGGATGCTCATTGACGACTGGTCCCGTGCTGTCAAGAGCCTCAATGTCTCATCCTCCGTAAATCAGGCCTCACGCCTCATTGACTGCAGTGATCAGTGTTGGCAGTCCTCCGGCTCGCAGGGAAAGGCACGAGATTGAATTGCATACTCCAATAAGCTGCATGACAGTCTATTTAGTTTAGCTTTATTAAAGTTTAATGCGTCACCTCCTGACACAATTTGGCTTTCTTTCCTCCACAGCACTGGATTCGTCTCGAGCTCTTCCCAGACGTTCTGGTGCACAGGCTGAAGATGACTGTGGATCCAGCGGACAGCAGCTACATGCCCTCACTAGTGGTGGTATCGGGCAAGTGGTTTTTGTATTGTTCTTTTAAAAGCTTACCAACATGGGTGTTTTTTACCTCTTAGTTTGCATTTTGAATCTACTGTTTGCTCTTCAAATAGTTCATCTTGCATTAACATGGTGTTCTTGACATTTTTAAGTTTTGATCATCATAAGTAATGTTTTCTTTTTCTTAATATACAGGTGGAAGTTCTTTGAACAACTTGATTGAGCTGAAGACAATTAACATCAATCCCACAGACACCACTGTCCCTCTCCTGAGTGACTGCACTGAGGTTAGTTCACTATTTTCCACTGGGCATGTCTGTGCTGCGTTCTGGTTTTGTTCCGGCGCTGGAACACAGCACAAACACGCCTAGTGGAAAATAGGGGTCAGACCTAATAATTGACATCCACATCTAATCATTGGTTAATACCCTAAAGATTGGTGTTGTAATAACTTCAATGGTGTCTTTCTCCTCAGTATCACAGATACATCGAGATTGCAATCAAGCAGTGCCGCAGCTCTGGTATAGACTGCAAGATTCATGGGCTTGGCATTGTTGGACGCATCAGAGCCGAGGACGAAGACCTGGCCACAGTCCCTTTCCTGGCATCTGACAATGAAGAAGAGGATGATGACAAAACTGCCACTGGGAGGTATGACGGGCCAAGGAATAAATGTTTCAGTACTGGATTTTCAAACACAGGAAGGAAAAAGTGTGGCATGGTTGTAGATGTTTTCCTCCTCTTCAGCAAGCATGATAAATCTGGCAGGGGGGCTCTACTGATGCAGGACAATCAATTTGATAAGTGAACCAGTAAATTGAGGATGTAGAGCATGTGTCTGCTGACATAGCTTAATAGATGTTGATGTATATATGCTCACAGGTGCATGGCATACATGTACATTAAGAGTCAGGGTTTCCCTTCCTTTGTAAGACTTGGCATCACCTAAGCCAAATGAATGTAAAATCAATGTGAGCATCAGAACTAACTAAATGACTTTTCTCAGATCTAATGATTGTAGGTCCCTTGTGGACTTCTTATATTTAGATTCTTATATTAGATATATATTATATATTAGATAAAGTGAATACATGTTGAGGATCTCACTGTTTTTTTTGTCCTTTAGTCTTGCTCGGAAGAAGTCGTCAGGGTTGGAGTCTGCAGCCGCCGTCAGGACCAAAGTGTTTGTCTGGGGGCTGAATGACAAGGACCAGCTGGGAGGACTCAAGGGTTCTAAGGTGCAGCTTGTGTATATTTAACACCAAATTAGTGCATTTCTAAACTAGCCTATAGTTTACATGCCTCAAATCCTCTCCATAAAGGGTAACTAAATAAGTCTGAGTTGTACACAACACTTCCCATATTATGAATTGAAAAGTGTTTTTCTAGTTATTATATTGATCGCTACTACCTCCAAACAATGATGGAAGCAGTATTCAGATCTTTTACTTAAATAAAGGTATTAGTGGCAAAATGCACTTTAAGTAACAAAAGTATTTTATGCAGCAGAATGGCCCCTTTTAGAGTGGTGTATTATTTTACGTTATTAGATTATTATTTCATTTCAATTTTTCAATTTATTTATAGTATCAATTCACAACAAGAGTTATCTCAAGACACTTTACAGATAGAGTAGGTCTAGACCACACTCCAGAATTCACAAGGACCCAACAGTTTCCTCCAGAGCAAGCAACAGTGCGACAGCGACATTATCACTGCTGAATTGACATGTAAGGATTTTGTTGTTATAGCTGGTCAAGATGGAGGTCATTTTAATTATGTAACCTACTACAGTAGTTTGTAACAATGTGTCTTAACAAGATGACTAATCTTTTGAATGTATAATTCAAAACATTCACCTTCAAGTGACAAGTATCTATAGCTGTTAATGTAGTGGAGTAAAAAAGGACAATATTTCCCTTTTTTTAAATTGCAGTGATGTAGAAATTTGAAGTAGAATACAATGGAAATACTCAAGTAAAATGCAGTAGTAATATAATACTGTACTATGCTTTGGAACGTTCCACCAGTGAACCCAGTGTATCAGATCTGAACAAAGGCCAGTGCTCTGTCTTGTAATTATGTAACAATTTGTGCTTACTGTTCGATAAGCACATTTTAGGATGTGACACTGTAGATGTAAATGTACAGCAGAGGGGACCAGACACATCCTTTTTAGGTAAGCGTGTGGGAGAAGCTCAAAAGCTGCTGCATTCTCTAATCAGTTTTGTTTGTGTCCCTCACAGATCAAGGTGCCCTCCTTCTCTGAAACTCTCTCTGCACTCAATGTGGTACAAGTGGCCGGTGGGTCCAAAAGCCTCTTTGCAGGTGGGTGATACATTTTTTGGAGTTTATGTTGTCCTATAACATGCATATATGTTGTATTTAACCATTGTGTCACTGTTGCAGTGACGGTCGAGGGGGAAGATTTACGCTTGTGGAGAGGCCACTAACGGCAGGTTAGGCCTGGGCCTGTCCAGTGGGACCATCCCTATCCCCCGTCAGATCACTGCACTTAGTAACTACGTGGTGAAGAAGGTCGCTGTGCATTCCGGGGGGCGCCATGCCATGGCCCTGACTGTTGACGGGAAGGTCTTCTCCTGGGGAGAGGGAGACGACGGCAAACTGGGACACTTTAGCAGAATGTATGTTATCTTGCACAGACACTGCTTACATTTGGTCATATCAGCCTTTTTACCATTTGGGTATTCTTTAAAGGTCCTATGACATAGTGCTCTTTGGATGCTTTTATATAGACCTTAGTGGTCCCTAATACTGTATCTGAAGTCTATTATATATAGACCTTAGTGGTCCCCTAGTACAAATACAAATTATACATAAAAAAAAAATGTATGTTTTTTTCATCTTAGGAACTGTGACAAGCCTCGGTTGATTGAGGCCCTGAAGACTAAGCGAATCCGAGATATCGCCTGTGGAAGCTCTCACAGTGCGGCAATCACCTCCAGTGGTGAGCTGTACAGCTGGGGTTTGGGGGAATATGGACGCCTTGGACATGGAGACAACACTACTCAGCTGAGACCAAAACTGGTATGTCTATTTCTCCTATGTCTTTCTCCTTTCACTTCACAGGAACACTGATGATTAAGTGTAGTAATGAGCAAAATAACACTTTATCACAGAAAGGGTGGCTGTGGCTCAGTAGTAGAGTGGTTGCCTGCCAATCGGAAGGTTGGTGGTTCGATCCCTGGCCCTTCAGTCCTACGCACTGAACCCCGAGTTGCTATTGCTATGTAAATGTGCTTTTATTAGATATGCGCTATATAAGGACAGTCCATTTACAAATATACAGCACTGCGAATGTAATTTTTCAGCTGAGGTATTATAAGGGCTTGATTACAGTTATGATGTTTTGTTGCTTTGAATCCATGTGTGTAAATTGACCATGCACTGTCATCTAGGTAAAGGTGCTTCTAGGCCACCGTGTTATCCAGGTGGCTTGTGGGAGCAGGGATGCTCAAACTCTAGCCCTCACTGATGAAGGTATTTCTTTTAATGTACTTAAAGGCATTATTTTTAGAGTATTAGCAGCACTAGAGATTTTTGTTCTAAGAGAGTCCCAGTGTTGCTTGTATCATAATGTTACACACAGTGCATTTTGGTCCAAAACCTTGAATGTAAACCTTTAGAAGTTTTCTTTTGGCTTAGATAGATGTGGTTTTCTTTCTAGTTGGTAATGTATGTTTTGATTTGTGTTAGGGCTGGTTTTCTCCTGGGGTGATGGGGATTTTGGGAAGCTGGGCCGTGGAGGCAGTGAAGGCTGCAACATCCCCCAGAACATCGAGAGGCTCAACGGACAGGGGGTCTGCCAAATTGAATGTGGAGCACAGTTCTCCTTGGCTCTAACTAAATCTGGAGTTGTTTGGACCTGGTAAGATGGATAACCGACACAATAACTGTCCCTCATCATTTATTATTGGTCCTTTTGGATTCCGATGAGCGTTTCCGGTTTGTGTTTCCGAACAGGGGCAAAGGCGACTATTTCCGACTGGGCCATGGCACCGATGTCCATGTGCGGAAGCCCCAGATGGTGGAGGGACTGAGGGGCAAAAAGATTGTCCATGTTGCTGTTGGAGCACTACACTGTTTGGCTGTTACAGAAACAGGACAGGTTTGTACCGACTACCACCATCAGAGTTTTATAAACAAGAGCACAAAGTTCAGTCAATTGGCTCATTTACTGCCTTGGCACTGTTCCAGATGTGGGAATTTCCCCTCCTTTAGTGGGACTTTATTTATCAATTCTCACTCTTTCTTTTTCAGGCACCTCTGACCTTTACTGTTACACAACCAGTTTCCCCTCCATATAATACCTTCCCTCAGATCAAATTTAATAATGTTAGCACATCACTTCCTATAATGAGAGGCAGCTATTCAATATTTGGCCACTTTAACAGGGTTGTTAAGATTGAGTGCTTGGAGTGACTTTTTCTTGTGTGGCTTTTCTTTAAGGCTCCTACACATTAAGCAGTGTATCTAAAAGTATGGAAAGTAAAGTTGATGATTTTCTATCTTGTTTCTCTGTCAGGTGTATGCATGGGGCGACAATGATCATGGGCAGCAGGGGAACGGCACAACCACAGTTAACAGGAAGCCCACCCTGGTGCAGGGTCTGGAGGGACAGAAGATCACTCGTGTGGCTTGTGGCTCCTCCCACAGCGTGGCCTGGACCACCGTGGATGTGACCACTCCCTCAGTTCATGAGCCAGTACTTTTCCAGACGGCCAGGGACTCCCTTGGCGCATCCTATTTAGGTAATCCTCACTTTGCTTGCAGCCTATTAACACGTCATATCAAATCTTGCCTGATGGTTGGAATTGTAATGAGGGTTGGTTAGATGCAAAGCATCTCTTGGAACTGATTATACATTTCTCATGAACTTTAATTAGAAATATGCAGGTTGTCCACAAGGGGGAGCTGGACTGTCATTGTCAGACCAGAACCTGTATCTATCAAACTGCTAAAAGTGATATTTTGGACTTAAGATAAATGTTCTTTATAAATGTTCTGTTCACCAATTTTCTTTGTGAATGAATAATGTATTATTATGAATAAATAAATGTTCTTCCTTAAAATACAGGGGTCATAAGTATACACACCCTTTTGTTAAATTCCCATAGAGGCAGGCACATTTTTATTTTTAAAGGCCAGTTATATCATGGATCAGGATACCTTGCATCCTGATAAAGTTCCCTTGGCCTTTGGAATTAAAGTAACCCCCATCATTATACTCTTCACCATAACTAGAGATTGGCGTGGTGTTATTTCATATAGCTTAATATCTGGTTTGATTTGCATTGAGAGATGATCTTATTAAAAGTTCCCCATGCCAATCTCTAGGTATGGTGAAGGGTATGTGATGATGTGGGGGGGCTATTTTTAATTCCCTTCACAAAGAAAATTGGTGTCCTTTTAAAAGGCTGTATTTTCCTAAATTGTTTTGAATTAAGCCATTAAGATCAGTTTCCAAATGATGTGTTTTTAAAAACTTTGTATTCCTGTTTTTAATCAACTTTAGCCTGGGGTGTGTAAACCTTCTCAAGCCACTGTAAATGTGCCCAGTTGTACATTGGTCAACCTGTGCCACCTGAAGGACAATAATAGCAGAATCTTTTTCAGACATGTTGTCAACTATATAAAAGGAAAAATCTGTAGTTGTAACACTAATGCATGTTCATTTGCATAAGCTATTGCTTTCCTTACCTGTAGATAGAAGACAGGGACATTCATCATCTGCCCATCTAGACGGCTGTTGCACTTAATTGACTTAGCGAGAGGTGGCACAGGTTGGCCTGGGACTGCAGGCCTGAATTTGCTGGCCCTGCAGCTTTGCAACTGGCTGATAATGGATGGTGCTGATTTAAGGGGCTTCACATCAAAATAGTGTGTGTCACTGTTTTGGTGTTGTACACTGCAGGTGTCCAGTCAGACAGTGACTCATCAGCTGTAAACAACAAGATGAGCGGGCAGAGCAGCGTGAAGCCTAATCGACCCTCGCTGGCCAAGATTCTCCTCAGTCTGGATGGCAACTTAGCAAAACAGCAGGCTCTGTCTCATGTCCTGTCAGCCCTCCAAATCATGTATGCAAGGTATGTTGTCTACAGGGTTAAAAATATATCCTCTCCTGGTGGGTCAGAAGACTGTGATGCACACCATGCAACTGTGACACAACTTAGTCAGGCTAAGGACCTTTGTCACATGCCACATCCCCCCTCATGTTTTGAATGTTTCTTGTTGCACTACCCTCTCAGCCCTTAAATAAAAAGCAAAAATGAAATGTGATGTACACACAATGATCTCTAAAACTGTCAACATGTTTGGGGGAAAGGCATCAAAACCGAATATCTGAGAAGATTAAATAGGTCAAGAAAAAGGAATTATATTTTGATTGTTGGACAGTCAGAACCTTGAACGAGAATATAGGGCCAGGATTACCAGTTTACATCTTACTTTTAAACTATAGATGAACGACGCCCTGCTGAGGCCTTCATTATGAACAGGTGGAGATAAATGTGTGTATGACCTCTAAATTACTTCCTCAGCTGACTGGCAATGGTAATTGTCATTGGTTGGTAGAACTGTTGACAGGACGTGTTGTGTTTCCCCCAGGGATGCAGTGGTCGTAGCTCTGATGCCAGCCAGCATGATTCTGCCAGCAGAGTGTCCTTCCAGCTCACCCGTTCCCCCATCTGACTCTTCATCCTCATCCAGCGTGAGTGATGAAGAAGGTCCTCCTGCCCTGCCTGAAACTGAGGAACGAGTCAGCCCTAATCCCTGGCAAGACAAGAAAGGAGAGGTGCGGATTGTTGTGACTTTAATTGACAAACTCTCTGAAAAATATGTGTAATAAAGTCAGTCAAGGTGTTTCTATGCCATTCAGTTTTTTTTTCTTCCGTAAAAGCACTGCCTCAACTGCATTTGTGCTGATTTACTATAAAACCATATTTACCAGCTGTGCAGATGCAACCATCAGCAAACTATATTAGTGTCCAACTTGGAAACACCAAACACTCTCACAAGGCTTTGATCATAATTAAAACTTCTCCCTTCTTATTTTGGATATTTAAGTTTTAACCCTTAATATTTCTGTCCTGGTTTCTTTGGTTTTCCAGCTATTAAAAATGAATACAGGCTATAATATAATCACTATAGCACTCAATATTAAAATAATATTAAAGTTTAACTTAGAGAGAGCAGACCCCTTCAAGGCCCTATGTTGCAATGTGAACGAAAGTTTCTTAATGTGATGTAGTATTTAATTTAGAAATTTTAGAAAATAATTGAAACCCAACCATGTGTATTTTTGTGTGTGAGTAGGCTCCCTCATCAGAAGATGCCATCACCCCATCTTCAGTTATGACTCCCTCTGCTTCTGGTGCCTCCTCGCGTCCTTTCATCCCCGTCACCGATGACCCCGGAGCAGCCAGCATCATAGCTGAAACCATGACTAAGACAAAAGAGGTTAGTCTGTCTAACTGAGCATACATGTTTTGTAGGGCTGGGACCATATGCTATATATATCAATTTGTATTATGATTTTCATTATTGCGATTCTAGAAGTATTGTGATTTGACAGTATTGAGTATTGCGATTTTCTTCTTTAACAAAAACAAAGGTTGAATAAAACACTTCTAGAGACAATATATCATGAGACATTTCTAAAGAGAATGCACAGCCATGCCAGTTAGTCAGTCTGACATTTATTTCATTTGTAAAGAAGCACATAACATGGATTTTCTGCTTTTGCTGCTTTCGCTTTGTTGTACTGGAAACAGATATGATGCAGTCACCGTCAGCAGTACTGTATAAACAGAAAATATTTAGGTGAATTTTGGTAAAAAAAGAATAATAAAAAAAAGAATAATTCCTTCAGTTTCAATAGGGCCTTTGCCGCTGTCGGCATTCGGACCCTAAATATTGATTATACGAAAAAAAATCATGGTACGATTTTTTTTCCTCCAACCCCTAGTATTTGGTGAAGCCATTAACAGTCACATGTACCTTACATTTTCTTGTATTATGCCTATCTTTAGGACTCTGAGAACCAGAGTAAAGTGGTTGGTCCAGAGCCTCAGTACCTTGATGAGTTCACGAGTCTGCTTGTGCCTGATGATACACGTGTGATGGTGGACCTGCTCAAACTGGCGGTGTCTTGTCGCTCTGGGGAGAAGGGCAAGGAGGTGCTGTCCGCCGTGCTGTCTGGCATGGGTACAGCTTATCCACAGGTGATTTACTGCATTCTCTTATTGATTCCATGCAGGCCTTGTGATTCATAGGATGTTGTAACATTTGAAACCTTCGGGTCTCCGGTGTGTGCAGGTTGCTGATATGCTGCTGGAGTTGTGTGTCACTGAGTTAGAGGACGTTGCCACTGACTCACAGAGTGGCCGTCTGTCGTCCCAGCCAGTTGTTGTGGAGAGCAGCCATCCGTACACAGATGACACCTCTACAAGTGGTACTGTGAAGATCCCAGGTAAAAGAGGGAAAAAGGAGGCACTCTTTATTTTATATTTTAGTTTGACATTGGGTAAATGTTTTTACCTAGAGCAACATTCTTCAGAATGATGTTTGAGCTCTTGTTTTGTTTTGTAGGTGCTGAGGGTCTGAGGATAGAGTTTGACCGACAATGTTCAACTGAGCGACGCCACGACCCGTTGACAATCATGGATGGAGCCAATAGGATTGTCTCTGTCAGATCAGGTGATGAGAGGGAGACTGTAAAGCTTTACTGTCATTGTGTGTGTATGCCAATGAATTAAAAATGAATGTGGTGTCATGCTGGGTGTGTTTCAGGTCGGGAGTGGTCTGACTGGTCCAGTGAGTTAAGGATCCCAGGAGATGAACTCAAATGGAAATTCACCAGTGATGGCTCCGTTAACGGCTGGGGCTGGCGCTTCACTGTCTATCCCATCATGCCTGCTGCTGGTGAGCCGCATCAAACACTTAAAAAATGCTGCTGATACAAGTTTTGTTTTTTACCAGTTGTTAAACTAAATAGAGTGACCAGTAAAAAAAAAAAAAAAAAAAAACATTGGCATTAATAAACCCCTCACACACAATTCATATGTCATTTGACAGGGTATGTTTCTGAAATCCCAGAATAATTGAACCACTGCACTAGCACATAGACAGACTGCCTAGGCACTGAGTCTTTTTCGTGTCTTTGATCAGGTCCCAAAGACTTGCTGTCTGATCGCTGTATCTTGTCCTGCCCCTCCATGGACTTGGTCACCTGTCTGCTGGACTTCAGGCTCAGCTTTGCCTCCAACAGGAGCATTGTGCCTCGCCTAGCTGCTTCTCTTGCTGCCTGTGCTCAGCTTAGTGCATTAGGTATAGTATGATTGTCCTGATTCACCATGCAATGGCTTTACCATAGACATGAGGTGAAATACGTATTCATGTTGCATTTAATTTTGTCCAGCTGCTGGACACAGGATGTGGGCTCTGCAGAGACTACGGAAGCTTTTGACCACAGAGTACGGTCAGTCCATCAACATAAACAGGCTGCTGGGTGA
The DNA here is from genome assembly GCA_026937815.1 of Etheostoma perlongum. Lineage (NCBI taxonomy): Eukaryota > Metazoa > Chordata > Actinopteri > Perciformes > Percidae > Etheostoma > Etheostoma perlongum. Next base: position 32,477,176 of record CM049379.1, read on the forward strand.
CAGTGAGGGCGAGGCTCGCTCTATGGTGAGTACAGTATGAACCCACAGATGAATGATACTTGCTAAACAGCCTAACTGAAATATTAATAATAATATTAATTTATATAATTATTACCACGTTATATGGACAACATATTGCAGTAATGGATTGCTGATTGGAACATGGCTGTTTTTATACCATTTGGTTTCAAAATGTATATTTCACCCACGTGTGTCACTTTTCAGTGTTTATTTCATATTTGGTCACTTACCGTATACAAGCAGATATATTTAGGTTATTAATCAATTTAGTTTTGCCATGGTACCTGCATTTGTTTTCTTTGTAATATTTTTGTGTAGAATCAATCTCAGTTACACACAAATATTACAAAGAAAACAAATTCAGGTACCATAGCAAAAGTAAATTGGCTACAATAATGGCATCGCTCTTTTCAATTGTTATTCTGTTCTTTATTTTTATTTGGTTGATGTTCACATGATTTGTAACTGTTTATTTTAATGCAGTCTCTAATTTAGTAAAAGGGGCCTGTATTTTTTTTTTTTAATGATGAAATTGACTGATGACCTATTTGCTTTCACCGAGCAGAGTTTCACCGGCAGTGCGCTGGCTGCTCTAGTCAAAGGGCTACCAGAGGCTCTGCAGAGGCAATATGAGTACGAGGACCCCATTGTCAGGGGAGGAAAGCAGCTGCTTCATAGTCCATTTTTCAAGGTTTGCTCATTTGTTTGCTCAATTGTTTTCCTACCAACACACCATAGGTTGAGAGTGTATTGGACTATTATATATTTTAAACATTTTGTTTAGGTCTTGGTTGCTCTTGCCTGCGATCTTGAGTTGGATACCTTACCCTGCTGTGCAGAGACCCATAAGTGGGCCTGGTTCCGCCGATACTGCACGGCCTCCAGAGTTGCTGTAGCTCTAGACAAGAGAACCTCTCTACCAAGAGCTTTCCTGGATGAAGTGAGTGTGCCAGGCTGTGCTGTCTGCGCTAGCCTTCACTTTTCTTTGTCACACATTGACAAAAGAATGTTCTTAATCCATTTTCCTCCATTATTCCTGTCCCTTTGAAGGTTACAAAGAAAATTTGTGAGCTTATGGCCGATCATGAAAGCATGAATGGCCTCCATGAGAGTCACGACTTGTTCAAGCGCGAGCACGACGAGCAGCTAGTACAGTGGATGAACCGAAGACCAGACGACTGGACCCTCTCTGCTGGGGGGAGCGGCACCATCTACGGCTGGGGCCACAACCACAGAGGCCAGCTGGGGGGCATTGAGGGGGCAAAGGTCAAAGTGCCCACTCCCACTGAAGCCCTTGCCACACTGCGCCCGGTGCAGCTTATCGGCGGGGAGCAGACTCTGTTTGCTGTCACTGCTGATGGAAAGGTCTGTCTCTCCTTTTATCACAAGCTACAGTTTTTAATCAACCTGTGTAGGATGCACACTACAACAATTAGTGATCAATATTGTTGATCTGATGACTTCCAGGAAAATGTAATATATTGTCATACTAATATATATTTTGTCTTGATCCTCAGTTGTACGCAACAGGATATGGAGCTGGGGGCAGATTGGGTATCGGAGGCACGGAGTCTGTGTCCACCCCCACTCTGCTGGAGTCCATCCAACATGTCTTCATTAGGAAAGTGGCTGTAAACTCTGGAGGGAAGCACTGCCTGGCGCTGTCCTCTGAGGGAGAAGTCTACTCATGGGGAGAGGCAGAGGATGGAAAACTTGGCCATGGCAACAGAAGGTCGAGATTGAATCAAAGATAACATATTCTATTTGCATCTTCCATTATCACTTCAAAACACACACAATGTCAATATAAATCATGCAACTGTAAGAGTTGATGGTATAGGGTTGTGTTTTTTAGAGTAACAATGACTCCTCTTGACTTTAGCCCCTGTGATCGTCCTCGTGTAATCGAGTCTCTGAGGGGCGTGGAAGTGGTGGATATTGCAGCGGGAGGGGCACACAGTGCCTGCATCACTGCCAGTGGAGAGCTCTTCACCTGGGGCAAGGGTCGCTACGGACGACTGGGCCATGGAGACAGCGAGGACCAACTCAAACCCAAGCTGGTCAGTGATCATTTAGCTCAGTTTCTCACGCAACTCAAAATACTGTACTGTATACATATAGTGAGTGCACAGCAAGGTCAGTACACTGAAAAGGCTAGAAAATACCTGTCAACCCAAAATGTTTCCGCGACATTTATGTCTCGGTGTTTGGACAGGAATCCAACCAGTTACTCTGCCTCACTCTGACAAGGTTTCCCAGACAGTCAGGGTGGGCCAAAGCTAAATGCCTGTGTCTGTGTGGTTTATCCAGGTGGATGCACTACAGGGTCACAGGGTCATTGATGTAGCCTGCGGTAGTGGGGATGCCCAGACACTGTGTCTAACAGACGACGACATGGTCTGGTCCTGGGGAGACGGGGACTACGGCAAATTGGGCCGGGGAGGCAGTGACGGCTGCAAAATTCCAATGAAGGTATTGGTACCATTTACACAGCGGTGTGCACTGGAGCATCACTTTATTCTTGCCTTTTTCCCCTAGTTATACAGGAAGGGACTACAGTATGTTTAATGCTACATGCTAAGCAAACAAGTGTGTGTGTGGGGGGGGGGGGTTGTTGTTTTTAAATGGATGATCCTAGTGCATATACAAACACATAACCTCACTCAACAAGATTGCATCCTTGACTCACAATGTATGCTCATTGTTGCAGGGCGAGTGGCATAATCTAAGAGATCTTGCATAATCTTGGAGGTGTTTTTCATAATGGTCCTTCAAATGATTGACAGATTAATTTCTTGTTTTCAGATTGACTCTCTCACCGGCCTCGGGGTGGTCAAAGTGGAATGTGGCTCTCAGTTTTCTGTGGCTCTTACTAAGCCTGGGGCAGTGTACACATGGTACGTACAGCACAGAGTAGAGCATCTGTCATGGCCTCTTGTATCACTGTTGTTGTTAGAGATGGCTCAGTTGTGTATACCACATGTATCATGTTATTCTTAGGGGGAAAGGGGACTATCATCGGCTGGGCCATGGCTCTGACGACCACGTTCGACGACCCCGACAGGTTCAGGGGCTACAAGGAAAGAAAGTCATCGCCATCGCCACCGGGTCACTGCACTGTGTGTGCTGCACAGAGGATGGTAGGATAGGCCATGTTATGGATAATCCTCCTATTTATATACAGTACCAGTCAAATGTTTGGACACTTTTTCTCATACAAGTGAACGAGAAAGTGTGTCAAACCTTTGACTGGTACTGTATGTTCCCTAACATTATTTTGTATTCCTGTATTTGTCAGTTTATTTCAGATTAGTTTATTGTACATGTTGTCTTTGCCGTCTTGCCACTTGGTATCTTTGAATCCCAACAGTTAAGCTAAATCGGGATGGATTGCAGCTTTACAAAAAGGCTTTGTTGTTGTGTTTGACTCAGGAGAGGTGTACACATGGGGTGACAATGATGAGGGCCAACTTGGAGACGGGACCACTAATGCCATCCAGAGGCCACGGCTGGTGGCTGCGCTGCAGGGCAAGAAGATCAACAGGGTGGCCTGTGGGTCTGCTCACACCCTTGCCTGGTCAACCAGCAAGCCCACCAACGCTGGGAAACTGCCCGCACAGGTACTGTAACAAAAAAGTGCTTTGGGGAAACTTTGCTGATTTACAATTAACTTTGCATCATACTAATGTTGGTAGTATGTGTAAATGAACTATGTTAAACTTCTCTTCATCTTACCAGTGCCCAAATCTTCATACTCACAGGCCAGCAAAAAGCTTGCTGGCTCTTAGGGCTGTTGATGGAACTACAGATTGTACTTCCACTTACGGACACAAAGATTATAGAAGTGGGTTAAGAGAAAGAGCTGTGTCTCTCTCCCTCACTCAAACTCAGATTACAGGCGGAATTCAGATTGAACTGTAAAACTAGACATTGCTGATCAAGTATAAACCAAGATTCTTTTCTGTATTGTCTATTTCTTGCCTAAAATGTTTTCATAAACATATTTTAGGCCATTGTTTGGCAGTAGTACAAGAGTTTGTGAACAGGAAGTTGTGCCATACTGTTCCCTGTATTGTGAAAAGGGAGGCTGAAAAAACACTGCGCTTATCAGATGTAAACCAAGACTCTGTTACTTTATTGTCTATTTCTTGCTTAAGAAAGGTTTTCTGAAAGACATTTTACCTTACCATTTAACTGTAATACGAGATAATTGGTCACCACCCAGCCACCATATTGATTCTGTGACGTGCATGCATTACGTCACCCACCAGCAGGGGTTTTCTACCTTTTCAGCAAAATGGAATACCACAAACCCATTTTCTTTGTTTTCTCTGGCCACGTAGCACCAATTAAATAAAATTAAAAATCAATTTTGTGCCATTTTAGTGCATTGACAGTCTTTTAGGAAAATACCCTCTCACCAGCAGTAAAGTACTTCTTTATATATTGGAAAATGACTTCTCTGTCCATATGTTCCATTAGAGGGCAGTACTGTGTTGCAGACATAAGCATTATTAAAACAAAGTCACTTGCAGACCTTCAAATGCCCCTCATGCTGTCAATCTCTGACTGTCTATGTGGTGTGTTATAGGTTCCCATGGAGTACAACCACCTGCAGGAAATTCCCATCATGGCTCTGAGGAACAGGCTGCTGCTGCTGCATCACATTTCCGAGCTCTTCTGCCCGTGTATACCAATGTTTGACCTGGAGGGTCGACTGGGTCAGACGGGCCACGGACCCTCAGTGGGCTTCGACACACTCAGGGGCATCCTCATCTCCCAGGGCAAGGTGAGATAGCATCAGTTTTAATCCCAGATTATTATTATTTTTTAATACAAATATTATTAATATTAAATATTAATATTGTCTCTGCACAAAAAAGTATTATTTCTCTGTTGAAACAACTGTTTTGTTGTCTGTGAATAGGAAGCAGCTTTCAGGAAGGTGGTTCAAGCCACGATGGTGAGGGATAGACAGCATGGACCTGTGGTGGAGCTCAACAGGATACAGGTATTGTAGGAAATGCATGCAAACAACACACATTTTAAAGGGTGACTACCATGCAGGAAATGACGCCACTAAATCTGCAAAACGCAGGCGGTGTGACCGGGAGTGATGTGATGAGTGTTTTTCTGAGTTGATGTAGAAAGGGGTCACGCAGGTCAGAGACTGAGAGGCTGCAAGGAAAACCTAACACCCCCCGTGTGTCTCTGTCTGCAGAGGTTCCTGGACTAAATTTTAGACTTTACTTCACATAGACCCCCCCCCTCCATGTAGCTCCGGTTGTATCCGTGGTGCAGAGAGCTATCATATCCAGGAATTCATGCTCATCAAGTACAGCCTCTCTAGCTAGAAGGAAGTTATTAAGCACAGAAACAGAAACAAATCAAACCCTAATCTCTTTTTCTTCTTCACCCGGCAGGTGAAGCGTTCCCGTAGCAAAGGAGGCCTGGCAGGTCCCGACGGAACCAAGTCTGTATTTGGTCAGATGTGTGCCAAAATGAGTTCATTCAGCCCAGACAGCCTGCTGCTCCCTCATCGAGTGTGGAAGGTCAAATTTGTGGGTAGGTGTTAACACTGTCATGCCCGCCCCTGCCCTAATGTCTCTGATGTATTAGTCTTTAAAAGTAAATTAACAGCAAAACAGGGCTATGTGTATTTACTCACCCTCGACGTTTTAAGTAGTCCTTTTTGTTTTTCAGGGGAGTCTGTGGACGACTGTGGCGGGGGCTACAGCGAGTCCATCGCCGAAATGTGTGAGGAGCTGCAGAATGCCCTGACTCCACTGCTGATCGTCACCCCCAACGGTCGCGACGAGTCGGGCGCCAACAGGGACTGTTTCCTGCTAAACCCTGCAGCCAAGTCCGCTCTTCACATGAGCATGTTCCGCTTCCTAGGTATAATCCAGTTAATCTCCCAGTCGTGTCTTTTGGGGTGTTAATCCTAGATAAACAAAAGAAAATGTGTATATTTATTTTAAAATGTGCAAATGCTTCATGTGCATTTTTGCTGATAAACACCTGGCCTGAATTGTTGACCATGCTTCATTTATTACAGGTATATCTGTTTTTTTTTGCTGCACACATTTTGCACAGAACAGCGTTAGACGATTGTTCTTTGTTGATCTGTGAGTAATATGCTCTGCCTTGCTGTATCTGCAGGAGTGCTCCTGGGCATTGCAATCCGGACCGGAAGCCCTCTTAGTCTGAATCTGGCAGAGCCTGTATGGAAACAGCTGGCTGGCATGAACCTGACCATTGCTGACCTCAGTGAGGTACGTACACAGCCTTGCTCCTCTGTACACAATGGTGCCCACAGTGTGTATGTAGTATTTTTTGAGTGAATGTAACTTTTCAAACAATGGGTCTCCTGCAAAACACTCTTAATTACAAATAAGATGATCATTAGACCTATTGGTCAACAAGATTCATCTGGCGTACGCCACTGTGTATCAGTTTTTAGTTTGTTTTATGTATCAGTTTTTAAGTTGTAGCACCTGTACATGACAGTTCATAGACGAAGAAGATAGTCTAGTGTGTTTCTTTTTATTTAAGTGTTAATATGATGATAAATGAAAGAAAAACTGATCAACTACTGGGTTAGCTTTTTGTTTTGTGTATGTTTTGGCATAGTGACGGTTTAGTAGTTCCAACAGCTTATTTAGGGTCCTCTCGCTCTCTGCCTGGGGGAACTTCCTCTATTACACCTATGACTGTCAAAATGTTATGTGGATGATATGCAACTGTATATCCTGATAAAGCCTGATACCATTGATGTGTCTTGCCTTACTTGAATTAAAGTGAACTTGAATTGCAGATTATTAACTCCAAACTGGAGACCATTATGATTCCCCGTCCTGGCCCTAGCACTTACATTATTAACATCGTCTCGTCTTGTCTGGTTGTGTTATTTATTAATGTTAAGCCTGTAATCCAGGTGTCATTTTTTAGGGGTCAGTTATGCTAATGAACTAGTCTATATCAACATTTCATTTACGGGATAGTTCAGGTGCCGCTGGAGGTTCTGCCGGACGTCCCCCACCTTCTGCAGTCTTTGTGATGGCGTTCTAAACTCTGGTCAATTCGAGAAACATCCTCAGAGCTAAAACTGACAATCAAATTATATTTCTCTTGTTTTTTGAGTGAAGTTCTCATCACATTCTATACAATAATTTTAATTCCAGAGCTCGCCTCTCTGCGTGCACGTGTTCCACCAAATCAAGTTCCTTCCCAAGGCTATTTTGCACCCGGCGCTTAGCAGCACTCAAAACATTTGTGATTGGTTTAAAGAAATGGCGAAAAACCAGAGCGTTTTCTCCTAATCCGGAATGTTATGTGGACTAGTCAAACAGGTGTGGCAATGCAAGACTTCTAATGAACTAATCTCGCACACATGCACCTCCTTAGTTATGAGTTTGTTTGTTAAACATTATTTTAAATTATGTTCCCTCTAAGTCCCATGCACTTTTTTTCTTCTTAAGCTTAACTACCATCTCCGCCACCATTTATACGAAGGAATGCCTCTCTTTGGCAGTCAATGCCCTTGTGATCTGCCTTTTAACCTGCAAAAAGAACACATTCCTATACATTCCTCCTCAGATTAAACCCTAAGCCTATCAGCTGCCAGCTCCACTGAGTTCTGCAGGGAGACACGTTACTGTAAGCTTATACAGTACCTGCTCTTCAGAAAGGTTCAAATCTGTATTCATTTTAGTAAAGGAAGTCATGAGTCACAATCTCAGCTTTTGTTTAAGAGATGGCCACTTACACTGCCCTCACGTTGTGATCATGAGCTCCTGAACCATCATTGAGAGAATATTAGAGTGAGGAAAAGGCCCTTTTTCTTCACAAAGCTGCTCTTGTTTTTGCGTTTTTTGCCTTTAAGGTATTAGAAAGGTTAGATGGGAAATGAATCCAGCAAGACGGAGTAGAATCATGTGAGCACAAGGGCATGAGTGCACTCACATGTAAATATGCACGCACACAGTGAAGAATGCATACTCCAGGTGAAATGAAACACAAATGGACAGGAATGTATTACTGTAATATTATTACTGTCCCCAGTAACGAGTTGTGTAAGGGATTACAATTTCCCAAACAGTAATTACATTAGAGGTATTATTCCAAGTGACACTGTGCTACCAGAATCTTAAAGATTCTTTTTTTTTTCTTATGTGACCATGTGGCGTGGGCGCTTCGTAATATAGCGCACGTCTAGACTGTATCGACGACGTTAAATTTCCGGGATAGTTAGATGCTGCTGGAAATTTGGCTGGATGTCCCTCATTTCACCTCAGCTTCTTTGTGTTCCTTTCTAACTTCCGGTGGATTTATGATGACTATGGTTCACTGCTCCTCAGATCTCAAGCTAACATTAGCGCCGCTCAAGGTGATTGTGATTGGTTTAAAGAAATGCCAATAATCCAGAGCACTTTTCTCCCATCACAGAATGCTATGTGGACTCGCCAGACCCTCCTTTGCATGGCTGTGGAGGAAGGTCTGGCAATTCCAGATGGTTTTATTACCCTTCCTGAGTAACTTGCAACACTGCAAATGGCTGTAATATTAAGTGGTGGACTGCTCTGTGTCTTCCAGGTTGATAAGGATTTTATTCCTGGCTTGATGTACATCCGGGACAACGAGGCCACAGCGGAGGAGTTCGAGGCCATGACCCTGCCCTTCACCGTGCCCAACGCCAGCGGCCAGGACATCCAGCTCAGCTCCAAGTTCTCCCACATCACCCTGGGGAATCGTGCAGAATATGTCCGCCTGGCAATTAACTACAGGTGAGAGACCCGCTGAATGAAGGAAAACGTAAACTTTACAATTTGTGCTTGTGTTCACCTTTTTCTGTTTTGTTTTAAACCACCCTCCAGGCTCCACGAGTTTGACGAGCAGGTCTCTGCTGTGCGTGAGGGAATGGCTCGAGTAGTTCCTGTTCCCTTGCTTTCGCTTTTCACCGGTTACGAACTTGAAACAATGGTTAGTGAGAGCAGATTTAAGGGTTGTGACATTGGCTGTATCCTCTGGCTGTGTGCTGGTTTGACTGTACATTTTTCCATGTATTTCTTTATTTCTTTGGCATGGGAAGCACTTTGTGCCTCTGTCTGTGATAAGTGCCATATGAATAAACTTTACTTACATACTTACTTACTAGGTGTGTGGAAGCCCGGACATCCCTCTCCACCTGCTGAAGTCAGTGGCCACTTATAAGGGAGTGGAGCCGACATCATCGCTCATCCAGTGGTTCTGGGAAGTGATGGAGTCCTTCTCCAACACAGAGAGGTCTCTTTTCCTGAGGTTTGTCTGGGGGCGCACGCGTCTCCCGCGCACCATTGCTGACTTCCGTGGACGGGATTTTGTTGTGCAGGTAAGAAGTGAAGATCTGACTGCAGGTCTTGATAAAAGTCTTAAAAAGCACTTAATTAATCCTTTAAAAAATCTACGCCGTTGCTACGTACGTAGGTACGTGGAGACACAAACCTACACTGGACCCTGAACTGCACTGACGTGCAGGAGGCTGTTTAATCCCTTTTTCACGCTTCCACTTCTGCTAGACACAGTAGCTAGTAAGCAAGTGTCCATTTTAGAAAGAACTTACTTATATGTTACAATCCGTTCACCCAGTGGCAATACAAATGGATTAATACATGTAAAAAGTGACTCACCTTTAAGTACAGTATAAATCCAGCTTTATATTGACCTGATTGGAAAACTAAAGAACATCATCTTCTCTGTTCCTAGGTGCTGGATAAGTACAACCCCCCGGACCACTTCCTGCCGGAGTCCTACACATGTTTCTTCCTGCTGAAGCTGCCCAGGTACTCGTGTAAACATGTACTGGAGGAGAAGTTGAAATACGCCATTCACTTCTGCAAGTCTATCGACACGGACGACTACGCACGCATCGCCCTGTCTGGGGAGCCCGCTGCTGACGACAGCAGCGAAGACTCAGACAACGAGGACGCCGACTCCTTTGCTTCGGACTCCACCCAGGACTACTTAACAGGACACTGAACACCGACCATTATAGATAGAACGATGAGTCGCGGAAGAGCTGCCACAGAGAGAGACTGCATTAATCTCACCTATTAATACACACATTCATACAGGCATTCTACTAAGACACATACGTCTGTGGGGGGAAAATGTGCAATGAGCTTCAAAAGCATTATAAGCTAAAGAGAGGAAGGTTCACTCAAATTTAGTTTCTTTAAAACAAAGTGGGGTGATCAGCTGCACATGTCATTGTTGTCTTACACGGGAATAATGTATATTGTTACAGTTAGAAAAAGGCTCCAGCCTAGCACTGTGGTAGATTTCTCCCTCTGGTTTGTGTGAATTACCTGTCCCTAGATTGTATATAGAAATCAATGTATGACAAAACGGTAGTATGACTTTTTGTTTCTCAGTTAACAGCCATGTTTCTTTATAAAAAAAAACAAGATTTTTAACTTGAAAAAGTCAGTGTTCCCCCCCCGGCTCATGTCAGTCAGAGCCCACTGAAGGGTCATTTTAAGATTCCCGTATTTACCCCTCCCGCCACCATGTTTGTGCACTGTCTCCTTAAGGAATGTATATAATATGATTGTGCCATGTATTCACAGAAGGTCTCATTCCTGCATAATAAATGTTAATACATTTCTGTTAATAAATTCAAATGAAAAAATACTGAAGCCTGATGGAACGTTTTGTTGCTGGACTGCGTGCGTGCGTGCGTGTCTGTGTGCGTGTTGTGTGTGGAATGTAATGTTCTAAAATAATTAAAAGCAAATCAGTTACATAACAATGTCAAGACTTATGCACAAATGCTTTCAATGAAAATATTTGAAACAATGTAATGTTCTTTAGGCAAGAGCTAGTTCTGAAAGGTTTTAGGAAAAACAAGTGACACAAATTGATAAAAGCAGTGTTTCTAATCATTTCAAAATAACATCTATAGCTCGGATTTTTGTGCTTCATAAATCTTTATCAGACGTAGTCTACATTAAGGTTAGTGTTTAAATGTAATGAGTTTGGAAAGGGTTAACATGCTCATTTCCTCATAAAGCTGTTTTATTTTCCCAATCTAGGTCAGAGGTTTATTTGGGTTGTGTTCCCTCTTTTCACCAGGCGGAGCTTTAGCCAACATTTAATCAGATTTTCTTTTTTTGATTTCTTTAAGAATCCCTTTTAATAAATGGTACAAATGTTGTAGCAGAATGGAGGTGGAGTATATTGATGTTGGACATCACTGTTAACCCTGTATCTGTATGGGATTAAAGAAATCCCCCTTAATTACCTCTGTGCAGTGTGTGATCAGCAGTGTTCGAGCATTATGACGGGCTGTGCCGCCATCACTAGCTGTTTTAAAAAGGTGATGTGATGTAGGGGATTTTAAGACCCCCATTCACTCATGCACAGGTGTCTACACATTCCTCATAGTGTCTGGGGCTGTAGTAAACTCCCGTGTGTGTGTGTCCAATTCACCATGTAAATTCACTTGTAGTTCAAAGGCATGAGAAAAAAACGGTCTGTTTTACGAAGGCTTGATCTGGCTTAGACATCATTAGCATTCTTTGTAGACTTAGTGCTTTTCCCCCAAGTAATAATAATAAAGTGACTTATGCTGGGGGGAGTCAGGTGCTTTGCAAAACAGTCAGGGAGGGGAGTGGAGACGAGGAATGAACGGCCTCCTTCCTCTCTATGGTTATGGGTTACATAGTCTGTTACTTAACCTGGTCAGCAACCACGCAGAACAAAATGTTAGTGGATGTGTTCATATTGGATTTTTATACATATTCCTACTATTGTAACTTACTTATTATTATTGTAATATATTTCTTTATCCCTTTTACAGATTTCTTTCCATTGCTTATGAGCCTGTGCACTGGAATTCATTCATTGCTCCTATAAAGGCCCAGCTTCTTTCTTTGAGAAATGCATGAATGCTCTGCCAAAGTTAGAACATGTGTTTGGTTTATTTCACATCACATGAGACTCTTATCAGTGGTTTGAAGTAGGCGTGGCTCAGTAGGAAGCAGGAACTAATAACAGCACGGGCATATGAGTGCTATACATGTAAAGATACACTGCTTTCCAGGAAGGGAGGTTTCCAGCAATTTAAAGTGTGCATTTCATGGGATATAAGAAAGGCAACAGTTAATTAGGATTGGTGACAAAGCGCAGCCCTGGCGGAGGCCAACCCTCACCTAGAAAGAGTCCGACTTACTGCCGAGAACCCGGCCACAACTCTCTATTTGGTCATACAGAGATTGCATGGACCTGAGAAGGGACCCCCTCATCCCATACTCCTGCAGCACTTCCCACAGTATCTCCCGGGGGACCCGGTCATACGCCTTCTCCAGATCCACAAAACACATGTAGACTGGTTGAGCATACTCCCAGGCTCCCTCCAGGATCCTTGCGAGAGTGAAGATCTGATCCGTTGTTCCACCACCCTGGTCTGCCACTCCCTAGTCACCGTCCCAGACCTCCATGCAATGTTGAAGAGGCATGTCAGCCAAGACAACCCCGCCACACCCAGAGCTTTCAGCATTTCTGGACGGATCTCATCAATCCCTGGGGCTTTGCCGCTGTAGAGTTGTTTGACTACCTCAGCGACTCCACCAGGGAAATTGACGACAATCCCCCATCATCCTCCAGCTCTGCCTCTACCACAGAGGGCATGTCAGCTTGATTTAGGAGTTCCTCAAAGCGCTCCTTCCACCACTCTATTACCTCCCCAGTTGAGAACAACGTCCCATCCTTACTGTATACAGCTTGGATGATTCCCAGCTTCCCCCTCCTGAGGTGGCGAATGGTTTTCCAGAAGCACCTTGGTGCCAACCAAAAGTCCTTCTCCAGGTCTTCTCCAGGTCTTCTCCAGGTCTTCTCCAGGTCTTCTCCGAACTTCCCCCACACCCGCTACTTTTCCTCTGTCACAGCAGAGGCTGCAGCCCTTCTGGCCTGTCAGTGCCTTGCAACTGCCTTCGGAGTCCTCCGGGATAACATATTCCGGAAAGACTCCTTCTTCAGTCGGACGGCTTCCCTGACCACTGGTGTCCACCAGGGTGTTCGTGGGTTACCGCCCCTTGAAGCACCTAAGACCATAAGACCACAGCTCTCTAGTGCAGCTTAAGCAATGGACACTTTGAACATTGTCCACTCAGGTTCAATGCCCCCAGCCTCCACAGGGATGCACGAAAAGCTCCGCCCCAGGTGTGAGTTGAAAGTCCGCCGGACAGGGGCCTCCTCCAGACGTTCCCAATTTACCCGCACCACCCATTTGGGCTTACCAGGTCTGTCCAGAGTCTCCGCCCACCCCCTGACCCAACTCACCACCAGATGGTGATTAGTTAGTAAGTAAGTAAGTAAAGTTTATTTGTATAGCACCTTTCACAGATAAAAAAAATCACAAAGTGCTTCACAGTAAGATGTAATACAATACCAACAAAGTACAATACAATGCATAAGACACTATTAAAAACAAATGGAAAACATAAAAACAGAAACCATAAAAACCCCACGTCTAACTAATCGCCTGTTTGAATAGCAGCGCCTTCAGTTGCTTTTTAAAAGAATCAACAGAATTCACACAACGTAAAAATGTAGGCAATGCATTCCACAGCCTAGGTGCCACTGCTTGGAATGAACGATCCCCTCTTGATTTAAAATGAGTGTGGGGAACAACTAACAGTCTCTGACCTGAAGACCTCAGACTACGGACCGGAGTATGAAGCTGTATCAAGTCAGAGATGTAGTGAGGAACTTGACCATGCAGGGCTCTAAAAGTAAGAACCAGGATTTTAAATTGAATTCTATACTGGACTGGTAACCAGTGAAGTGCTGCTAAAACAGGTGTGATGTGTGCTCTTTTGTTAATGTGAGTTAAAAGCCTTGCAGCAGAGTTCTGAACAGCCTGGAGACGGTAAAGCTCCTTCTTGCTCAAACAGGTAAAAAGACTGTTACAGTAATCTAAGCGAGAGGAAATAAAAGCATGAATGATCATCTCCAACTCACCATTTGACACCAGTGCTCTTAATTTGGATATATTCCTTAGTTGGAAGAAACAGTTTCTGACTAGTTGCCTTGAGTGGTACTCTAAAGACATCGCGACAACACCTAAGCTCCTGAGCCTCGGCTGGAACGAGCCTAAGTCAGCAATGTGTTGTTTAATCAGAGGGATTTTACTCTCAGGGGCGATAATCAGCGTTTCTGTTTTATCTGAGTTCAGGAGTAGGAAGTTGTCACATAACCACTGTTTAATACTGGTCAAGCAGTTAGTTAAGGAAGACAATTTATGGAACTCAGTTTCCTTGAACGAGCAGTAAAGTTGAATATCATCCGCATACAGATGGTACGATATGTCACTGAAATGACTAATTATCTGTCCTAGAGGGAGTATATACAAAAGGAACAGGATGGGTCCTAAGACAGAACCCTGAGGTACCCCACATGACAACCCTGCAGTTTCAGACATGATCTGATTTACATAAACACTAAAACTTCTACCAGAAAGGTAGGATGAAAACCATTTTAAAACTGATCCAGACATCCCATCCAGATCATGAAGTCTATTTATCATAATATTATGATCAACAGTATCGAAAGCAGATGAAAGGTCCAAGAGAACCAAAACTGTGTATTCTTTAGAATCAACTGACATCAGAATATCACTAGAAACTTTAAGTAGTGCAGTTTCTGTGGAATGCTTTTTACGGAAACCAGACTGGAATTTGTCAAACAGCTCGTTGTTCTCTAAGAAAAGGGTTAGTTGTTCTGCTACAACTTTTTCTAGAATTTTAGACATGAATGGAAGTTTGGATATCGGTCTGTAGTTCTTAGGTTGTAAAGGATCCAAGCTGGGCTTTTTAAGTACAGGCTTAACAACCGCATGTTTAAAAAAAACAAGGAACGACACCAGTTAAAAGTGAGGTATTGAGCATTTCCACAATACAGGGGCCAATAGAATCAAATGCTTATACTAATAGCACAGTAGGGAGAACATCCATATGACAAGACGTGGGTTTCAATGTATGTAGCAGAGAAGTGATGTCCTGTAATGTCACAAGTTTAAAATATGACCAAGAATGAGCAGAAGACAAGTCACATGCAGAGTTCTGAGTAAGAGATGGTGAGATGTTTGTCCTAGCATCTCTGATCTTACTTACAAAGAAGTGAAGGAATTCATTACAGTCTGATTTAGTGGACACAGCTGCTTGAGGGGCAGAAGGAGAAACTATTGCATTTATAGTGTCAAACAAGATTTTAGGATTTTGCTTATTCGAGGATATAAGCTGAGAAAAGAAGCGAGTTCTCGCATTTCTTAGCATCTCATGTAAGGTAGCCCTTAGTTCTCTCAGATGAAGCCTATGAACCTCGAGTTTAGAAGACTTCCATAGACGTTCAACTTTTCTACAATTTCTCCTAAAACTCTGGATAGTTTCATCAACCCAAGGACAAGGTTTTTATGGGAGATGATGTTTGATTTCACTGGTGCCACTATATCTAAAAGTGCTAAACACTGATTATTAAAAGACTGGATAAAAGCATCTGCATCACTGCATCCCATCAGTGAACATGGGTCAAACAACGCAGAGAACCTCTCAACAGCATCATGGTGAATAATCCGCCTTTGGGCCCTAATTCCCAGGGGCAGAGGATCCAGAGGAAAATTAATGTCAAAGAACACACAGCTATGATCACTCACATGAACATCTTCTACCTGAGCATTTACTATGTCAAGACCAAGAGAGAAGACAAGGTCCAGGGTATGACCCTTAATGTGTGTAGGTCCAGTAACATGCTGAGTAAAATTAAAAGAGTCAGTGAGGGATAAGAGATCCGCAGCTGTGTTACATGCAATATCATCAATGTGCAGGTTAAAGTCCCCGATAATTATAGTTGACAGCTCCGCCCCTCTCTTCACCCGAGTGTCCAAAACATACAGCCTCGGATCAGATTAAACAATTATAAAATTGATCATTGACCTCTGGCCTAGTGGGCTCTGGTACCAAGTCCACTTATGAGCATCCCTATGCTAGAACATGGTGTTTGTTATGGACAATCCACAACTAGCACAGAAGTCCAACAACAGACAACCACTCTGGTTTAGATCAGGGAGGCCGTTTCTTCCAATCACGCCTCTCCAAATATCTCATAGCTGCTTTTTGCAGATGATGTGGTCCTGATGGCGTCATCGGTCTGTGACCTTCAGCACTCACTGGATCGGTTCACAGCCGAGTGTGAAGCAGCTGGGATGAGGATCAGCACCTCTAAATCTGAGGCCATGGTTCTCAGCAGGAAACCAATGGAGTGCTTTCTTCAGGTAGGGAGTGAGTCCTTACCCCAAGTGAAGGAGGAGAAATACCGAATAAGGGGACAATGGAGCAGGAGATTGGTCGGAGAATCGGAGCAGCGGGGGGGTATTAAATTCAATTTATCGCACCGTTGTGATGAAAAGGGAGCTGAGCCAGAAGGCAAAGCTCTCAATCTACCGGTCAGTATTCATACCCTCAACAAAGGTCATGAAGGCTGAGATCCAGGGTACAAGCGGCCGAAATGGGTTTCCTCAGGAGGGTGGCTGGCGTCTCCCTTAGAGATAGGGTGAGAAGCTCAGTCCTCCGAGAGGAGCTCGGAGTAGAGCCGCTGCTCCTTCGCGTCGAAAGGAGCCAGGTGAGGTGGTTCGGGCATCTGGTAAGGATGCCTCCTGGGCGCCTCCCTAGGGAGGTGTTCCAGGCACGTCCAGCTGGGAGGAGGCCTCGGGGAAGACCCAGGACTAGGTGAAGAGATTATATCTCCAACCTGGCCTGGGAACGCCTCGGGATCCCCCAGTCGGAGCTGGTTGATGTGGCTCGGGAAAGGGAAGTTTAGGGTCCCCTGCTGGAGCTGCTGCCCCCGCGACCCGATACCGTCGAAGATGGATGGATGAACAGTTAATTAGTAGTAACAGTTAGTATTTTAGGAGACATAGACACTGTAGATATAAATAAACATTATTTTAATTACTTCAGAAGGAAAATGAGGTAGTATTTTAGGAGCCGTTTTTCCCTTTGATATCAGGCAGTAGAGCTGATAGGAAATGGATGATAGATGCATGGGATCAACATGCAAACAAGTTCTCATGCTGGACTCGCTCTGGGGATGTTACGATCACTTGGCCAGTGTCTTAAACCCCCCCCCAGGCCACCAGGTTGTTGATGATAGCCCTCCTATTGGGCCATGCTTTAAAGTTCATAGACCTGTTGAATATCAAGTTGCACCAGTCATGTATAAAGTAAGACACAAACCACTTCCAGGTAATATTCAGAAGTTTATTTTTTTTTACAGAGTGGGGGGTTATAATTTAAGGGATGAGTTAAATTTCAAGACTAGCTGTTCACACGACTATGTGCATTTCAATTAGTGGTGTGACACTGTGGAATGGTTTGAGCACTGAAAGGTACTGGGATGAGGGGGGGCTTTAAAACATGCAAGCTGTCCTCATGGAGTTCTTGAGTGTGTGTTAGTGTATGCAAAAGTGTAGCATAAAAGATAAATGTGATCATTTAAATAAAATATAAATGTGTGGTAATAACTTACTTTTATTACACAATATAGACATTTGGTCAAATATATTAGGGTTTACTATATATTAAATAAATAAATGACTGAGCTATGGAGAAGAGGTAAGACGATTGCGATTGGTTTAAAGAAATGCCAATAAACCAGATCACGTTTTTCTCCCATCCAGGAATGCTGTGTGGACTAGCCAGACCCTCTTGCACAGCTCTGTGGAGGAAGGTCACGCAATGCAAGACTACAAAAAGTATTAAGAAAGAAATACCGTATAGTACAATGTAGTGAAATTCTCTCTCTGTGTTTAACCCATCCTAAGCATGAGGAGCATTGGACAGCCACATCAAAGTGTCCGGGATTCAGTGTCTTGCTGTAGGACACTTTGACATGTGGCTGGAGGATGCCGGAGAAGGCCGCGATCAAACCGCCATTCTTGGGAGTGAGGGCCAACAGGCTCTACCTATCTAGCCACACGCAACGTTGATGATGATGATGCAGCTGTAACTGCTAATAGTTCCATTGGAGGTTCAGGTGTGTCTTGCTAATAGGGGCTAATGTAGCATCTAGCCTATAGCCTCAAACTGAGATGGGGAGCAGACTGCAGAGGTCTGGTAACATCACGTCTTTCTAACTCCACCTGTAGTCTTCAGCCCCAACTTACGCAGACTCAAGTAACATCACATGAGTATATTTATTCACCCAACTTCTTCTGGAGACACAAACGCGTCTATACAACTTTTTCACATATGAGTACTCCCCACTTTGATGTGTAAAACTGGTGGAGTTCCACTTTAAGAAACTACTGATATCCTAAAATGTTGTAAATATGCAGAATGAATCCTGTATTGCTGACAGTATTAGTTCTAACACTATGTTAAGCTGTGTAACATGTCCGCAGAGAGAAGGCAGCTCTGTGGGGGTGCAGCAGCTTGTGACTGCATGTGAGCGGTAGACAAAGGAGCGTGATGGTCCTGTGTCTGCAACAAGCTTTTCTCTTTCTGTTCATATATTCTCTTTCTGTAATAATTCCTGGAAAAGCAGATTAGGCTTTATGAGAGTGACTTTGAGTGTAAGTGGGCATCTTAGAACACTAAGATATAGTAGGAGACTTTGAGGACTAAGATATATGCCCCGAGCAATAATAAGAATTATTTATCTTGATACCATATATTTTGCAGTCAGCCCTTCTGTCGTCTGGGCCGTGTTGTAAGACGTTTTTAAAGCCAAAGCTTCTGATTCATATGAGCTTCTCATTCATTCACTACTCCCTTCATAATAGACTCTTTATAGTTTACTCAATAGTGAGCAGGAAATTGATATTTTGGACACGCTTATCATCATCCTGTGGGGACATAGGGCTGTGGGACCACAGGGCTATGGGACCATAGGGCTGTAGGACCATTGGGCTGTGGGACCATTGGGCTGAACCCATCATGACCTGCTAAACATTAGCATTGTCATTGTGAGTATGTTACATCAAAGCACCACTGTGTTTTAGTACAGCCTCACAGAGCTGCTACATAGCATGATAAATCATTAAGAAATAATTTCCATGCTATCAAATCAAACAGCATTTCTCTCCTTAATGTATATCCAATTGGTTTACAGTGTGGAAGGACCAGGCAGTTCCATGCACCTCTAAAGAGGATCATGGCTGCAAGACCTCAGCCCAAATTCTTGCCAGCACCACCACAGCTACTGGAAAGCATTAACTATTGACCCAAGACCTGTGCATTTTATTTTTTTAAGGGGCTGTTGCAGGCCAGGAGCCAGGATGAAGTGACTTAGCGGGCTGTTAGAAATTGCGAGGGGACAATTTTTTTCATAAAGTAAAACTCAGCCTAACTTTAGAGCCGTAGTCACCCCCCTTTCCAAAAAGCTAGCCTGTGGTTAAACTATACTACCTGTCTAAATGTTCTCTGCATTTGAGATACCATTGAATTCTTCTGTGTAAGTCCTCAAAGTCTTCCTAACCTTCTTCACATGTGTGAAATAAGTTGTGCTGTTCCTGTGCCTTGCTTGGCTGTCAGCCATTCGTACCAGTGCCCTAATGAACTGGCAGTGGTGGATCAGGCCTTCTTGTGCCACTCCCCCAGTTTCTCTCAAATCGGTGGGTTAGCTTCATGCTGAACCAGAGAAGTCACTGAGCTGGTAACATGATCCTACCCATCTGTTATGCACTAAGAGGGAGGGAGGCCTTGAAGCTCTAACTGGAAACAACCAGACCAAGAAAGATGAATTGTAAAAGCATAGATGATTCCTCTGACCTTTCTTCTGGTGATACCACCATGTTGATGATGAACAAATACCTGCAGTTCGTTGCAGACTGTTTCTTCACTAGGAATATTCCCATGAACATTGTAGACAGTTAATTATGTGGATTGTCTGTTCAGCTCAGTTCGTATTGGGTACTGATTCTGTTGAATTTTAAATGATTTTTTAAAATGCTGATGCATCACAAATTAAATTCCATTCATCCACAAACCTTCAAAACCGAGACAAAGAAACTCATACTATCTGGATGGAAAGATAGACATACTGTAGTTATTGAGAAACTTGTCGTGTTAGTAGTAGTTTAGTTTTAGATGTCCTACGTCGTGACTTTCTTGGCATCATGTTGTGCGGGCATGAGATTAAAAACATTCAGCAGAGAGTAACTCATTGATCCAGGAGTCCGTAGTGACACTAGTTATCGTCATCCAAAGCCCCCCCGGCTCACTCTCCTTTCTCCTTGTTGTACATGTGATTGCTCTGTTCTCTCTACTATGTCTCAAATCAGCCCACAAGACCAGTGTGCAGCCTCCCCTCAGGGCATCTTCTCTACGTAGAATTTATCTGTCTGTTGTCCCAGGCAACCGTGACTTCAGACCAGGTGACCCAAGCTGCTCAATAGGAAACATTGTCTTCCATAATTTCTGAGAATTGAGAGGGCAGATGCTGAAATTCCTTAGACTAGAATCACTCGGCCACAGAGATCATTTTGCAAAGAAGCGTTGATGGGAATAAATTATTGTCACTGATTTTGTTTGGCTCACTGGACAGATACTTTTCAAAGATGGTGGGAGTTTCTAATTACTTAGTTGCTGTTAGTATGGTTCACTGGCTTTTTACTCATGGATGGCAGGAAATCCTAATCTGCTCAGTTTCCCTGGGTCAAAAGCACTTGTATTAAAAGATTAAATACACTCACTGAATTTGTTATAGCACCCCTCCCCCCTAAATCCCCCCCAATGTTGTGCCGCATGTTGCCTCTGTTTTTGAAGTATTACACTTTACAATAACAACTGTTTGCAGCAGAGAACAATTGTATTGTGATTCAAAGGTTTAAGAAATATAAAATTTATTTTTTAGGGGGATTTTATCTAGGGCTGCAACTAACAATCATTTTCATTATTAATTATGTAAGTTAGAAAATTAGTTAGAAGAACACCTTTTTAATAAATCTGTACACTTTAGGCCTTAGCTAAGTTGTTTTGTCATTGTGCTTCATGGCACTGCACACACATGCCCAACCGGCTAACAAGGTAGCGATGGAGTTTGTCACACTATCGTCATGGATGAGCCGGCAAAAAAGAAGCAGAAAGCTGGGAAAGCATTGTCGGGGGAACAGAGACAGAGGAAACAGCAGACTGACCGAGGGAGGGGTCAGACACAAGTGAACATAAGAGCTGCTAAATATCTATTATGAAACTGTAGGGGGGCTCTATAGAAAAACCTGTAGGGGGGGAGGGGGCTCTATGGAGAAACCTGCAAGCAAAAAGGCCAAAACTGCATAGCGCCCCTTCAACATTCAGAGTTCTCTTAAAATTGGTTAAAAATCAGCAGAATTCTGTGTCCGCAGATTGCTTGTGGCCCTTATTCTTGAACATTAATTAATTCTATGCTGATTACTGCTGGGGCCTGTGGTGGGTAACTGAGCAATACCTTTTTCTTCAAAATGTGAGACCGCAAGGGAGACATTGTTTTGGGCAGTGCCTTTAATCGTTTGAGGGGGTGTTAAGTTTTCCTTGCAGCCCCTCTGTCTCTGACCTGTCTGACCTTTCTATCTTAAATCTGTGGAGTTGACTCACCCTATTATAGCGAGTTAGGCTCAGTGGTTTATATGTGACATCTTTCGCTACCAGAAAAATTACAAAAATGCTGGAAATTCATTATGAAGTCCCAAAATAAGGTCAGCTCAGAACGCTGCTGCTGGAGTTCTCCCTAGACCAAGAAAGTGGATCAGTCCAGTTCGGAGGTCTTTAGCCACGCTTCCTGTCTCTCAGGACATTGATTTCAAAATAAAGCACTGAATGGTTTAGGGCTAAAATACATTTCTGATCTAGATTAGGAACCACTCAGACCTCTCAGATGGTCTGGGACATGTCTGCATTCTGTCCCTAGAGTGGGGGGGAAGCAGCATTCAGTTTTTGTGCACCAACAAACTTCTAGAAAACTGCCAGTACGCTGAAACTCTGTTCTTTTAAATCAAGGGTTACTACTCTTCTAAAGTCACTGTTCATTTCTTACACTGCACTGCAACTTTGTATGTGTGTATTGTATAGGCCCACCTGTCATAGTATAGATGTTTTTATATTCTTCTTAATTGCTTTTAATTGTTTTTTTTTTTTTTTTTTACGCAAAGCACTTTGAATTGCCTTGTTGCTGAAATGTGCTAGCCTATATAAGTAAAGCTACCTTGCCTTGGCTTTGAGTCCTCGATACTAGATCAGGATGACCCTATAGGCCTAGATACTCTATATCCCATTTCAGTTATTACTAATGTGAAGTTCACTTGAATTTAGGTCTTAAATTATATTGATTTAGCCTAGTTCAGAGAAACAGTCATGAAAAGCTATTTTCACTGGTGAATTCGCTGTGCAGAGAGTGGGGGTGGGGAGGGGTCTGAACAGCATGGGTAGTTTGGCTGTGTGTCGACTCGTGCATCCCTACTAAGTATGTAGTCCCGCCAAACCGTCAGTTCAGCTCTATTAGGCTCTGTGTGACTACCTGTGCTAAAGGCGCGATATCTGCCCCTCCCCCCTTACATCTTACACACACACACGATGAGGCGGCGCACGTTTTTTGGCCTCTTTATTGAAGAAAATGTGTTAACCTCATGTTATTATTAGGTAGACTAAATATATTCAAAATCACTTTTTTTTAGGCCAAGGACCCCTTTGCTGAAAGCCAATGTAGGGACCCCCTACTGCATATATTGTGTACAATTGAGTTGCATATTAAACAGGGTTGTATAGATATAAATGAATGGATAATAATGTATTATATAAGAAAAAAACTGGTCTGCTATTAGTGGACAGCAGATTATGCCACTCCTCCCTTCCCCTCAGATCTTGCAGACCCCACAGTGCTGAGCTCTTTGCTTGGGGAGCATAGGAGTGGAGAAGAAACACCAGCCTCTCAGCACCAGCAGCACCACCACCACCACCACCTCCAGCAGCAGCAGCAGCAGCAGCAGCAGCAGCCAGAGACCCAGAGCCCCAGTCCCAGCAACTGTAGCACAGATCTCAGCATTTCTACAGGACTCAATTAGCGTAAATTACTTTTATTAATTTTGCTTTTGGATGTTCATAGTTTAACATCACTACTGCAATCATCATCATCATCATCATCATCCTCATCATCAATGTCCTTGTTTTTATCATCCTTCATCATCATCATCTAAAACAACTTCATCTTTAAAGGTAAGACTGATAACTTTCATTTCTGTCTTCCAGTTGCCCAAATACGCTTTACTTTCCTTTTTTTTTTTTCACTACACTTTACATTTTTTTAATTAGTCCTGTAGCTGACATTTGCTTCAGTTCAGTTCCTTTGCATTCCATACATGGTGGATTTACTTCAGAGTATTACACTAATGGGCTTTGTGTTAGGGGGTTTAAGTATTATATTGTAACACTGCTGCACAGCACAGTACCACAAAAGCTTTGTGAAAAAATCCCTTTCATTCCACTAATGTGTGAATGGTTGTGTGGTGGATGGATCGCACACAGACATTTCTAGCTAAATTAAAAAAAAAACTGCCTTTAGTATAATCCCATATAATCCTTCTGTTACAGTGTTGTGTGTTGTGGTTGCAGTCATCCCCTCCTCTGAATGCACTTTTTTCTTATCCTTAACACTCTTGTTGAAAGACATCCATCTTGAATCATTAATTGCTGTGAACAAGGGTGGAACATTTAAGTAAGCAGTTTGTCTTTCTCAGCACACACAGCCCACAGGCAGGAAATTATATAAAAAGGATCATGCTTCTCTCTAAAGAGCCGTATCACAAGCAAGGGATGGGGATATTACGTGAGGTGTGACTAAACACCAGCCAGCACTCTGGCCTTGTTTTGAATGCCAAAAAATTATACAATTTGATAATGAATTGTGCGTCATTAAATAACTTGAAATGTTTTTTTGTGTGTCCATTAATTAGAAAAAGGTGTAAATGGATTAAAATGTACAATCCATGGTGCAACTTTAAACTTTAAAGCTGCCAAAATGAATAGTTCTATATAAAAAAATATTAAATCATTGTATGATAAAGGGGTGGCTTGGAGTGATTTTTTTGTTCTTTTTCCCTGGAAAGATTCCTATTTCTCAGGTCAGCCCTCAGCCTGGTGCCTCTTCCTTACTCCTCTAAGAATAATCACTGAAGGCTCAAATGACACACTGGTGCCTTTCATGTGAGCAATAATCCTATCCAATTGATGCAGTCTTTGTGTTAGGGAGGACCACATGTCTCCTGTAGCTGACCTTATCCACTTTCTCCATGCTGTGCATCGGCATTGTAAATCACTCAGCTTTCATAATTATTCAATTATTATGATTATTTATCGTCTTCTATCGAGGACGTGTGTTGGTTTCACTCTGGGTTATTGTAGCATGACAAGAGGTACATTTACATTATGTGTACAGTCTACAGCTCATACAGTAGATGACAAAAACAGTATCCACTTTAAGGCATTTGCCTCGATCGGCACTAAAGGTCTCTGCTGTACAACAGAGCAGCTTGTTCCTTTTCACCAAGGGAGAGGAAAGTTAGTGATGTACAATAAAGAAAAGTGACTTGTGACTTATCCCACAGTCTGTAATGTACTACTGAATTGCATCATTGAAAACAGTTGATAAGGAAAACTTTAAAAGTCCACAAATAAAACATATTTGCAAGTGAAGTATTTAATTCTGGTGGCTTCTCATAGATTTTAGCTTTAAGGAGGTAAAGAGACGTATAGTTCCCTCAGGAGTTGGTGGGGACCAAAAACTGAGCTAGAAAAATTGTTGATTAATTTAATTTAATTTACATTTGCCAGATGGCCAAATATATGACTGTAGATGAATGCTAATGTTGCTCAGTAACTGCTGGATGTGTAAATAAGCAACTTTTTGTTAGCTATATGAACTTAAAAGGTGATAATATAACAGTGTTTTGTTCATTTCCGCTGCCCCCAAGTGGCCAAAAAAATCTATTATTGCAGATTTAAATGTTGAATTTGACCTATTTTGAGTTTTCTACTTAATCAAAAATCTGCATTCTTTACACTCGAGCAGTCTCATCATGTATTTGGAGAACAAAAACATGGAGATGGAGATGTCTCAGACGTCGGCCGAATGCCATCGAAGGAACAGCCTGAGGTCACCAGAGGCCGTCGCCGGGAACTTTGGGGAGCTGCGTCTGCTGCAGGGCATCTCAGACAGGAGAGACACCCAGAAGCTGCTGCAGCAATCTGCAGTTCTGCCCTCAGGACAGTGCGTCATCCATGCTGAGGCCTTTGTCCCTGTTCGACAGGAAGATGGGTATGACTACTTAGAGTGTTTCTGCTCTCTAATTGCATTCTATTGACAAGAAATACAGTATGTCAATTGAAATTTGATTGATTATAATCCCTATTGGAGGGAAAGCTGCTCTGGAGGCTCTAATTGGTTGAGCTCAATGTCAGTCCCTAAATGCTTTTCAAATTATCCAGCCAGTCAATGCTTCCCCCATTTATTTCTACTAATAACTTGGATCACAAATGTATTTATTTTTATTTTTATTTTTATAAAAGGCCAAATCATTTCCTAAAACAGCACAATCGTTCATAGCACACGTTACTCAAACAGAAGTAAAAGTTGTTTTTGTCGGGGACTATTGTCAGCTCAATCTTTGTGGAATTGAGTTAAAATGAACTTCATTGTTTGTGTTCATAATAATAAAAGAAGATGTTAGCCTGCAGCCGTGTGGCTCACTGATGGCATCAAACAACAGACTCACTAAAACCTTCTGGTGAATAGTGAAGCATTAGCAGCTAAATAGTCCAATATTTACCTCAGGAGTTGGCGGAGACCAAAGCAAAGCTTACAAAAGAATAATTGGATTAAATCAGCAAATATAACTCCAAATAAATGCTAAGGTTACTCCTTAAATAAGTTCAACATATACTTTTGAGATATGATTATACTGCATGTCAGTGTTGCATTTACAGCTTGTTTCAACCCCAAATGACCAAAATCTAATTAATTTAAGTTGTTCTTAAATAATTGGTTAAGAGTTTATGTACTACAACTTTTGTTAGGTAGTAGTTTAGAAAAGGATTGGTAATCATTGTCTCTTCTCATTGGGTTTTCTGGAATAAAGACATAGCAACAACACATGCAGAAGAACTTTACTCGTGCCCTGTTGGTTACATTTCAGGGAATGTATGAAAACACGTGGAAAACACAAGAAGTTTTCTTCAAAAGTATGATCAGTTACACACACACACACACACACACACACACACAGATGTAAGTGTGTGTGGCTGTGGGGGGTGTATCTCAGTCACTCAGGGGGGTGCTAATCTAAAACCCGAGGCTGTGACTTTGTTGGGATTAGGGAATTTTTTGCTTCATGAACTAAGTCAGAGTTACATGTGATGAACAGTGCACCACCACGTATACATGTCTGTCTCGTGCATAGCCATGTTTTGGGTTAAATTAGCTGTTTTATACTTTTTGCAATGATGGTTATAAATACTCTTTTATACTCATCTTATAAGCAGGATTTGGTTTGGGCCCCCCCTCACATTGTAACATGTTGCCACACATATTATACTAACAAGCATGTAAAGACTAAAGTGGGACCAGTGAATACATGCTATACTTGTCTCTTATCCCCTAACCCTGTGAATTCTCAAGGGCTTTTGCTTGATCTGGTTAAAGTTTGAAGCATATTTCTATTGTTATGTTCTCAACAGAGAGGGCTGAATCTCACATGTCTTCATGTGTACGATGCCCAAACCTAGAAATGGATATGACACAACCAAAAAGATATTGCGAAGAACATTGGTTACAAATAACTGATAATATTTTGCAAAAGCTCTGCTTGTACTGGCTGATGATCTGCCATCTCCTGAGAAACTAAAGCATAGTTTCTGTAAATTATAGATAACCTCACTATTATTAATTTAATCAGCTGCACTCCTTCAAACTGGCCCATCCATATTTCTTTCACACATTTTCACAAACAAGCATTTGTGGAGCTGCAGTTTTTAAACATTGGTGCTAATGGGGTTTATTAAACGTAATAATTAGTTGTTCACTCTCACTTTTTACCTGTGAATGAAAGCAAGACTCACACTTCTGCACGTAGTTTCCCGTTTGCAGAAATAAAAGCTGCGAGGAAGCGCTGCCGTTTCAAGTTTGAACAAGATAGCACATGACATGTTGGCAATACTCTTCTAGCCAATTAGCTCCTACCTCAATAGAAGGAATGCTGCTGTGGTGGGAGCTGTCAGAAGGTCTGTCTGGCACTTTAAAAAGGGGTTTAAACATAACGGTTTGCAGTCTGATGGAGGGGCTTGGACCAAAAATATTAGACTTAAAGGGGACTTAAAAAGACTAATTTGCTTGATGTGTGATTTTGCCTCTTTGCCTGAAAATCATTTTGACACTTCTTTTTTTGCATTTTATATATTAATATCAAGTATTAAAAATGCTTCTATAGATATATCAGAATATTTTGATATTAACAATGGATCACATGACTATGTAATAAGAAAGTTTCTGGTTCCTCTCAGAGCGTTTAAGCATCTTTTAACGCATCGTTGGGGTTTTACAGCCCCCATTTTGCTGTTGTTATTCAATCTCAGCTTCATCTGCAGTACACTGGGCAGATGTTGGTACCTGCCCAGCACCAAATAGCAAACAGACAACGTCAAAAACTTGCTGGTGAACATGTTTGCTACCACCTGCCAGACTTTTAAAACAAAAGAATTACTAATACAAGACAGAAATGCTTGCTGCTGTGTGAAAGAAGTGCACAGACTGTATTCAGTCAGCGTCCAACCCCTTTGACAGGCAGAGGGTAAAAACTATTCAAGATTAGAAGATTAGCCGAGGGGAACCTTTAAATTTGGGAAAGATTTTAATCTAATAGTTTTAAAAAAAATGTTCCATGTAATAGTTTTGGCCCAGTGGGTTGGTATTCCATTACATAATGAGTCCCATGACGTCTCCACTGTTGGCCTAGATGAAATAGTGGATTGTTTTTTAGTAAATAATAAGCATTTATATGGCATAAGTACAACTTTTAATGCACTTTTCACATAAATAATTCTCAACAACAGCAGCTTTAAATGTATGTGTGTGTGTGTGTGTGTGTGTGTGTGTGTGTGTGTGTGTCTGTCTGTCTGTGTGTGTGTGTGTGTGTGTGTGTGTGTGTGTGCGTGTGTGTTTGTCTGTGTGTGTGTGGATGTGATTGGTGCCTGAGGCCGGCTGTGATGCTCCTGAGCAAAGTAGCCAGCAGGAGCCTCTGGGATATGGGATACACTTTAACCTCCATATTGATGATTCTACATGTAACACAGCTGCTGATCTCCTTTCTATCACAGACTCTTTTTATTTTACTCAGCATGTTACTGGACCCACACACATTAAGGGTCACACCCTGGACCTGGTCTTCTCTCTTGGTCTAGACATAGTAAATGTACGTGTGGAAGATTTTCTTGTGAGTGATCACAGCTGTGTGTTCTTTGACATTAACGTTCCTCTAGATCCTTGGCCCATGAGAATTAGGGGAAAGGCGGATTATAAATCCCGATGCTGCTGAGAGGTTCTCTGCCCTGTTCCACCATGTTCTCTGATAGGATGCTGTAATGCAGATGTGTTTATCCAGTCTTTTAACAGTCAGTGTTTAACAATTTTAGATGACGTAGCACCAGTTAAATCAAGCTTTATCTCCCATAAAAAACCTTGTCCTTGGACTGATGAAGCAATCCAGAGTTTTAGGAGAAATTGTAGAAAACAATGTTTTTGGAAATCTTCTAAACTCGAGGTTCACAGGCTTCACCTTAAAGAGCTAAGGGTTACTTTAAACAAGATGCTGAGAAAAGCGAGAACTTGCTTTATTTCTCAGCTTATAGCCTCAAATAAGCACAATCCCAGACTCTTATGTGACACCATTAATGCATTAGTGTCTCCTTCTGGCCCTCAAGCTACTGTGTCATCTAAATCTAAATCTTCTTTACTTCTTTGTAATTAATATCAGAGATGTTAGGACAAACATCTCACCATCTCTCTCTCAGAACTCTGCCTCTGTCTTGTCTCCCGCTCATTCTTGGTCCATTTTTAAACCTGTGGTTTAAAAATTTAAAAATTAAAAATTTACTACATGATATCACGTCATGAAACCTCATCTTGTCCTATGGATGTTGTCCCTAGTGTGCTATTTGTCCAAGCCCCTGTGTTGTTGAGATGCATAATACTTCACTTTTAATTAGTGTTGTTCTTAGTTTTTTTTAAACATGCTGTTGTTAAGCCTGTACTGGATCAACTTTTGGAGTTTGGATCAACTACAACCTAAGAGCTACAGGCCAATTTCCAAACTTCTAATCATCTAAACATTTTTAGAAAAGGTTGTAGCAGAGCAACTCACCCTTTTCCTAGAGAATCACGAGTTGTTGACAAATTCCAGTTTGGTTTTCCAAAAAGCATTCTACAGAAACTGCACTACTTAAAGTTTCTAGTAATATATACTAAGGAATATACAGTTTTGGTTCTATTGGACCTATCTTCTGCTTCTGACACTATTGATCATAACATTATGATAAATAGACTTTGTGATCTGGTTGGGATGTCTGGATCAGTTTTAAAATGGTTTTCATCCTACCTTTCTGGTAGAGGTTTTAGTGTTTATCTGAATCAGATCATCATGTCTGAAACTGCAGAGTTGTCGTGTGGGGTTCCTCAGGGTTCGGTCTTGGGACCTATTCTGTTCCTTTTGAACATATTTTCTCAAGGACAGATAATTAGTCAAGTTAGTGATATATCTTACCATCTGTACGCTACTGCTTGGTTAAGGAAACTGACTTCTCTAAACTATCTTATTTGACCACTTTTTGCTTCTAAACTCAGATAAAAAAGAAACACTAATTATCGCCCCTGAAAGTCAAATCCCTCACATAAGGCAGCACATTGGGGACTTGTGTCCAGCTGAGCCTTGGGAGCTTACAGGTTGTGTTTGATTCAGCTCTAAACAATTGGTTAGGAACTGTTTCTTCCAGCTGAGGAATATCTTCAAATGAAGAACACTTGTAACTAAGGGTGAGTTGGAGATGATCATTCATGCTTTTATTTCTTCACGTTTGAATTACTACAACAATCTTTTTACTAGTAAGAAGGAGCTGTACTGTCTCCAGGCTGTTCAGAACTCTGCTGCGAGGCTTTTAACTCACATTACAGAAGAGCACACATCACGTCTGTTTTAGCAGCACTTCACTGGTTACCAGTCCAGGATAGAATCCAATTTAAAATCCTGTTCCTTACTTTTAGAGCCAATCCCACCCGTAGTCTGTATTATTGGTTCCCCACATTTAGTTTAAAACTACAGGGGACCGATTTTTCTAGGCTGTGGAATGACCTGCCTCCCTCTCTACATTGTATGAACTCTGTTGAATCTTTTAAAAAGCAATCAAAGACTCTGCTCTTCAAGCAGGCTTTTAGCCAGTTGAGGGGTTTTATGGTTGTTTGTTATGTTTTATGTATTTTTATTTAAATGTTCTTGTATTTTAAGTTGTTGTATTGTATTACATTTTATTGTGACACACGTTGTCATTTTTATCTGTGAAAGGTGCTGCAGGCACCTTTCAAAGGTGCCTGCAGCACATAGCAATGATCTGACAAAAGACACAGTAATGATCTCAAGTGTTGAGTCACCAGATGCTCACCCAACTGCTTTAACATGTGACAAAGTTCAAACAAATTCAATAGATAAAACTGCTTTTGAATTTATTTATTTTTTTTAAACTCATTTGTTTTTTCCGGCACAGTTTTAGCCTGTTCAATGTTCTCAGAGGAAAAAGTAATTCAGCCAAAATGACAGAGAAGTCGCCGCTGCTGAGATTCTCTCAAGACGACAGGTGAGTTTAGATCTACATGGAGCCCCATAGCATCCAATATTAAACAATAACTGAGACACTAAAAATAACAATAAGAAAATAATTTTTCAAATATACAAATTCTGAATTTGTGTAATAATTAAATACATTATCAAAACTCTACTCATTATGATAAAATGCGACTTCAAAACATTACTTTTGCATAAATAATTTGTAGGAGGGTTAATTTTTTAGAATTGTTTGTCTTTTTATTTTTTCCCACTGGGACATTTTTATTTCATTATGTCATTTTTTATCACAGTAGTGTTGTCACCAGTCACTCCCCCCTCAGCTTTTAGCAAATAGGCTAACATGTCCCCCCCCCCTCCAGCCTCTCTACCAGATTTAGCTTCTGTTAGCTAGAGCAGTTGTTCTCAACTTATTGCAATAACTAAAAATGGAGATTACGTATTTTTGCTTTTAATATTCCATGTTCGGTAGAATGACATGCTGCCAATGTTATTTAATGAAATGGCTCAACTTATTATCTATACAAGCCTTCTTACATTGATTCAATTGACAGTGGTGTACAACACTTGTAATGAAATTGTGATTATTGGATGCTCGTCTTTATAGAGACATGTTTTTGTCAGTATTAGGATTTGTTTTCTGATTTAAGGGCTTACCTCCCCAGTTCCATCAACTTATTAATAATGTCGGGTTTATTTCTCTCAATGAAGCTGCAGTGGTTGATGCCCAGAGGCCTGACAGTGATTATTCTTTTCCAGTATGACCTATATGACCCTACATGACCCCAGCTTTGTTGGAGGGGAAGAGCCCTGGGACCACGGCTCCCTGGACCTGGAGAGGAGGTATCGGCTGGGCAGTGAGGTCACCAGCCTGTCCCGCTCCAGCTCCACGGAGAAGAGTGACCCTCTGGAAAACCTCAACCTCAGCTCCAGATTCACCAGTAATATAAAGTGAGACCCTTCTTATTGCCAGTAGGAAACTATGACTATTTTATATGCTCTTGTTTTTCCTTTTAACCGCTCGTCATTGAGTTGTGCAGTTTAAAGAGGGTTTTTCCTTTGAATGTTTAATTTTAATATCTTTTAGAGACCTGAATAGACTATAGCCTACAATATTTAACAAGAAACAAACACAAGTGCAAAACATAAATATTATTCTGTGAAGAAGAATTTATATTTTCATTATGTCCTACTCTGGTAATAACTTCGGGACACCGTACATCTCCAGTATCTTGTAACCCCTGTAGGGGTGCTGCTCTCTAGGTTGGAAACCACTGGTAGACAATGAGATATTATACTGTTATATTATGCTGTTATAACAGTCTTCTATCACATTCTATTTACCTTCTATTTCTACTTTTTTTGTCTTTTCAGATGCTGCTTCAAAGTCTCCAAAGTTACCATAATGTTTACTATCGTCATTCTGTGCAGTGTAAGTGTCCCTGTAGAATAACTGACACTTTTGGTATAATAACACAAAATTATCATATTGTAAAACAAAGAAACAACCTAATACTTAACTTTAGTTTGTGTAATTTAATTACTTCTTCATTCCTATTAAAGGAAAAGTTCATTTTTGGAAATACGTTTATTTCTTTCAGATAGTAAAATGAGAAGATTATTGTGAATTGTGTGGAATTACACACACACACACACACACACATCCACACACATACACACACACACACACACAATGAGCATGTACTACCTGGGGTTAAGCAAGCTAAATTTGCTACATAATGTGTTCACTGACTCTGTTTAGTAGCGTACCGCATGTTTCCCGTATTTCCTTATTCCTCAGCACCTTGATGTCTCTGAGAGAAACTGTGTGGACTGAGTTAATACATGTTGATGAATGTATTCGGGTTTCAGCTGTTCTTCAGCATGTATCCAGACCGAGACAACCCCCGGAGGCTCTTGGCAGTGTCTTCAACAGACAGTTTCTGTATCCTTTCTTACTGCATTGTTGTCAATGAACATAATGCAGTTGTGTTCTACTTTGAGTTTAAGGGCATGTGGAGACAGTTAAAAACTATTTTGACAGATTAAAAAACAAAAAAAAACAAATTGCTTAATCATTCATTCATTTGGCTTCAATCAGTGTGAACGCTGCAGGAGAAGACAGGCCTACGCAAGAAGGCGTAGCTATCCTCACAGGTGAATAACGGCTCCCCACTGCTGTGTTTCATGTGTACTTCAAGTACCCTATTGGCTTCATCATATTCCAAAAAGGACTATTCCGAGATTACTTATTCTTGCGGAGCTCCAAAATGTCATCTCTACAAAGTGGGGAAAATCTTTCCTGTCTCATGTGCTGGTCTTTTTTTTACAATTTCATATACATACACAGTGGTCTGCAAAAGATGCCCTTTTCAAATAAAGAAACACACATCAGCACGTACACATTTTTCTCTTGACGGTCTGCGACCCACAGCAATGAACGTGACGGATTTTCGCGACAACGCTTTACTGAAGCTCCAGGTGGGGGGGCCTTTCACCGGAGGGATGATCGACCTCACCAACCAGGAGTATATCCTGATCCAGGTGGAGCAGACAGAGCAGGGGGGGCAACGGAGGAGGAGGACTCAGCAGGTGACGCCATCTATGTGATGCATTCTGATTCTCTGCTGTATCATTTATGAAGTGTTGTCAGTGAACATGTATCTTTCTACTGTTTGCACAGGTGATTCATAATTGGACCATCCCTCTGCACAGTGAACGAAGTGACCAGATAATGTTAACAAGAACATTTGAGATGGTCAGCAGGTAGTGACTCACTCGCTGTATGACGGCGTGTTGATTTCAACATGCATACTGGCTTCTTTGAATGGGCCACCTTTGGGACTGTATGAATATTATTAGGCGCCAAGGTTATGTCATTCTTATTTCTGCTGGAGGGAAGGTAGCCTACATTTTCTTGGGACAACAAGGGAAAACCTTTTTTACCCCAGATTTATATTTTATTTCAGGATTTCCTTTAAATATTCATTCAAAAACAAAACTAGGAGGCTACAGACAAAGATGGAACAGAAGTGAGATGCAGAAACACACAGGGTGAAAAGATGGCTTTGTTTAAAAAAAACTTCACATATTTTTGCTGTTCGAGACAAAAATATGATGTTTTTTTTCTTTAAACTAAAACCATGTACACATATTCTGGTATAACCTCTAAATATAATTATGAACCCGAAAATGAGCATAATTAAACATTAAGCATTAAACAAACATTTTAGCATTTCAAATCTTCCCAGTGTGCAGGCCTAGTGATTATAATACAGGTATAACATCTTGTATTAGTTAGGATCAAGTACAAATAATGTAAACAAGCCAAACACTGTCATAGAACACAAAGCAGATTTAAAAGGAATCATATACATTTAATCAATGAATTCATTAATGATGTATGTCTGGAGAGACTCTTTTGAGCACTTTCTTTTCAAAGTAGCTTTCTTTGCAGGCTGCCTTTACTTTGTTATCCTCATGCACTAAAATGTCTTTTTTTAAACATTGTTCGTTTTGAATTAAATGAATGCATTAGGTGAATTAACGCCATAAAAAGTCATATAATGCTCCATTATTACTGTTTTATTGGGAAGCATTATATAACAGTGTGAGTTATTCATGCTATTTTGTCTCTACTACCAGACTTCAACATAATGAACATTATGATTTCTGACAATATTTTCTTGTTTCATATTCAATGAAAGAAAAACAAGCACAGCATTCTCACTGCTGTGCTTTCCTTGACCACACAGTGAGCCCATCTTCATCACGGTGCAAGCCTTCCTGCAGGATAATGAGGTGGTGCCGTTATCCATGACCCACCAGTCGCTCTACGTCAATGTGGAGACACAGGTGGCCACTGCTGGAGTCATCCTGACTGGGGTCTACGTTCTCATCATCTTTGAGGTAAATGGACTGTGATTCTCAGGCTCTTTTATGAATGATAAATGAATTTGTTTTCAATACAGTATCTGCTGCCCTATTGGAAGTGTGTAACACATACAGCAAGTATTACAGCTGAGGAAGCCCTGATTTTAACCATCCCTACAGTGATATATTCTACTTAAAGGTGCTGCACAGCCACGGCACATTTGGATTTTTCTGCACTATTTTGATGTGATACTCACTAGCTTCTTATCTGACACATATACTTGTTTCAGATTTGAACTCCCGAGATGTCCATCTGTAATTCTCATTCATTTCCAGTTAGTGTGTGGTTTAAATTAGACGGGCTAATCTCTCTGAGTGCGACAAGGTGTGAACTAAGCTGTGCCGGCAGGGGCTATGCTGTGATGTGAAAGTCAACAGCAGGCTGTGTGAGTTGTCAGCACAGTTACACTGCACACCCTCGCGTGTGTCTTCTGTGTTACTGACAGGTCAGTTTCCATATGCTATCATTAAAGTGTGAGGGATTGTCTCTAAAGTGGAAGAGCAAGATGTCATCCGACTTCAGCTCTGTCATGTCTCCATTTGTGAGTATCTAATCTAGCTGCAGAGGAGATTTGTTTTTCCCCATTAAACTTGAATTAAATGTAAATTTGCTGTATTTATATAGCGCTTTTCTAGTCTTAACGACTACTCAAAGCACTTTTACATCATACAGGATACATTCACCATTCACACACATTCATACACAGTGGCCGAGACTGCTGTACAAGGAGCCATCTGCTCATCAGATAAACACTCACACACATTCACACTCCGATGCGCAGCATCGGGGGCAACTCGGGGTTCAGTGTCTTGCCCAAGGACACTTCAACATGGCACTGCAGGGCCAGGGATTGAACCACCAACCTTCGAATTGGCAGGCAACCGCTCTACCGCTGATCCACAGCGTGTAAATGAGTGATCACATATTATGATTTTCTTAATGATACTCTCAAATGTTCTTACAGATGTTCAAAGTGAAGAATCACAGCATGATTTTTCTTTTTTGTCATTCCTGACAAAGGCTGAGGCAATATAAAGAGGATGCTTTTGTTCTCTTTTATCCATTATCTGAACAGATTTCCTCTGACAAAGAGAAGTTTCTGAGAGTCTGTAGACTGTCTGAGTTCTTATCTATCGTGAGTGGCGAGACCCAATCCAATCCAATCCAGTCCCCTTTATTTATATTGCATGATTTTAACAAACACAAGGTTTCCAAAGTGCGGCACAAAAACATAATACAGAAGAAATAGATAACACAATAAAAGCACAATAAAAAATATAAGGTACAATAAAATAAATACAATAAAATGCACTGCCGGCATACGGTAAAGGTATACACATAAGATCATCACTCTACCTGGTGTTAAAAGCCAAAGAAAAGAGGTGGTTTTAAGAAAGACAGAGGTCAGGCCGGTCTAATGTGCAGAGATAGCCCATTCCAAAGTTTTGGAGCTGCAACGACTAACGCACGGCCCCCCCTGAGCTTAAGCCTAGCTTTGGACACCGTCAGGAGCAGCTGGTCAGCTGACCTGAGAGATCAGCTGGTAATGTTGGGGTGCAGCAGCTCAGAGTGGTAAGCAGGGGCAAGGCAATTCAAGGCTTTAAAAGCAAATAAAAGAATTTCAAAATAAATCCTAAAGTGGACGGGTAGCCACTGGAGTGAAGCTAAGATAGGTGAAGTTTGCTCATACCTGTTAAAAGACGTGCAGCAGCATTTTGTACCAGTTGAAGACAAGCAATGGAGGACCCACTAGCCCCCATATAATGTGCATTACAGTAATCCAGCCGAGTGGTCAGAAAGGCGTGGATTACTACCTCAAAGTGTTGTCTCAGAAGGACTGGTTTGATTTTTGCTAGCTGCCTTCGCCACAGCTTGAATCTGGCTGTCAAACTTAAGGTCTGAGTCAACTTTTACCCCTAAATGTTTTATAATTGACTTGCGATACTGCGCCAGAGAACTCAGATCACCTAAGGGGGAGGTCCCAGAAGTGCCATCAAAGACCATGACATTGGTTTTTTTTCATTCAAATTTAGAAAATGTAAGAACATCCAAGCCTGTTTAGAGTTCAGTAGTCAGCAAGGCCAATGGATTAAAGATGATGAGTGTTGTCATTAAACATTGTTCTTTTACAACAGAGTTAATGTGACAGAATAAACATGTCAGAAAAAACTGCCTTAAACAATGCAAATTAAATATTTTTTTTAATTAGCTAGTCTTCTATTTAATTCAAGACAAAGGTAGTGTCGCTGACCTTCCTTCAAAGCTCTGCTTCCAGAAATGCATTTCTGGATGGGAGAAAAACATGCTCTGGATTGTTGGCATTTTTTAAAAATCAATCACAATTGTCTTGGGTGCCGGACGGAGATATTGTGCCTCTGCAAAAAAGCCTTGGGAAGGAACTTGTTTTAGTGGAACATCTGTACATAGGGAGGCGAGCTCTGGAATTAAAATGGCTGTCGAGTGTGTGATCAGAATTTTACTCAACAAAATAAAATACAATTTGATTGTGAGGATGTTTCCTGAATCCACTGGAGTTTAGAATGCCAACGTAAGAAAGCGGAAGGTGAGGGACATCCAGCGGTTTTTAGTATGGAGGATCTTAGATATAGTCTAAGAAAAGACCACAGACCCCGTTTCTCCACCAGGAACAGCCGCTACATTTGTCAATATACTGTACATAGAGTGACCTACTTTCCTGCAATTTATTTCGGTGGCATGAATGTCAGAAGAGCAGCTCTGATGTCTGATAACACATGCATGCTTATCACTGGCCTCATTTTTTAATAATGGGATACATCATACATGAGAGTAGTGATGGAACCTGATGGAGGATGAGTGACTCTTAACAGCATCATGGAGTTGTCTGTAATATCCGCTTGGAGTTCTGCATTTCTTGATATTTTGCACAAAAGAAAATGACAGGCCATCACAGAACTAATAGAACACACTCAGTTATCCGGTTACTGCTACTGTAAATCAGAAATCTTTTGAGATGAATGGGTTTTGGAGAGAGTCTTTTTAAATTGCAGTTCACAGTTTGTGCTCCATTAAGGCATCTGGCTCATTTAGTGGCAGATACTGTACAAGCAAAATGAAAATAAAACACTAGAACCATGAGAAAGATACAAGGTAATAACATTACAAAGTGAAATACAACATACCACAAAAACATGATGTAAATGGTTAAGATAATGAAAGGTTATTTTGGAGTTTGACTTCACAGAAGAGCATTTCAGATTTGTCATGTAAATGCATAAAAAATGACTTAATGTGGCTTATGTTGTACCTATATTTAAATGTTAATATTTAAATATTGTAGCCTTCTTTGAATCAAAGGTAGTAAATGAGGTGTTTGTGTTGAATCTTTTTAATTTTCAGATTGTGCATCGTACTCTGGCTGCCATGCTGGGATCTTTGGCGGCCTTAGCTGCTCTGGCTGTCATTGGTGATGTGAGTCTCTTTAACTCTCCTGTTTTGGGGTGTTTATCATGCCTTCACATACTCATCAAAAGCTTATTTTTTGTAATAATAAATTCATAGCCATGAACGGCCGTTAAGGAGCTGATAGTTCATTGTCTTGGAAAATGTTACTACAGAATTTATTGCAAGAACATGTTCTGGAAAAGTTAAATATCACAAGTTGCAAAATCATTTTCAAAGCTCCAATGTATGCAGGGAAAGCACAGGTGTAATAAGCAACATTAATTATCCAGTTTGAAGGGATCCTGTGCGGCTCACTGGGACACTTCAGCGGAGTCATTGTTGGATTTATAAGTTCCAACTGTGCTTTTCTTGCAATAACAAGTCACAATGCCATCTGCAGAATCTGCATAGGCAGGATCTAGGCCAGGGAGGAGTTATAGCAGTGCTCAAATACAGTTTTAAATACGTCCATTTGTTTGACTTGCCAGGAAGCTTTAGTACTGTACTGTACTAGGGATGAATGTATATGACAATAATTTATAGAATTCTTTGCTTTTTGCTGTTTGTTCACAGAACTGTTCCATCTATTCAAATCTCTGTGACATCTAATTATTTTCTCTGTCTCTCCCACAGCGGCCCAGTCTGGTTACTGTGGTGGAGTGGATTGACTATGAGACGCTGGCTCTTCTGTTTGGCATGGTTAGACTCTTAAGTTAAAGATGTTTTTGTATGTTCATTTCCTCAGCAAATCTCCTTTTGGGCAATTTTACAAAAATCTTTACTTTTACTGTATTGCTCCTAGTTTTTACTTTAAAGGTCCTATGGCAGGCTGCTTTTTGGATGTTTTTATATAGACCTTAGTGGCCCCCTAATACTGTATCTGAAGTCTCTTTTATATAGACCTTAGTGGTCCTTAATACTGTATCTGAAGTCTCTTTTATATAGACCTTAGTGATCCTTAATACTGTATCTGAAGTCTCTTTATATAGACCTTAGGGGTCCCCTAATACTGTATCTGAAGTCTTTTATATAGACCTTAGTGGTCCCCTAATACTGTATCTGAAGTCTCTTTTATATAGACCTTAGTGGTCCCCTAATACTGTATCTGAAGTCTCTTTTATATAGACCTTAGTGGCCCCCTAATACTGTATCTGAAGTCTCTTTATATAGACCTTAGGGGTCCCCTAATACTGTATCTGAAGTCTCTTTTATATAGACCTTAGTGGTCCCCTAATACTGTATCTGAAGTCTCTTTTATATAGACCTTAGTGGTCCCCTAATACTGTATCTGAAGTCTCTTTTATATAGACCTTAGTGGTCCTTAATACTGTATCTGAAGTCTCTTTTATATAGACCTTAGTGATCCTTAATACTGTATCTGAAGTCTCTTTATATAGACCTTAGTGGTCCCCTAATACTGTATCTGAAGTCTTTTATATAGACCTTAGTGGTCCCCCTAATACTGTATCTGAAGTCTCTTTTTATATAGACCTTAGTGGTCCCCTAATACTGTATCTGAAGTCTCTTTTATATAGACCTTAGTGGTCCCCTAATACTGTATCTGAAGTCTCTTTTATATAGACCTTAGTGGTCCCTAATACTGTATCTGAAGTCTCTTTTATATAGACCTTAGTGGTCCCCTAATACTGTATCTGAAGTCTCTTTTTATATAGACCTTAGTGGCCCCCTAATACTGTATCTGAAGTCTCTTTTATATAGACCTTAGTGGTCCCCTAATACTGTATCTGAAGTCTCTTTTATATAGACCTTAGTGGTCCCCTAATACTGTATCTGAAGTCTTTTATATAGACCTTAGTGGTCCCCTAATACTGTATCTGAAGTCTCTTTTATATAGACCTTAGTGGTCCCTAATACTGTATCTGAAGTCTCTTTTTATATAGACCTTAGTGGTCCCCTAATACTGTATCTGAAGTCTCTTTTATATAGACCTTAGTGGTCCCCCTAATACTGTATCTGAAGTCTCTTTTATATAGACCTTAGTGGCCCCCTAATACTGTATCTGAAGTCTCTTTTATATAGACCTTAGTGGTCCCCTAATACTGTATCTGAAGTCTCTTTTATATAGACCTTAGTGGTCCCCTAATACTGTATCTGAAGTCTCTTTTATATAGACCTTAGTGGTCCCCTAATACTGTATCTGAAGTCTCTTTTATATAGACCTTTCCTTATATGTATCTGAAGTCTCTTTTATATAGACCTTAGTGGTCCTTAATACTGTATCTGTCTCTTTATATAGACCTTAGGGGTCCCCTAATACTGTATCTGAAGTCTTTTATATAGACCTTAGTGGTCCCCTAATACTGTATCTGAAGTCTCTTTTATATAGACCTTAGTGGTCCCCTAATACTGTATCTGAAGTCTCTTTTATATAGACCTTAGTGGTCCTCTAATACTGTATCTGAAGTCTCTTTATATAGACCTTAGTGGTCCCTAATACTGTATCTGAAGTCTCTTTTATATAGACCTTAGTGGCCCCCTAATACTGTATCTGAAGTCTCTTTTATATAGACCTTAGTGGTCCCCTAATACTGTATCTGAAGTCTCTTTTATATAGACCTTAGTGGTCCCCTAATACTGTATCTGAAGTCTCTTTTTATATAGACCTTAGTGGTCCCCCCCCTAATACTGTATCTGAAGTCTCTTTTATATAGACCTTAGTGGTCCTTAATACTGTATCTGAAGTCTCTTTTATATAGACCTTAGTGATCCTTAATACTGTATCTTCTCTTTATATAGACCTTAGGGGTCCCCCTAATACTGTATCTGAAGTCTTTTATATAGACCTTAGTGGTCCCCCTAATACTGTATCTGAAGTCTCTTTTATATAGACCTTAGTGGTCCCCTAATACTGTATCTGAAGTCTCTTTTATATAGACCTTAGTGGTCCTCTAATACTGTATCTGAAGTCTCTTTATATAGACCTTAGTGGTCCCTAATACTGTATCTGAAGTCTCTTTATATAGACCTTAGTGGTCCCTAATACTGTATCTGAAGTCTCTTTTATATAGACCTTAGTGGTCCCCTAATACTGTATCTGAAGTCTCTTTATATAGACCTTAGTGGTCCCCTAATACTGTATCTGAAGTCTCTTTTATATAGACCTTAGTGGTCCCTAATACTGTATCTGAAGTCTCTTTTATATAGACCTTAGTGGTCCCCTAATACTGTATCTGAAGTCCTTTTATATAGACCTTAGTGGTCCTCTAATACTGTATCTGAAGTCTCTTTATATAGACCTTAGTGGTCCCTCTGTATCTGAAGTCTCTTTATATAGACCTTAGTGGTCCCTAATACTGTATCTGAAGTCTCTTTTATATAGACCTTAGTGGTCCCCTAATACTGTATCTGAAGTCTCTTTATATAGACCTTAGTGGTCCCCTAATACTGTATCTGAAGTCTCTTTTATATAGACCTTAGTGGTCCCTAATACTGTATCTGAAGTCTCTTTATATAGACCTTAGTGGTCCCTAATACTGTATCTGAAGTCTCTTTTATATAGACCTTTGGTCCCTAATACTGTATCTGAAGTCTCTTTATATAGACAGTGGTCCAATACTGTATCTGAAGTCTCTTTTATATAGACCTTAGTGGTCCCCCTAATACTGTATCTGAAGTCTCTTTTATATAGACCTTAGTGGTCCCCTAATACTGTATCTGAAGTCTCTTTTATATAGACCTTAGTGGTCCCCTAATACTGTATCTGAAGTCTCTTTTATATAGACCTTAGTGGTCCTTAATACTGTATCTGAAGTCTCTTTTATATAGACCTTAGTGATCCTTAATACTGTATCTGAAGTCTCTTTATATAGACCTTAGGGGTCCCCTAATACTGTATCTGAAGTCTTTTATATAGACCTTAGTGGTCCCCTAATACTGTATCTGAAGTCTCTTTTATATAGACCTTAGTGGTCCCCTAATACTGTATCTGAAGTCTCTTTTATATAGACCTTAGTGGTCCTCTAATACTGTATCTGAAGTCTCTTTATATAGACCTTAGTGGTCCCTAATACTGTATCTGAAGTCTCTTTTATATAGACCTTAGTGGCCCCCTTACTGTATCTGAAATATAGACCTTAGTGGTCCCCTAATACTGTATCTGAAGTCTCTTTTATATAGACAGTGGTCCCCTAATACTGTATCTGAAGTCTCTTTTTATATAGACCTTAGTGGTCCCCTACTGTATCTTCTCTTTTATATAGACCTTAGTGGTCCTTAATACTGTATCTGAAGTCTCTTTTATATAGACCTTAGTGATCCTTAATACTGTATCTGAAGTCTCTTTATATAGACCTTAGGGGTCCCCTAATACTGTATCTGAAGTCTTTTATATAGACCTTAGTGGTCCCCTAATACTGTATCTGAAGTCTCTTTTATATAGACCTTAGTGGTCCCCCTAATACTGTATCTTCTCTTTTATATAGACCTTTAGTGGTCCTCTAATACTGTATCTGAAGTCTCTTTATATAGACCTTAGTGGTCCCTAATACTGTATCTGAAGTCTCTTTATATAGACCTTAGTGGTCCCTAATACTGTATCTGAAGTCTCTTTTATATAGACCTTAGTGGTCCCCTAATACTGTATCTGAAGTCTCTTTATATAGACCTTTGGTCCCCCTAATACTGTATCTGAAGTCTCTTTTATATAGACCTTAGTGGTCCCAATACTGTATCTGAAGTCTCTTTTTATATAGACCTTAGTGGTCCCCTATACTGTATCTGAAGTCTCCTTTTTAAACCTTAGTGGTCCCTAATACTGTATCTGAAGTCTTTATATAGACCTTAGTGGTCCCTAATACTGTATCTGAAGTCTCTCTTTATATAGACCTTAGTGGTCCCTAATACTGTATCTGAAGTCTCTTTTATATAGACCTTAGTGGTCCCCTAATACTGTATCTGAAGTCTCTTTATATAGACCTTAGTGGTCCCCTAATACTGTATCTGAAGTCTCTTTTATATAGACCTTAGTGGTCCCTAATACTGTATCTGAAGTCTCTTTATATAGACCTTAGTGGTCCCTAATACTGTATCTGAAGTCTCTTTTATATAGACCTTAGTGGTCCCTAATACTGTATCTGAAGTCTCTTTATATAGACCTTAGTGGTCCCTTTCAATACTGTATCTGAAGTCTTTTTATATAGACCTTAGTGGTCCCCCTAATACTGTATCTGAAGTCTTTTATATAGACCTTAGTGGTCTCCTAATACTGTATCTGAAGTCTCTTTTATATAGACCTTAGTGGTTATTTGAAAGCCATGATGTCTCTCTCTTTCTCATGGGTGGGCCAAATTCTCTGGGGGGGCAAAGCAGAGAAAGGGGAGGTTATATGACATCATAAGGGGAAGAGTCCAGATCGGCCCATCTGACCTTTCATTTTCTCAAAGGCAGAGCAGGATACCCAGGGCTTGGTTTACACCTATCACCATTTCTACCCCCTTGGGGGCCATAGGCAGGCTGAGGGAAATCATATTAATGTTAAAAAAACTGACATTTTCATGCCATGGGACCTTTAAAATCTGACATCTTCATTTTATCTACGTTCTTATCAGTCTTCCCAAACTACTGACAGTGAAATCTGGTTCTCTGGAGGCAAGTAAAATTGACAACATAAAAGCTTGTCTCCATGGAAACAAACATGTGCTGTTGTTTGGTATCAACTTGAAGAGTACAACTGAAGCTTTTCTATGTAGGTTAAAACAGACCATTCTTTTCAGACACATTATAACTTCATAGCAGCATCATAAATACTCATTATTTACATAAAAGATAATTCTGCCAGATCAGTGATTCATGACCACAGATGGTAGCTTCCTTTGGACAACTTCCACTGTCAGCAGCTGCCACTGTCATTTTCAGAGTTTCTGAAAATATTCCCAACCCACAGGCAACTTTTCAAGGCTACTGTGTATTTATATGTGCTATAATATAATACTCATAATACTCATAATACTATAATACTCACAAAGTAATTATGTTGACCTGTTTATGTATGATTTATATATTTAGGAGTTTGTCATTGAGCTTGTGGTCTCCCTTAAAAAATATATACAGTATATTTTTTCTTTGCCTGCCCATACCGTTATAGGTATGATCATAAAGTATCAATATCCTAAAACCCTTAATGTCGGGCACATTGGAAATATCTTTCTGACTGACCACCATCTCTTATGTGAGCAACATCTTATTGTCTGTGGCGACTACTTTTGAAAAATCCGGGTG
The DNA here is from genome assembly GCA_026937815.1 of Etheostoma perlongum. Taxonomy (NCBI): domain Eukaryota; kingdom Metazoa; phylum Chordata; class Actinopteri; order Perciformes; family Percidae; genus Etheostoma; species Etheostoma perlongum. The sequence goes on from CM049379.1 coordinate 32,521,677, forward strand.
GCATATCATCTTGTTACATAATTGGAAAACGTTGTTTCTTCCAGATGGTACTGGTGGCCATTTTTTCAGAGACTGGCTTCTTTGATTATTGTGCTGTGAAGGTGAGTTTCTAAATAACAAAATGAATAATAATAATAGAGAAAGTTGTGACGTTTTAAATGTGAAGCTGTATAGCATCATAGCAGTATTATATATCTTTTGTAACTTATCTTTGGCATGTTTACCTTTGGGATACTGAGCGACAAGTCTATGAAAATAGCTGCCCAGCGGTATTTTAGAGTTGTCTCATAGTCGACAGGCTTTGAGCTATTTCTGAAATTAGCACTGATGCATGACAAGCCTGTAGTTTTTATGCTGACTTATCTGACATGAGCAAGATTTTGGAAGACCTTTGTGATGTAAGATGACCTAACACATTGATGCCTATCTTTACATCCTGACTCAAAAGTACATCACTATTACAGGCTGACAAGAAGGACATTTGCTTTGTTTCGTGGTAAAGCTCAGAAAACTGTGTCAGTCCTGACTATTAAAATGAGGCAAATTTATTTAGTGTTTCTTATTTAGAGAACCACATCTATTGTTTGTTTTTGTTGTTTTTTTCTGTAACTGTTCTCAGTATAAATTGATAGACATCACCTTTAAACTGTTTTATTTCTTTATTCTTTCTTAATTTAGAGCTACATGCATCCTACAAATAATAAAGAGATACATATTCTCAAATGAATAGAACATAAGACCTTGATCCTGTCTGTAAAAGGGTAAGGTTTCCTACCATCAGAAAACAGCTCAGTTTTAATCCCGAGTATTCTCTGTGGATTATGACAGAGGGCGAATGCCTTGTCCTTCAGGTACAGAACTGTAGCACTCAGACCTGGAGAATAGACGGATCATGCAGGCTCATGAATTTTAAGTGGGTTGGACAAGGGCAGCCACTCCAAATTAAAATTCCTTCTCTGAGTTCAGCTTAGCGGATCTGACATGCAGTACTATTACATTGAAAAGGTGGCCAACCTGAGCCACTCCCCTGGGCTTAAGACTGAATATTAGCATCACTGACTGAATGCACACCTGTGTGTAATTCCACACACTGCACTATTACACGGCTATTTTGGGAATCTGAGTACACTACCCCTTCTAGTGCTACTAGTCTTAATGGAAATGTAAGCATTCAAGTGCTCATTTATGATGTTTCACTCTGACATTGTTGATGCTTTCTCAGAGGTGTCAGAACTGCACTTGAATTTGGGAGTGAATCAAGACATCCACCCAATGGGTTGGATGTCATCTCATTGCCTCATTATTACCTCTCTGCAGGCTTACCAATTATCCAGAGGAAGAGTGTGGCCAATGATCATGATCCTCTGTCTCATCGCTGCCATTCTCTCTGCATTTCTGGACAACGTGACCACTATGATGCTTTTTACCCCAGTCACCATCAGGTACAGTATAAGTTTTTAACTCGCACATCCAAAAATTCTTCTGTACCGCTGCACTGTCATCAACTTGGAACATAGGAAATAATCCCGCACGCTATGGCAACACCGTTTATTTACAGAAAATTAACCTTTCAGTCCCTCCAGACCTTCCTCATTTCCTTTGTTCACAGTATAGCCATTTGAAATTTCCATCAGTCCATAATCTCTACCTGCTTATTCCAACTCACATTGGGCGAGAGGCAGCACCCTGGGCAGGTTGTCACATAGAGACAGTTGTTCACTCACATTCACAGCTATTATAGGGACAGCATAGAGACTTCAATAATCAACCTAATTTACCTGCAATCTTCACATCCGGTTGCAAAACAAACTTCTTCAAAACAGCAGTCCACAAACCAATGGGTGACATCCCAGATGCTACGTCCACTATTTTTGCAGTCTGTGATCACAACCATGAACTGTATAAAATGTTTAGTGGCAACCTCTAGTGGCTGCAGTAATCATAATGGGAGCAAAGAAGGAAGTCAGGTGATGTAGTATAAAGAATGACAAACCTGTTTTGGCACATAACCCCCTGTTGAAATGTTTGGGATTAAACAAACCAAATTTATTGTGTTATATTAGTAAGTGTTTGAGGTGCTAGTATGCAGACTTTCTTTACTTTGGCATGAGCCAGTAACCCTATAGTAATTTTGTAAATAGTCACATTGATAGATCACTACTTCCTGTCAAAAAAAAGCTCAATATAGTCCATGCCTGAAGACACACATCACATTAATAAAACAGACTACACAGAAGCTACAATTTACTGTAGTACAGTGTCTTACAAATCAATCAAAGGTTTGCTGCCCACCTCTGTCTCTCCCTCATTGTTATTGATTCTATTTTCAGCCCTTAAACTAAGTCTATACAGTAAACCATTATTTAGTTCTCAAAATCGCTTTTGCTACCAGAAGATCAGAATATAGATGATATTTTACTTGCTCTATTTTGTGATGAGCATGGTGGATATCATGTAAAGCTACAATGTTAAAGGACCAATGCTTTTTGTCTTTCAATATCCTTTTTATATACTTATGTATTTATTTCTCCCACTCATCGCAATCTATTCACGGCTAAATGGCTTTTCTGTCTCTATCTGATTTTGCAGGTTGTGTGAGGTGCTTAATCTAGACCCCAGACATGTCCTGATTGCAGAAGTAATCTTCACCAACATTGGAGGGGCTGCCACAGCTGTCGGAGATCCACCCAATGTGATTATAGTATCAAATCAGGACCTGCGCAAAGAAGTAGGCACTTTCACAGCTCTCTGCCTAAACTCGCACTAATACACAGTAACAGATCAGCTCAGTGTAATCTGACAAATAAACCAGACACTTAGTAAAGCAAACATAATGCTCTTCATGACTCGTGTGTGACAGAATAACACTAAGATCAAGAGGAAATTGCTGTTTGAGCTGTACAGATGGTACAGTTCTGACAGATGAATGAAAAATTGAAGAACACGTCATCGGAAAATGGATTTACGTCACTTTGAGCCCCTTTATTTATGTTTTTTTTGCGATCAACTTTTTTCAGTATGGTTACAAATGTCTCTTTCTCAAATAAAAGATCCTAGAGGGTACTCATGGTAGTCATGTACTTACTGTATCCTGAGAGTTGTTACGTACCTGCATACACATTTATAGTGTACATACAGATATTTGCAGGTATTTCATTAGTATGCGCTGTGGATGAATTAAATCATCTGTGTTTGCTGGGTTGTACATGTGTTATCTCTGGTCAGCACAATCTCTCCATGTATTTATACAACCGTGAGCTGTGACCCTTATTTATGTTGATGTGCTTGTGATGAATGGAGATGTTGTGGCAGTGAAACCAATTTCTATTTTTGCTGCTGCCATCATAAATCAGGGGAATTAAAAATGCCAAAACAGTGGAGAAAGAAACAGTAACACCTTCCTATTTCAGGGTACCTGCCCGGTAGCTGCTCTGCTCTAGCTGTCGTCCTGTAGCCAAACGTTTATGACGTTTGACTTTGAATTTCTATCTACTCCTTTATACTTTTAGCATAAATATGACATGTCATGCAGTTCATACAGTCATAATAAGCAACAAAGCTGCTCTGAGAGTATCTTCTGATACTGCATTTAATTATATCCTATGCCCGTATGAGTCATACCTTCCTAGTGCTTCCCTTTCCTACAACATACTCAGCAGCACCTCAGCAGCAGCGTGCATTGGTGTGGCTCTGGTCTTCTATGAGTGGCATGCTGGGGCACACTGAGACCCATCCTTTGGGGTTAGTGTCTGACTAAACCTCTGAATGAGACAGTGTCACTCATGATGCAATAATGTGCGAGAGCATGTAACTGAACACCCAGCTCTTTTTCCTGTGCTGGATTTTCTCATGTTTAGAATTTATTTTAACAGCTAATTGAAATGTAATTGCCACTTCCCAGGGCTGACACTAAGGAATATATCAATAATAATAATCAGTCAAAGGGTGGCTGGGGGATTTTAACAGAATATAGCACAGAAAATCTGCTTAGAAATATACGAAATATTGAACAACGTTTTACTTCTAAACTGTACTCAAAATTTCAACAAAGTACAAAGTTGCTATACAACTTGTGTTTAAAGTATATATCCATTTACCAAATGGAAAGACAACTATTGGAGCAGGCAGCAAAGTGACAGTACTCTTATCCAATGGAAATCAAATTTATCAGATTGACAGCCCAATGGATTGGGGTGGCTCCATGGGGTGGGGGGAAATCATATTTCAGGGGGGAGGGTGCCACCCCAGGCCCCCCCTCTAGACCCACCCCTGGTTTGTCATTGTTTCCCAAGGCCCAAGATGACGTTCTGAATGTCTTCTGTTTTGTCCACAACTCAAAGACATTCAGTTTACTGTCATAGAGGAGTGATTTTGTGACTTTTTTCATAAAAAATGACTTTAACAGATCTACTTGAAAATCTTGTAGGAACTGCGAAGAAAACTAAAAAAAAAACCTGTATGCGCCATCAAGTCGCACTGCTGTGACATATCATAGGCCTACCTGGATTTAAATATTTGTCAGCCTAACACTAACATTGTTCTTCTCTGCCCCTCCCATGATAGTTTGGAAAGGTATTTAGAGGCATATTGCATTGTACAGATTATGACAAAAGTGATGTCAGTAAACAGCAGTAAGAACATTTCTTTTGAGTTAATAATCAAAGCAGCCTGTCACTGTCTAAACAGGGAAATGACTTGTAGGCGCCTCTCACACCCTTCACTCTTCTTATACACAGAGAGCCATAATGCTACATCTCTAGAAGACATGACATTTTCCCAGCTGCTAGATGTGGCATCTGTTCACTGCGTGTGACATTTCAGCCTTTGCGGGTGCAGCAGTATGTGGTGTCCTACCCCAGCAGACTCCCACGGCCTGCTGTCCAGTTTGTCTTGGCTCCGTTTCCCAGGTGACAGATCTGCGAGAACGCAGCAGCAGCTCATGTCTGGCGTCTGATAAGGACAGCTTGTGTGTACATGTGTGGTTTGCTTGCCCACTTGTGTGTTTGTTTGTTTGCATGCTTGCTTATTTGTGTGGAAGGGATCTCCGGGAAAAATCCAGTGATAGAACGGATGGCACAGCTGTGAGGTGCGGTTGGGGTAATTCTGCCCCTCATCAGAGTGTCCTTGTAGTTAATTTGTAACATAGCAAGTTGGCATGGACAAAACACAATCTACCTCTTTTTGGTATCATTTCATTGATATAATAAATTCCAGGTCAGCAGTCAATATATCATTAAAATAGTCTAAGTTATAATCCACAAAATAAAAAGGGGGACGATTCCGGTTTCATGTATTTTGATTATGGTAACACAGCGTGATTATGATCTTTCTTGCCACGTCAAAAATCATTTCACTTTACGACCTGTTTAAAACACGCAGTTAAAAACAGACATTACCGGTTTTTAACTGCGTGTCTTAAACAGGTCGTACCCAAGTTACTTTTAAAAGTAATTAGTTACAGTTATGAGTTACTTCTTCCAAAAAGTAACTACATTAGTTACTTAGTTACAAATTATAAAAGTAACTTGTTACTTCAGAAAGTGACTATTGCATTTCTTTCAATTTTAAATATTTAAATTTCATGTTTAAATGCTCAAATGTGACGGGATGGGAAGAATAATCAATTAGATTACCTGTTACTGAAAATGTAATGCCGTTATTTATAACGTCGTTATTCCCATCACTGGTCACGTACATTGGCTCTGAAATATGGACACACTGCGGGAACAGGCTGCAAACAGAGATACATTACAGCAGCAAGCTTTGTATTGTTGGAATGATAGGAAATGTGGTCCATAGATTCTAGTTTACAACCAAAACAGCAGTGGTGAGAGTTTTCACTCACAGCAGGCTTGCACGAGCAGATATCCTCGACGCACAAGGCTGCCCTGAGTGTGAGAGAGCAGGTCTCTTTGGAGGCATGAATAAAAGAGTCATCAGAGATGTACTGTACGAGTGAGGCAATGAGGAGACATAGTGATGAAATCAGATCGTCTGAACCTCTGTGTTAAATCTCTGGCATAATTGATGATATGCTTAAAATCTCTTGCACACCTCCCACAGCTGTTACTGAGATTTCACTTGGAGTCAAACATTCAAACTTTATACTTGATTAAAGGCTTGCTATCTGATGTTTAAGATAATTATTTAATGTGTGAGAATATCTTAATTTAAACTTAATTGCATTGACTGATTTATTCACATTTGTCGTATGCTGGTTTATCCTGCAGCACTCCTCCTCTCACTTCATCTTAAACCTCTGTTGCAACTTGAAATTGTAAATCCTGTAGAGGTCACTATTAACCACTTTCATCACTGACTATTTGTAGTTCTATTTACCATGCTGTGCAAGTACAAGAAATAAATACTTTAATTAGAAATGGAATTGTATGTATACAATATCAGACACACTTCCAAAGTGGAATCTGATAAAATGATGGTCTTTGTGAAAGCTTTGCCCTCAAATTTCTGTTAAAGAGCAGCTATTATACTCCTTTTCTGGTCTTAGGACTCCTACAGAGCAGTCTGACATGATTCATCGCATTATAAACATGTAGATCGTTGGGCAACTCTTACCGTCATCTGGGCCTCCTCTGAAAGTTTGGTTTAGGTTCCTTCTCCCTGTCTCCCCCCCCTCCTCCAGCCACACCCACTCTGTTGTGATTAGTTGTGATCTATTGGATAGTCTGTATCCACGACGTTCCACTTCTGGGATTCCACTGCAGGAAATTCCGCCGGATGCATGCCTTTTTGCCAATGTCTGTCCCCGTCCTCTGTCTCTGTGTTGGTGTTCTAACCTCTGTCCCCGTCCTCTGTCTCTGTGTTGGTGTTCTAACCTCTGTCCCCGTCCTCTGTCTCTGTGTTGGCGTTCTAACCTCTTTTGGATTTTTGAGGACTATGGTTACCTGGTCCTCAGATCTCTGCAGGGTAAATCCAGACAACTTGCTGGACTATCTGTCCAATCTGAGTTTTACTTTACAGTGGCCTCGTGCTGAGTGTAGCGCCGGCCATGACGATTGTGATTGGTTTAAAGAAATGCCAACAAACCAGGGAACATTTTTCTCCCATCCCAGAATGTTGTGTGGATGGTATGGCAAAGTGAGACTGTCTTCCAAAAGACCTCCGAATGGAGACGGCTCAGAGCGTGGAGCAGCATGAACATGTGTGTTTCATTGACGTAGACAAATACAGGAAATTCATGACCCCACTGAGACCCAATGACATCCATGCGTTCAGAGCTGGACAGAGATATCCCAAGGTGCCTGCAGGGCTCACGTCTTAATGCATTTAAATCATTGTTTGACACTTTGGTATCTAACATGAGTGTACAACATTATAGCAACATTTCTATTTCTGAAAAGATGAAAAAGCTATGTGCTCTTTAAAATGTGCCTCTAACCAAACTAGAACCTGGTGGACATAAATAAATATGCAAAATAAGTATGCAATTACCACTGCCCTTTTGTGTGCAACAATTACATTTCCATTTTGCAAGTAATTTCCTCAGGCTGCACTCAAATACAAACTTATATTGCTTATTATGCCACTTAATATAAAGCTACTGGATGCATCTTATCACCTCCAGATGTTCTTGCGTCATACCAGAAATCACTGCATACAGACGTCCGTCTGTTTTCTCACCAAAACGGATGTTTAGGCACTAATACTTATTTTTGAATGTCTAACACATTATTATTCTTTGTCTTACAGGGGATTGATTTTGCCAGTTTCACAGGCTACATGTTCCTTGGAATATGCCTTGTCCTCCTCTCCTCGTTTCCTTTCCTGCGGCTGCTCTACTGGAACAAGAAACTCTACAACAAAGAGTCCATTGAAATAGTTGGTGAGTTAAGATGAAGGGTGCCGTCGGGCCGGGCGAGTTAGCATGTTGTCATGGGGCTGTAATCTAATTTGTAGGATTGCTCTGGATGTGGCACAATCTAGAATCAATTAGGATGGATTTTTAATATAAGTATGAAATGTATTAACCCTTTAAGAACATCTGTGCACATACTACCCCCACACGGCAGCTACTCATTTTCTCATAGACCTCATAGAAACGTCATTGACTTTGTATTACGGCCTCAGCCCTTTAACTTCCACACATGATGTGTAGTATCCTCTGAATTGAAGACATTCCCAGGTAATTTCCACATGATTGCATTCACATTGTCCTCATTGTCCTGAATTATGGCGTGCTGGTTAACAAAAAAGAAAATCTCTGTGGTCATGATGAAACAGTTAAGCTGTTACTGTTTTGAGGTTATGTCTAAAGTTCACAGCTACTTTAAACATGTGTGTAATTAAAGCCCTCATGGGGGCTAGGCTAAGGGCCAAACCAAACCAAACCAGATCAAAGGAAGCAATCATGGGTGTGTCACAATCAGAGCATGTGAGTGGAGCCGAGCGCGAGCAAGAGGGGAGCGTGAGCTGGAGGACCTGGGATGGAGTGCAGAGTGATTTTTTTGAAATGTTGGAGCATCACCTTAGCCTCAGCGATGCGAGTAGAGTGTGGTGAAATTGAAATTTGAGAGCGAAAAGATAATCAGCAGAGCGGCGGGGAGCAGCAGGGGGCGACGTTGAGCATTGCAGCGCAGAGAACAAACAGGCCTGTTGTGTTCTTTGACCCCCCAAAGTAACACAAGTAGACTTTATATTATTCATTGTTGTTTTCCATCAATTAACTTCATAATCTTGACATTTCCGAGAGCACTTGAAAGCAGCTTCATTTAACGGAGAAAGAGAAAGAAAAGAAACAATCAGGTGGGCTGCGGAGTGCTTGTGTTTCATGTTTTACCCTCACGTGACCACGATAGAGGCAGTGGTGTTCCTGTTTACTGTACGGGACTCTCACACCTATACCTCGGGAGCCCGGATAGATCAGTGGGTAGAGCGGGCGCCCATATATAGAGGTTTACTCCTCGACGTAGTTGGCCCGGGTTGGACTCCAACCTGCGTCCCTTTGCTGCATTGGCCACCAATCCAAGCTTTTCCTGGCTCCCCCCTACCCCTCACCCTTAAACACATTATCCCCATTCTGTCTGACAACCATCTTAGTGTGACATAGTTCAAAATCATTTGCTTTGGTGAAACACTTTTGCCTTTCTAAGGAGCTTGGCTCCCTCAAGAGTGTGATGACTGTTGTGGAAGTTTCTTGTTACAGCGAGGGATTTGGTTGAAGATGAGACCTTGTTGAAACAAAATAAAGACAGGCTGCATACTGAATTAAAGGTTTAGGTATTCGGTGAAAAGGTTTAATTGTTTTCTGCAGAGAACAATCAAATGACAAGAACAGTCTTCACAATGTACAAAGTTACAGAGTGACCAAAGTTCTGTGTCTAACACAGCATTATACAGTTCCTTATATCCCGTCGGCCCCAGCAGAGACCAGCCCATATTTGGAAAACATTCTAATCTTAAACAAAATATCTCTTTAGGCGCATGTTTTTCTGTTCATTCGCCCTTCAGGGAAATATGCAGAGTCATAATATTTTTAGCTGTCTCCAACCCTGGAGGACTCACTTTAGGAGATATTTTAGGAGACACATATTTCAGAGGCATATTTGAAGGATTTACTTATAATGAAAAATCACTTAATAAATGAACAATTATTGAAAGAAAGTCATTTTCTATGTAATTTTCCCATTACATTCCTCACTTTTGATTACAAACTTAATCATTACACATTTGAAAATTACAGCCTGTGTCCCGACACCAGATGACTTGACTCAGGAAACCCCCTTCACTCTGATGTTCAGCTGTTGGCGTTGACTAGTCTGTAGTAAAAAAGGAAAGAAAGTGAAAGCAGCCATAGAGCAGCACAGCGCTCTAATCTTGGTTTCCCTGTTTGTGTATTTTTCTATTTGTGCTATTGTATAAACTATTTAACTAATCTCGTACACCGCAGTTCTTTTATATATCTCAATAATTATCCATTAACAGACGTTGTATTGTCCAGACATTGTCCAGCGATAGAGTAAGATCATTTAATAAGAATGAAAACCACAGGGTGTGTTTCCTTTGGAGAGTAACTGTGTTCTCCATCCCAGAATCTATTCGCTGCTGCCAAAAATCTTTGTATTCAACACCCTGTAGACGTAGATAATGGGCAAAGTAATAAAACAGAGATATTTGTGTGTTCTAGAAACACAGCCACCTCTTATCAGTGTTGACCCACAATACAGTGCCCCCGTAAGAGAGCACCTCAGCAGGGGATCATTAAAACAGACCACCAACCGCCCCAGTCGTCACCACATGTAAGGAGTAAGGAAGACCGACTGTTCGGAGCTGCATTGTCCCACTGAGCCTCAGGCAGACTGAGAGAACTGCGCGGACCGTTCAATGCAGGCCTGAAAGCCCATCTGTAAAAACCACCCTGTGGAGTGTCTCTCCCGCCAACCTGGCCTACCTTGGAAACATGCAGCTAAATCAGCTCAAAGCCCCTGCCACGACTGGTAATTGTGCAGATTCACTAACAGGAATGTTTTTCCTGTGCCAGTTAGATCCTATTATGGTCACCTAGCAACCTTTCTGAAAAAGGATGGCACCTACTGATATCTACACGGGCGTTCAACTCCCTCAGGCTGTATCTCTACTTTATCATTGGCTGTTCCTGATCCGGTCAATGTGCCTATCGCCTGGCTGCATTAGTCCCTCTATGGGGGATCACAGCAAAAACAGCAGAAACATCTTTATATTCTCTCTGTAAGCCTCGGCTATAGGAGCTATTACCAAATAAAGCCCCCACTATAAACATGCTACAGACTGTACTGGTCCTAAGCTTCACCACTGTAATGACTGTGTAGTCCATGTGTTTAACATGCCAGCTTTCTCTTTGGCTCTGTTTGTCCTGGTCCTCCAGAACTCAAGCATGAGATCCTGGTCTGGAGGCAGACGACTCAGCGCATTAACCCTGCCAGCCGAGAGGAGACAGCTGTGAAATGCCTCCTGATGCAAAAGGTCCTCAACCTGGAAAATCTGCTCCGCAAGATGATGAAAACCTTCCAAAGGTTGAAAGAAAACTCTGAAAACAGAAAATATACTGCATCTGTCATGTTTTTATCGCCTCTCACACAAACCCATTCTATGTTGTTTTTGTGGCTTTTTCATAAAGCAATCCATTTTTTTGCTGCTTACAGTATAGTTCGTGACATGATAGAGACTTTATTGGTGTATATTATGTGAATGAGACAAATTATTCATTTTCATCATACTACTGTTGCATGTTTTTAAATTGTTTAATACACAACGTTGTACTTTCCATTTATTTTTGGTCAAAAGCATGAGTAATTCCAAGAATAGTTTCCTTGTATGTTCTCATGTCCAAGGTGTTTTACAGACAGGCATAACAATTAGCAAAATGAGGCACTATTTTCTATAATTTAACTAATACTGTATATACCTATATGTATATTTTAAATAGAGTGATTAGTGTATAATTAAATGTTTTCTTTCTGCTTTTAACACAAATCTTATGTGATTAAAATGTTGTTGTGTCCAACAGACAAATTTCCCAAGAGGACAAGAACTGGGAGCAAAACATTCAAGAATTGCAAAAGAAGGTAGGCTTTGAAACAGACAGGTCCCTCACTCACTGGGACTGTGGTGCATAGATGTTATCTCAATAATAAAGCTAGCCCGGTCTTTGCAAATTCACTTGAGACAAATACCATCAGTTGATGATAAAACCTTTAAAGCTTTCCCCCCATAGACACACTTGTTTTTCTTCTCCACAGCACAGAATAACTGACAAAATTCTCTTGGTGAAGTGTGTGTCCGTCCTTGGTGTGGTGATCTTCATGTTCTTTGTCAACTCCTTTGTTCCCAGCATTCATCTTGAGCTCGGTAAGTGCAGCACTATGTCATTATATCTCTGTTTTTAGAGGCCCCACTGGGTGGTTATAGCTTCTGTCAAGTAATTATGAAACACAGCTTTGTCTGTTCTTGCATTTGAAATGAGCTCAAATAATGGGCTGACCAGCAAATGCAACCAAGAAATTAAATGGATACTGAGCTTATGTTCTGCAAACCTATGTTGATGAATAATCTTCTTGCAAATATGCACATTTGACCTGACATTGTGTTTTTTTAAAAGAATTTCTTGGTAGCAATAATACCGCGTTGCAGACAAACACCAGTGTACATGTGTACACTTGTTATACAAATAAGTTTCATGAATTTATATTTTATTTAATGTTTGTGACAAATGTCAATGATCTATCCGTATCCATTGACAAATACATTGAAAAAAGGTTTCACAGAGGTTGGGTTGAAGGGAGCTGCAGGAGCATGTGGTTGTATCACTGTCAAGGTTATGAACTTACTGTACACCTGTATGAATATGAATGGCTGAATGAATTCAGCTGATTGTTCAGCCTGGACAAAAGCTAAACTCTATATCTGCTTGCTCGCATATTTGGGGCATGCTTGTAAATGTGGACATGTAGTAGTCTACAGTATATCGACAATGTTTCATTAACGGGATAGTTCTGGCGACGCCGACTCCCTCATTTTCGGCCGGACGTCCGTCCCCGTCCTTTGTCTTTGGGCTGCCGTTCTACACCCCGGTGGATTTATGAGGACTATGGTTAACTCGGCGGCAGTAGCTCAGTCTGCAGGGAGTTGGGTTGGGAACTGGAGCGTTTGCTGGTTCAAGTCCCCGAACAGACCAAAGTACGGATTTTGGATTAGTAGCTGGAGAGATATACTCCAGGTGCTCTTGAGCAAGGTACCCCCCCCCCCCCCCACACACACACACACACTGCTCAGGTGAGCTCTCCATTTGTCTGTGAATAGGTCCTGAGCATATGTGTGTGTATTTCAGGCCTGTGTGTAGTGATTACTAACAAAACAGTTACTGGGGAACTGGGGTTCAATAAACAGTATCAATTATTATAAAAATTGTTAACTGCTTTGCAGCTAGCTAGACTATCTGTCCAATCTGAGGACTAGTTACCTGGTCCTCAGATCTCTGCAGGGTAAATCCAGACAGCTAGCTAGACTATCTGTCCAATCTGAGGACTATGGTTACCTGGTCCTCAGATCTCTGCAGGGTAAATCCAGACCGCTAGCTAGACTATCTGTCCAATCTGAGGACTATGGTTACCTGGTCCTCAGATCTCTGCAGGGTAAATCCAGACAGCTAGCTAGACTATCTGTCCAATCGGAGGACTATGGTTACCTGGTCCTCAGATCTCTGCAGGGTAAATCCAGACAGCTAGCTAGACTATCTGTCCAATCGGAGGACTATGGTTACCTGGTCCTCAGATCTCTGCAGGGTAAATCCAGACAGCTAGCTAGACTATCTGTCCAATCTGAGGACTATGGTTACCTGGTCCTCAGATCTCTGCAGGGTAAATCCAGACAGCTAGCTAGACTATCTGTCCAATCTGAGGACTATGGTTACCTGGTCCTCAGATCTCTGCAGGGTGAATCCAGACAGCTAGCTAGACTATCTGTCCAATCTGAGGACTATGGTTACCTGGTCCTCAGATCTCTGCAGGGTAAATCCAGACAGCTAACGAGACTATCTGTCCAATCTGAGTTTTCTGTTGACAACTAAAACTACTTCTGAACGTACACATGTTCCACCAAAACAACTTTCTTCCTGAGACTATTTAGCAGAGGCACTGTGGCTCTGTCCGGAGCTTAGCCCCGCCCATGGCAATTGTGATTGGTTTAAAGAAATTCCGATAAACCAGAGCACGTTGTTCTCCCATCCAGGAATGCTGTGTGGACTAGCCAGACCCTCCTCCACAGTGCTGGCAATGCGAGTTTAGGTTGAGGGTTATATTTTGTCTGTCCGACACTTTTGACTGGGATGTCTCTGATGCGTGCTCGGTAGCTGACCTTTACAGCATCTCGTTAATGCTAACACAATCCCTAAATGAAGATGGCTGTCTTTATACCCACCCTGTCATCTCTCCCCTCGCTGCTGAGGCCAGTCAGTCACCAAACATGCTCAGTTAATTACAGGCACTGCTCAGGTTACCTCTCTGTGACATTTATTAAATGGGAATGACCCCACAGCAGCGTGTTTTCCTGTCCCTGTGGAGGGAAATGCGCCTGTCCAAACACGGATCTCATTAATGCATGCGGGTCACAGTCAGGGTTGAGTACTGCAGCAAGCCCAGTCTTTTCATTCACACATGTTTTCAAACTTGAGCCTCATTAAAATGTCATTAACTTCACAGAAGTAGATTTAATTTCCGTCTGATTATTACCTGGTCATTTGATTCCTCTAATGTGTGTGTTCATGTGAGTTACAACTGTGGTTTGGATGAATAATTATTGATAAATCAGAAAAGTAAGTAGTTGAAAAGCCATACCAATAACACTGTGTAGATTGTAAAGTGGAAAAGGTTTTTAGAGATATGAATTAAATATTTTATAGAGTGATTTTTCAATAGAGTCTTTTTCATTTTTTAGAAATTCTTACTTTGGTTAAACTCCAACATTTAAATGACTTTGAATCTGTGGCAGTGAAATATCCCAGTATCTCTTCTAACCATAGGCTTCCAAGTTAGCAAGATACTCCAGCCATCTTTTGGTCTTGTGTTAATTTACTTTGGTCTGTGTACCTGTGCTGCAATGAGACATTTTTCACAGCACATTTCGTGTCTCAGGCACTGTTGTCGTGCCAATGATAGATGAGTCGATCCCAAACTGCTCAGACTTGCCTAAAAGCTCTTTTTAATTGGAGAGCTCTTTAGCTATTTGTTATCTGTTGGCTGCTCCTCGCTCTGTTCAGGATGCAGCCTCTGGAAATATCAATGTAGTCAGCAAATCAAAGTGTCATATGTTGATCTTTATTTTTTTCCCTCTGTTGCAAAGACTCAGGAGACTTTACAGTGGTCATTGGGACACATATATTTGATCAGAAGTGCCTTTTGTTTAGACGGCAACATTATTGTTGGGGCTTGAAATCTTAAAAAACTCAAACCACCGTCCAGAGTTAGAAACGTTCCACATCTAAAGGGTAAAAACGCAAAAGTCTGGTCACCGTCCCGTATGTGTTTACGTCACAGGCATGCACCAGGACAGGAAAATAAACATGTTGGATTATTTCCAGATGTCGGACCTTCAAGTTGCCCTAGCAGCTCAGATAAATCATACAAGAGTCTTTTCAACAGTTGTATGAAATATTGACAGATCTTATTACTGATCATTAATTCCCAGTCCACAGCCTGTTGATCCCTTGTGGCTTTGTAATCTAAGGTTGTTTGGAGCAATAACTCCACCTCCTTGACTATCCTATCCTATCTATGGCTTTTGATGTTTGCATCGCCATGCTTTGGTTTCACGCTGCTAGGGAGAGAGAAGAAGAAGGAAGGTTATACGCAGGCGCGCGGACTCGGTGGTGTTGTGTTGCAGTGCTTCACACTGCTACCTAGCTGCCTGGCGTGCATACTTCATCCTATTTTACACACTTTTGCGTCACCATATGCACGCAGATTTCCCTCCAAAACACTTGTCTAAATACGGAAAAAAAGTGAGAACGCAACGCCATTTTTGCGTTTTCTCTTCAGATCGTTTCCGTCTAAACGTAGCCTTAGTTTGAAGTCGATATAAGCCTAATCAACTGTTGCTTAGCAACAGTAACCTAGCTACAGTAATAACATAACAACACCTTATAAAACATGTTATGACATGGAAGTGGATAACCTTTATACATTGATTTTAAGCATGCATTATTTATTTTCACTGTTACACTTCTCTGTTGTCGGCCCATTGCCCAGTTGTTCATACTCATTGGCCTATTACAGCAAACTTTGGCCCAGATGTATGCTAAAATGTATCATCATCTAGAGATTAAAATCAATGATGGAGAACCACATTGCCTTGTTACAAATAACACGCTGTGAGAAACAACAATTACAAAAATGTAGTTTCTCACACATCAGTCTTCCAGTCCCGCTATCTCTAATCTTTGTTCTATCACTCTCTTCTTTGTGTCCTTCCATTCTTCTTCCATTCTTCTTTCTTTACTAATTCTCATCAGTTGTGAAATTATTTCCGCAAAGGCATCGACCTAGGCAATTACTGGTGCTCACCTGTTTAATCAAATTTTCTCCAAGTGGATGCACACTGTTGCGAAAACACTCTCTCATTGTTAATATCAGCAGGCTGGTGCCATCTTTTGTTCTCCAGTCCAGAATGTGTTGAAATAACATTTTTGTGATAATGAATGCTTGATCAAACCTACCGAGACAGACCAAACACTCTATGCATTGTTTCCAACAGGATACTTCCTGGCATGATCTGTTTGTTGGGTTATAGTTAGGGCATGCGTTGGACACTCCACAGCACAATTTAATTTACACACACACAATAGTTCTTGATCGTTGACTTATATGGGGGAGCAAAGATGACAAAAAGGGGAATAAGTGAAGACCTAGATGTAAAAACGCAGTGGTAGCATCTTTAACATTTAATAAAGGTTGTTGTTCTTTTTGATAGTTGGGATTAAAGAATAGAATCAGTGAATAGAGAGCAGATGGAATTGCATTTCACTGAATTAATTAACACTTTATTGATGATTTAAAAAGTCTCCTAAGGATCCCAATATGTCGTGTGTGATATGTCTTGTTATAAATCTGTGAAAAATGTGTCTGTTGGATAAGACCAAGAACAAGTTTTTATGTTTTTTAGCCATAAAGAGAGATGTCAGGTAGTGTTTCTTGTTCTCTCTCTCAGGTTGGATTGCTATCCTGGGTGCACTGTGGCTTTTGGTTCTGGCAGACATCCAGGATTTCGACATTATTTTGCACCGGGTGGAATGGGCCACACTACTGTTCTTTGCCGCCCTCTTCGTTTTAATGGAGGTATTTAACATACAACATTGACTGAAAGCTCATTTATATTTTTTGAAGAGATTTTGGACTCTTAAATGATCTATTTCTTTACCCATGAGCCTTCCAGTGAAAGAATTACAAGAAACCGTCTTTAATATAGATTGATATAGATGTAGGCCCTGGTAAATCTATATGTTCAAAATATTTAACATTGTACATTATAGCGTCACAAAGCAGTCCCAAAAAGGAATGGCCAGCGTGTGACTATTTGTCTTGTTCTCTGTGTCAATAATGATAACAAGAATAGATTTGTCTCTGTCTACTTAATGGCTGCTGAATCCAGATTGCTTTTCTTCTCTTGGTTTAATCCCATCTATAACTAATTCTCCTCCGATCTTTTTTCTTCTTCTTCATATTAATCTTCTCCTCTTGATTTTTCAGGCTTTAGCCCAGCTGCAGCTTATCGACTATATTGGAGAACAGACAGCAGTGCTTATAAAAGTAAGTTTTTCCTTTGATTCTCAAACGTGACACTCATCTGTCATGGCTCCATGCAACTGGCTCAATTGATAATTGGGCACAGGTGACATGGTATTGCATTCCATGCATATTGATCCTTTTGTTCTGCACAGCTCTGAATTCAATTATTTTTGTTTACATCTGATTCCTGTCAGCCCGTTGAAGGGGTCTGAGGTAATTTTCACCCATATTCTAGCCTGTGTGCAAGCGAGGTGTCTCTAAGCAGAGGATTGCACCTGTAATGGATACGTCAGCTTGCGTTTAGACAGTGGGCCTCTATAAGTCTAATAATCACACATGACAGGTAGTGTGCTATTCATGGTTTCTGACCTCCTCAGCCTCCCCAAAACAACGGACAGCATGCTGGGGAGAATTGCATTGCCTCCTCTCTGGATACAAGCAGAGAACAGGTGAAAGGAGGAGACATTGCCTCCTTTAACCCAGCCATGCATACCTAAGAGAAGAGCATCAAGAGAGTTCAAACAACATCATGCTTGTCACCTGTGGAGAATTGGCCTCGTTGTGTGTGTACGACAAAGCTCAGAGATAAAACTCAAAGACACCACTGCCACCACCTGTGGTCGTGTCACACATTCAAACAGCTTCATCCACTCAGCCTCTCCTCCCCAAAGAGAGGTTCAGTGTCACGTAATTGGTGTGTTTGATTTAAATCAGTGATGGACTGAAGGGGGCGTGTGCATCTGAGTGGCAATGAAAGTATCAATTATCTGTCACTTTTATTATCTCCCCTCCCAGGCAGTGCCAGAAGACCAGCGCTTGGCTATAGCAATTATCTTGGTGATGTGGGTCTCAGCTCTGGCTTCTTCTCTCATTGACAACATTCCCTTCACTGCCACCATGGTAAGAGGCTTCAGCGTGACTCTTTAATTTCACACTCCTGTATGGCCTTGTGGAATCACACACACATAGCAGGGAAGAACTTGAGATGGGTTTCACCCCATGTATTACTCCTAACTAATGTTACTTTGAACAAACTCTAGATACCATGCTCATTCATTTTTTCTCAAAGTTGGACTGTGAGTGAATAATCTACTGGTAGGCCTACCTACAGTACAAGTAGACATGCATGAGCTGTAGCTACTTTAGCTGGGAGGACATTTTACAATTAATTCTGTTACAAATTTTAGACCAACTTTCTACCAATTTTGCTGTCAGCTGTCTGTTTTTCTGAAAGATCAAGAGATTGTACAGAGATCAAAGATTCAGAGGGGCGCCAGTGTGCTTAATTAAAGTGACATTGAGAAAAAGAATAGACATTATCACCCTGACAGAAGGACATGTTGCTGGCAAGAATTAAACTGCCAGATTCTGTGACTAGTCAAGCAGTGTATCCAAGGGTTTTGAAGATCCTTTTCTCGGATAGTTTTTCAGGACAAAGCAAGCGTTGTTCCACCAATGAAAAAAGACTTCAAATCGCATTCATATTCAGTTCAGTGCACAGCTGACAAGAAAGCATGGCCTGACTGTCACAATAGACTGAAGCTGAGAATAGATTTGAATCCCCATTTTGGACAAGAAAAATAAATGTATGAATTAATCAATTTAAAAGACATTACATTTTAAATGTAACAAACAGGAAATATGGCTCATTTGCTTTCTTGCTCAGAGCGACATGCAAAGATTGACAGTACTCTATGTCTGTACCATAGACTGTTAATATTAATGGACAACGCATCCGGTTCGGCGAAGTGCTGCAAATGCGGAAGTGCCTTAAAGCTGCATTTTACCTGAATTCCTGCAGAGGGCGACAAGTGCGATTGCAAAAGGAGGTCGGTTTCTGTTGAAGTCTGTGAGAAAGTGACCCACTTCTCACTTGACTTGTCTCAATAGCTAGTTTTAAGTCTTCTGCAACACAGAATGATGTTCATTTTTTGAATTATGGTCTCGTTGATTTTAAAATTGGCGATAAAGCAGGAGGTGTTTTAGGGCGTGGCTATGATGGGATTGCCAGTGAAAGTGTGTAACGTAACGTAGAGTGTAAGGGCTTCTTCCTCACTCCACCCTCACTCCTCCCTCTTGTCTAAAATCGTCACATCTGCAACCATGATGGCTGCACCGTAACGGCAAACCTAACAACTCATAGCAGATCTCCACAAACCAATGGGTGACGTCACACGTGCTCTGTCCATTAATATACAGTCTATGGTCTGTACGGTAAATATGAAGCTAGAGCTACAGCATACAGATAATATTCACTGCTACGCTCCTCACTACCTGCAAGCTGCCTGTCCCCTGAACACACTGTAAAAAACATCTCCTCACTACCTGCCTGTCCCCAGAACACACTGTAAAAAAACCTCTCCTCACTATCTGCCTGTCCCCAGAACACACTGTAAAAAACATCTCCTCACTACCTGCCTGTCCCCAGAACACACTGTAAAAAAACCTCTCCTCACTATCTGCTAGCTGCCTGTCCCCTGAACACACTGTAGAAAACATCTCCTCACTATCTGCTAGCTGCCTGTCCCCTGAACACACTGTAGAAAACATCTCCTCACTATCTGCTAGCTGCCTGTCCCCTGAACACACTGTAGAAAACATCTCCTCACTATCTGCTAGTTGCCTGTCCCCTGAACACACTGTAAAAACATCTCCTCACTATCTGCTAGCTGCCTGTCCCCTGAACACACTGTAGAAAACATCTCCTCACTATCTGCTAGCTGCCTGTCCCCTGAACACACTGTAGAAAACATCTCCTCACTATCTGCTAGCTGCCTGTCCCCTGAACACACTGTAGAAAACATCTCCTCACTATCTGCTAGTTGCCTGTCCCCTGAACACACTGTAAAAACATCTCCTCACTATCTGCTAGCTGCCTGTCCCCTGAACACACTGTAAAAAACATCTCCTCACTATCTGCTAGCTACCTGTCCCTTGAACACACTGTGAAAAGCATTGCATATTCAATGATTTTCTGCCATAATGGTTAACACACTAGATAATTTACATTTAATTTTTTCTTTCTCTGTACTCACAGATTCCAGTTCTCATCAACTTAAGTCATGATGCAGATGTGAACCTGCCAATAAAACCTCTCATCTTTGCTTTGGCCATGGGAGCCTGTCTTGGAGGTAAGCCTTTTTCATTTATAAAAAATAGGGAATGAGACTGTTTGTGTTGGGCACAACATACACAACAACTATTCACAGTTACTTACAGTCACCAGGGGCTTTATAGTTATATTGCTGTTTGAAAAATGTGGCTCTTTATTGATGGCTTCTGCCAGAAGGAGAAATCATATCCTCTAGGTGACAGCCACACTTTTTGCAGCTATGTCACTCCCTAGAGAGGTCAGTCTGCTCTTTTTGTGAGAGCAGCCCAAGGCCCTCAAAGCTGGCTTTATTCAGGCTCTCAGGCCCTTCAGCACAGTGTGGCTCTGTGTGGATGGGAAGGACAAAAGACTTAGAGAGTTAGTGAACTGTCATCATGTTTCTGTTTAATCAACTGCAGTGTGACAGGTCTGCATCGATCGGCAGTATAATGTTGCCACCGCCAAGCTCCATCCCCACAATGACACCTTTTGAGATGTGAGCAGTATCGAACGGCAGGAGTGATACGCACCCTGACTGTCAACACTGCCTTCAGAAGATTAGAAATAGTAAAACCTTTTACTAGATTAAGACTGAAAATACTGAAAGATTATTGTTATAGCAGTGCATAAATGTTCAATGCTTTATAATGATGCTCATGCTCTTCATAACTATGTATTTTATGTGACATTAAATTCCCTAATTAAAATTAAGAACATTTTGATGTGCTAAATGTTGTTTTCCTGTCTGTTTAGGAAATGGCACATTGATAGGAGCATCAGCCAATGTTGTGTGTGCAGGAATTGCTGAACAACACGGCTACGGCTTTTCCTTCATTGAGTTCTTCAGGTATGCCTTCTTTGCCTTACAACATATATATAAATAATACAACAAAGATCCGACCAGGCAATCTGATTGGTCAACTAGACATTTAGAAGGTGCTCAATTCAGCATGATAGCACACCATTCTCATCACAAAAAATGTAACTTTGCCATTTCCAAGTCAAATATAAAGTGATTCATCGGATTAAAGGTGAGTACAGTAGTCTTATCATACAACGCCCTGGAGTTATTGACATGTTTGAATCCCATTAACTGGGCTGTGAGCCTACATGTGAAGTTTGCAGACGTAGTAGCTAACGCTCTGTCCATGGAAACATTATTTTATTCAGCATATATCTTAGTTACAACACAACTGAGCTAGTAAATAAGTTTTGTGTTTATGCGTTCAGTCTTTTTTCAGTTTGGGAAACTACAATCTCTACAAAGCTATCGTTAGGTTAGCTTAAGTTTGCTGGCTAAGGGTTGACTCAGCATTGACTAGAAATCCTCTTGGTCTTATTTTTTATATATTTGTGAGCAAATTGCCTCACAATATGAATATAGTTTGATTACATTATATTTTGTTGGTAACCATTGTTTGTATAATCGCATTATTACACTAGAGGGTGTACTTTAACGTCATTATTGGTACTTAAGTGATGCTTATGGATCTCTGCACTCAATGATGACATTTAAGCACACCCGCTTGTGTAATAATGCAGAATGCCATATGCTACAATAGAAGAGGCCAACAGTGTGTGTTGAGTTGCTTTAGAACATTTAGAGAAAAGCCAAAAGTTTCACAATTCAGATCAGTAATTGCTAATGTCTGAGTTTCCTCAGTCACTGAAATGTGTATCATGTGGAAGAAGGTGCTCTCCTCTTTGAGGGGAGTGTTGCAGGAATTCTGGGCGAAATTTAAGTTTGAGTTAAATAACTCCAGGAAATGACTTGGCAGACATGATTTAATGTCATCTGGAGGGGGCAGTGGTTTCAGTTTGTGTCCTCTCCAGTGACACTGTAAGGGCACTGGGACATGTTTACTACAGTGAGTATGGAGGAACTCAAACTGGAGCAAGATGAGCTCAATAGTCTACAGAAAAAAACAATGACTGATTGACGTAAGGCTAAATTACATACAGTGACTCGTGATTGTGAGCTTGATTTGACTGAAAAAAGCCAAGCGAATGGCCAAAAATGTCATATCTAAAGTCTGAAGGTAAGTATTGCTGCCTCCCATGTTGCCACCTGCTTGCAAATCATTTTCATTGCAGTGACATAACAGCCTGACATACTTTTAAGGCAGTCTTCATGGCTGCATCAATGCTGTGTAGGCTTTTGTCATTACAATCAAAGACGGCAAGGTCGGCAGAAAGTATTTCCAGTGGACTGAGTGACAGGGATTGATTACTGCTGCCAGTGTAATGGAGAGTCCTTACATGGTTGACCTGTCATTTTTCTGCAATTCTGCAGTCCTTTGCACATTTACAGTTTCTTTTGTGAGCTTTACATTTAGCCGCGCTAGCAGAGTGGCTCTAGGGAGGACAATGGCAGTCCGCCACTAAAATAGCTCAAGAACTATTGGATGGATTGCCATGACATTTGGTACACACACTCGTGTTCCCCTCAGGGTGAATTGTAATAACGTTTCACATAGAGTCAATTAAAAGATCAACACAACATTTGTTAAAAAATAATCTTGTTTTAATAAACTTTATTTCAGACCCAGGGAGATCCATATCACAATAAGAACATACACAAACACAAAAATACAAAATACAGAGCCTTCCACAATGTTCAGTGACTAATGTACACACATGTTTGCCAACGGTTCCACAGTCTGGAAGAGAATCTGACAGAACTGCATACAGGGTTAGCCAAAACAGTGATTATGTCCTTTTCTGACTCAGAAACCCTACACAAAAATCTATACACAAAAATCTATACATCAGGTCACCAGGTTACGTAGAACAGCAGAGCAGGTAGGTCCCCCACGCTGACAGACACATGGCTTGTACTGGAGCATTCAGCAGCAGCCTCATGCTGTCATTATAAGCCATTGTGAGTTTTCTAATGCTGCCTTGCTCATAACGACACCACAGGAAGCCGTATACAAAGGATGTACAATACGCTCTAAAGAGTGAGATTTTCACAGGTACAGATCACATGCTAAACTTACGACACAACATGTTGGCTGAGCATACAGCTTCCGACGCTGCCTATAGATATCCTTATCATCAGAAAGGTCATTTGCAATAATATGGCCCAAATATGTAATTTCACTGCACACCATAAGTGCAGTGCCAGACAGATAGAAGCCAGGGAAGGTTGCCTGTCTGTCTTCTCTACTTCTGATAATCATGATATACTCTTTTTAGCATTGTATTATATATAAAAATCAACACCATACTATGTGCATACTCCCAGAAGCTGTTGGAGACCAGCACTATATGGGCTAAAGATGACCAAATCATCTGTGTACATAAGGTGATTCATTAGTAAGTCACCAACCCTACAGCCTGTACCACATGCATTTAAACTCAAAGACAACTCATTCATATACATATTAAAAAGAAAAGGAGACAGAATTCCTCCCTGGCGAACACCATTGGTCACTTGGAAGGGAACAGACGTTACATTCCCCCATCTCACTTTCATCGTATCAAGCAAAGGATGTGACCTTGGCCTCTGGGAAACTGTTATGGGCATTTAAAAAAATGAATAATACAAATAATTGTTAGCTGCAACCGTTATTACAGAAGTTCTGTGTCCTCACTTCATTTAGTTAGCCAGATGATATGGTCTCCTTGTATTACATCTTAGAGGGATGCAACCATCAATCAATAGTGTAATCAATAGTTTATTATTGCATACAATATTATGGAGAAGCAGAGGACAGGTAGTGAGATTGTGGCTGGTGATGGGGAAAGAAAAGAATAACAATAGGTGATCTTTTATGTTGTATAGAAAAATAAATGCACGATTACCTAGTCATTATCGGTCTTGTTTCCTTTCTCTCTGTACCAGTAAAAATGAATGATATAATTGGAAAATGCCATCAGTTAGTAATAGTTCTGTTCAAATTTGTGCTAGCACTGAAAAGACTCTGGATTGTCCATCTGCATGACATTTCACTAAAATATATAAGAGCAGTTGCACCCTGTCGGCTCTCCTCCTCTCACACTGGAGCTGTGTTTACAGCCATTGGATAGAAGCATTGCTCTCGGCTGAAGCCCTGCCTGTAATTGGCTGTCTGTGGCAAGGGTCACAGCTGTTCAGAGAGACAGGTAAGGGGGAGATAAGTTTGTCTGCGACTCCAGGCAGCTGGGACTGACTAGAGTCATATCAGGTGGTTAAATTTAGCCCCCAGATCAACCCACGGGGACATGTATGCCTTTCTGAGACATCACAAAGGAAAATGATTGACCCTGAATAGCTCAGCAGTTAGTTGGCATGCTCCATGTTGCTTCATTCTTCTAGGCACAGATCCTCCTCCTCTTTTTAAACCATTAACGTGGGGAGCATGGGAGAAGCACCTACTCTGTATGTGCTGTATGGTATATATATGCTGTATGGTGTATATGTGCTGTATATTAAACATACTCCAGTTCGACAAGGTATACAGTAAGCCATTGCTAGAGTTCCCATGCTCAGTGTGAAAAATAGCCGCTGTTCCAGTTTCTGTATTTTCATTCTCAGTGGTGGAAGAAGTAATTAAAGTAATTTAATAATTGCTTTCAGAAATACATTGCAATATGTGGAGAAAACTAAATTAAAACAATTAAGCACTACAATTACTGTAAGTAAAATCCAGCTAATAAAAGTACAGAAAATGTAATATAATAAAATACCAAAAATACAATAGAAAAAGATAATATCAGTAAAATAAACAAATAAATAAAAAAAGATGGTGGGACTTGGACTTCATATATTGTATAAAATAAAGTTGCATTTTAATCCGGGCCTATAATAACGTGCAGGGCCACCTTAAGCCTTTATACCTTTTTGCATAAAATTTGAAGCTATTAAAATAGCCTACTAATTGTTGTCATGTCATGTAGCGCAGTAAATCCTTAAGATGATCTCTGGATGGCCTTAGTGACTATCTTACCTATGGGGATTTATGTTTGCTAATATTATGTTGGATTCATGTCAAGACTTTTCATTTTTGAAAAATACCTTTCAAAAATTATCAATAATTTGGAGTCCCCACTGCACTGACTCTGAGGACCCCACTAGGGTCCCTGGACCCCCCCGTTGAAGATCCCTGCTCCAATCTGTGACTAAATTGTTTTCCTGCAGGTTAAACCTCGTTGGTTGAGATTTTTTGCACACTTGTTGTCAGGATGTCTACCCTGCATTCAATGACTTGTTAAGCAATCATGGAGCAAATCCCCAAACACTTCAGATCAAAAATGTAACAATCACACTGTTTTTTACTTAAGTGGATCTCCTGGTCTGCCATCCACTGCACTGAGCACCAGGCAGAGTAAAGAAAATGACATGAAACAATGTGAGCTGATTAAGAAAGACAGGACCATTATTGGGTTTCTCCACACCTTGTGCTGCCTCCCTTTGTCCCACCGTGATGTGACAGGATTGATATTGTCATTCATACAGCTCGTACAGTAGCCCTGTGCTGGGAACAATGGTCCCCTGCACTAGTTACTGCTGGTGTGCTACCTTCACTTGCAATAAACGTAGCATGCACTGTAATCAGGGAAAAAATATTATACAGAGATTTTTTTCTGTACCTCCCTACAGCCTACAGACTGCACCTTTGAGCATTTTGCAAGTCATGCTGCTCATTGAACAGGTCAAGCATTGTCACAGGGATCTGTGCATCCTCTGGTTTATCGAAAGAAAGTCTTTGAGATTGCATCGGACATTTCAAAAAGCTCCCATCAGATACAATAAAATCAACGTGTGAGGTCACAAGGGACGATGTGAATTTTTAGACAAGGTGAACCTCGCTCCTCTCTATTCCGTATTGGGGCAACTTTTTCACCTGCCCTCTGTCCCGCCATGCTGAGCCTGTTATGGGTAAATGGGTACTGCTCAGCAGAAAGAGATTCTCCCGTGTAGATGTGGCCTCAGCTTGTCTGATTATGATAATTCCTCACTCCATCCATCTTACGTGGACATTCTTTCCACAAAGATAAACATTTTTTTCTATAATTCTATCCATAAGTAATACAATGACATAATGTATGACTATTGTGGTCATAAACTTTCTGTAATAAAAACATCTAAAAGCTAAAATATTATCAGATCGGGGCCCCTGGAATGAAATCTTATCAAATGGGGGTCCTTGGTCTAATTTGTGTCACAATAATATTTTGGGAACCACTGTCCCACGCAGTTGGAATACACTAAGTAACAATAACTTCACTTATTGTTGTCATTATTTTATGTGGTCAGCCTTCAATAGCGACATCACTTACAGTTAAAAAAAACAAACAAAAAAAATATGTTGTTCACGACTAGCACATTAGCTTAATTAGTTAATGACAGTTTTGATTTTAGCAGACAAAATCAATAGGCTGGCTGGAAATAAAAATGCTTTTGCTGCTTCCTCTGTCAACATACATTATTTTACATTACATATATCCTGTGCAACAATGGAAAGCTTGACGAATGTAGCAACAGAACCGAAGGAGAGCAGGGCTTAGCGAACAGGTAATTATTACCAATCAAGACAAAAAGTGCTTTTGTCACTTTTCCGGATGATCACTAAGGACTGGGGGAAACCCATATGATCATTCAAAAAGATTCGCCCGTTGGGGCCCTGGTAGCTCACTTGGTTGAGCCAGCGCCCCATGTACCAAGGAAGGCTTAGTCCTCACCACCCTTGCTGCATTGGCGAGCTTTGTTTAGCCGTTCTCCATTATTTTAGTTGATCATTTCTCTCTGAGGTGTTTTTTAGATTATTCACATCACATTAAACATTTTATGTGTAAATAAAAATGATAATCAGTCTGACCTTTCCAACTCAGTTCAGTCGGCTACTCAAAAAGTTTGATTCTGTTACTATTAAAATGCACCACCACGCCATATTGAAGTCATTATTAATGAGCCTAAGTGCTTGACTAGCCTCATTAATCCTTAGTTCAAGTACTAATTTGACACGTCCACATGCATATTAAATATAAACTGCATAATTGTGTTCATCTGAATAAAGAAATGGTTGTAACAATAAAGAGTAATACACTGACACAAATATCAGATGGGCACACACACACACTTCCAACATTTACTCTTTAGTTTGAGGTCCTCTGGACTTCTTGTGTGCTTTCCTCAACTCTTCCAGTACAAAAGACTCGATATATGGACGATTCTGAAAGGTCATCTTAAAATAGGGCTTTGAAATGGCTTGTGGTTCAGGAGGACTTCATGTATAAGAAAGAGCGAGAGAACAGATACAGTACAATAGGCCAGTATCTGCTAACTAGTTCCAATTTTTTGAAAAGGAAACAGAATGCACATGAAAAGCTTTAAAATGATTTCAGTTCTTGTTGCCTTTATAGACCATTTTCTGTATTATGTGTATTTAGAGAATTATACACTAAACCTTTTAATGTTGTTGTTTTCCATTTCTGATATTGACATGTGTTAACCCTAACAATTCAGATTAAGGTTATTAATGATGCAGCATAACTTCGGGGATCAATAAATTATTTCTGATTCTGAACAGTGATTACTGGTCAGTTAGGGCACCTAACTACACTCTCATTTTTCCTGTGAGACATTAAATCCTCCAAACATTTAACTTTTGCCAGCTGTCAGAAATGACTTTAATTAAAGTTTAAAATCTGACCTCATTTCATGTCAGTGACTCTGACACCCTTGATCAGTCCGGTTTTGTTTGAGGACAGTTTGCACCTAACCTGGTGCAGATAAGCAGAATGAAATACACATTGAAACTATGTTTCAGTAATAGCTACAAACAGCATACTTTACTACGTGTCTTTAATAATTCATGATAATAATGACCCCAATTAGGTATCAATTGCTACAGTTTCAGAATAAAGTTAATCCATTAGTGACTTAAGTTAAATACTTAAGCATGCTTCTGGTTAAAGTATCCAAACAACTGTGGGTCGCTGTATTTAATATCAGATAAGACTTATTCTCTTTCTAATCATACACCAAATAGTTACGGAAGTAAATAAAAGGCAAAGTTCATATTTGAAGGTAAAAAACAAACAAATCATAGGCACCTATGACTCACTGCCCATCACATACTATAATACATAATAAAACATCCATGCTACCTCAACCAGAATAAGATCCCCAGAGAAGTAGTCCTGCCCAGGTAAACAGTAAACACCTAAGGCCAAGAGACATAACCTAAATAACCTTTTGCTTCTTGCTAAAAACACCTTGCAACTAACCCTTGCACAGTTAAATTTGCCATGTCACATAATTGTCTGAATGTGTTCTACAGTAGTTATTGTAATAGCTGTTTCACACTGAAAAAATAAAAAGTATGTCTGTTGGTAAAAGTACATTTAGACCAGAGAGAATATGTACAACTACTACCTGCTCGACTCGCCTCCACTCTACTCGCCTTTTTTGGTTTTCCATTATGATAAAAGTCTCTGGTACCTGCCAACAGGTCCTTCATTTAGTATCACCTCAGTCGAGGTTCCAAGTGAGCTGCGGCGATACCAAAAATATCATAGTTATGACATAGTGTCATGTCAGTTTTATGGACACCACTTTAAATAAAATGTTACCGAAATAACACACTGTTACACTAGAAAGCAACATCTGTTCTAAATGATATTTTACCGATATGAGTTCTCCCAATTTTTTGGTAGGGGTACAATAGTTTTATAATGGTTTTATTTACTTAATTTCAGCTTTGACAGAAATAAATATATATAATTTTTTTTATCTTCCAAAAGGGATCTGTGTCAAAGACTGGGGGCAAACAGATCTCTGGCCATCGGAGCAGCCATGTGTCCATATAGGACATGGTAGACATCCAAATGACAAACCATCTGGAGTCATCTATGGGCACATTTTATATTCATGATACTAAGTGATGAATGAAAAATTTGGAAAGCAGTCTGGCCTTTTGTCAGTTGTACATGGCTGTTGCATCATGCAGCTAACTTCATTTCAGTAATTATAATGAGAGTAGGGCAGGCCTTTAAAATGTCAGGCAATAGCACAATTTACCAAGGGCTCAAAACTAACTTTACTTTGTCACAGGTGCCCAACTTTGGAATAGTTAGTTGTTCATGTGCACTACAAGGCTTTTTAGTTCATGTCGTCAACCATGATGTGATTTGGCAAGTAATATGCAAGCCTGTTTTGACATGTCTTGGAGCAGCAGTGAGCAGGAGGAGCAGCCTGAGTTGTCCTTAAGCAAACCTGAATTTGGACCAGCTCTTCTAGTGCCGCTCTGATCTCCCTCCTCTGAGCTGAGTGAAAAGAGAGTCTCCCCATGGGGTTCAGTAAAGTGTCACATGTGTCATCTGTTGCATTGGCCGAAAAGGTTTTTACATATTTGGAATGTATTAGCCTGTGGCTGCCAATTAAAATAGGTCTAATACAAAGAAAAACAATACAATAGTTCAATAAAGAAAAGCAGTTGAAGTTTCAGTTCATTTGAAATTAGGCTTCTAGGCTTCTTTAAAGTGTAGCATGTACAGACATGTTCTCTACACTGGCCAATTATTTTCCACTCATTGTAATTTTCTGTTGTCTTTCTGCCTCATCAGAAAATTAGCCTCTAAAAAAAGACACGCTTATAAAAGTTATGTCAGTTGTACAGACGGCTAATTGATTCAACGTTGAATGCTCGTCTACCTGTTTATTCTGGAGTTGTCCAAAGAAAGAAAAGAGAGAATAACAGAAAACAGTCAAACATTTCACAGCCTATACCGTCCACTGGGAAATTGTAGAAGGAGGCTGTGATGTCAGGTGGCATTGTGAAGAACCCACCGCCTTATTAAACATTTACTCATGAGCACGTTGCTTTAGGCAGTCAGCTGCCTATGGCTGATGTAGAGAGCCAAATGTGTTGGACTGTTGAGAGGTTTAATGATTTTTCTGACTGTAATTGTATTGTTGGCCTAGAAAAATGGCATGAAACTCGACACATGCCTAAATTACAGTAGGTACAGCAATCATTTAACACTTTATATTGTTTATACTGTGTGTTATGGTATTGTCATGGCTGTGCTGTATGTAGCCTGCATTGCATTGTAATGCACAACGACTAAACTACCGCAACAACAGAGGCCCTCTGGATGATCTAACTCTAACTTGTTTCAAATGAACAGAAGCCACTGATTGTTGGAAAGGAACGTGTGTCCCTGATGTCTCCACTTGTGTGTTTTGTTCCTTTCCAATATATATAAATAATATATAAATATTTAATTAATTTAATATTTGCCACGTATTACTGCTGGGGTCAGCGTTGGCGTCAGCGCCGGTGTCTGCGTCATATATATACATCTATACTATATATAATATCAAACACATATAGACATATATTACACATTGATAAAAATGTCATTGTACAGTGGCCAATTCAGAGCTTGTCAGGCTCAGAGTCAGACGCTGTGCTGTGAGGTGACATGCAGGCCATTAGGAGTTATATACACGAGGACAACATTTTCCAAATTGGGCCCCTTATTCACTCCCACTCTAACACTACCACCACCCACCTTTAGCTTGGATACCAACAAGGGCAATTTTAACGGACAGATATGGAGTGTCTAACAACCACCCTGTGACCACCCCCCCCCCTCTCGCTGCCCTCCCGACATGTCCATTAACATGGTAACTGCTCATAGTGCTTCTCATAGTGACATCAGCAGGCTAATGTGCGCCATATAACTTTTAGTATGTTACACTGTTACTGTAACACTGTTAATGTTATTGGTGACCAATAAATACACAACATTTTTTTCCCAGTATGAATATATCTATACATAAATCTATTGTTTTATTGCTTCTTACAGGTTAGGATTCCCCATGATGATAATGACGTGTATGATCGGCATGTGCTACCTACTGGCCACCCACATCGGACTTGGATGGAACATGTAATCCACAACTGCTATACAGAGCCAAAGAGAATGTGTGTGTGTGTGTGTGTGTGTGTGTATGTGTGTATGAGACAACCCCATCAAGCATTTAGCTTACAGTAAATGTGATAAATAACCTGATTGACTAATCAGATTAAAGGCACTATATGAAGCACAGCAGCCATATATAAAAAATGTCTTTGACTGAAGTGCCGAACAGCAGGGACAAGAATTACAGGAGCTTTGAACTGAACTTTGAATCTAACATCCAACAATTTGAGTATGATGCATTAGTTCCTAAAAATTCAAACCTTGTGTCCTCACAAGAGTTGATCCAAGGGAAGGACATGGGTCTACTGGAGAAAATGCTGTACATGGTGCTACTGCCTCAATGGGTATAACTGGGGTAAGTGATTCCAGCTATGGCCTCTGATGTCAGACTGTTTGTTCTTTTGAAAATCTATGGTCTGTTTACATAAAGCAACAACTAATAATGAATTGATTTACACTGATTTGCTTTTAGAAACACTGATCACTGTTTTAGGCAAACATTTCACCCATGGTTTACCAAACGCATGCTGATATTTTAAAGGAACCACAATACCCAGTGAAAGGGATTTTATAACAGTTAATGTCTAATATTTTTGTCAGATGCCCAAATCCCAATGTGTCATGAATGAACAGCATCAATCAAATTGGAGAACAGTTTAATGATTAAAATAAAACAGATTTAGACTGTTATCTGAACATTACATATTATCTATTGTACTGTGTACACAATGGTCTCATGTAAACTCAATGATTTAGTTAATTTAACCATATTTAATGTAGAATCAGTTTAATCATGTAAATGCTCTTACATGGAATGGACAACATCTTCTCACCTTGTCCATCTGAACTCTCATCTGTATTTATTGTACAGCCCATTTATGTTTCATGGTTGAGACTTCCCAACATTCACACAGAGATAAACTTGACCAATAAAGGCTGAGATCTTTCTGCTTTTCATTTGGCTCTGTTCAAGTTTGTTATTTGTAATTATTGGGTACCACTTTCTGATGAGGAACCCTTTATAAAGGGTGTATAAATTGTAACAAATGGCTTTATGATTGGTTTATGATTGGTTTAAAATGATGTACTAAATACAGGACGACTATGGAAAATACCAAAGCCATATGACAAGTCACCTAGGCCAGAATTGAATATTTTAGTTACGCCTACATATATATACTGCTACCAACACTTGCACATACATGCATACTTCAGTTGTGCATACATACAGTATATACTTAACCTTCACATACATTGACCAAAATTATAACACTTTTGTTTTTGCCCCTATTTTTAATGTGCTGAACTCAAAGATCTAAGACATTTTCTATGTACACAAAAGGCTTATTTCTCTCAAATATCCTTCACAAATCTGTCTAAATCTGTTAGTGAGCACTTCTCCTTAGGTAGTAGTTTTGTAAAGTGCAACACCAATCCTTAATAAAGCTAGTTATAATGCATAAACTCTTTCTAAATGCCTCCTTATAAGAAAGTGGTTTACATAATGTTTCTACCCCTTGTTAAATGAGGGAAATCAGCAGCTATCTCGCCTGTTCTTTGCCGACAGCATCATAATTGCTCTGTCCACCTGCACTTTCCCACTCATGCTTTGGGAGTTTTCTAAAAGTTCTCATCTCAAAAATGTTGAAATTTATAAAATGTAAAGTAAAGGACACAGAGGTCAGTGGATACTCAAAACAAAAAGCTTAATGGCAACACTATCATAAAATAACTGTCCCTGAGCAGCAGAGTGGTGCTCTCTTTTCATGTGAAGAGCTTTCTGGTACTTCACAGTGTTTCCTCTGAAGTTGCACTGTTGTTCTGCTGCCACATCCACAGCTCCACTCTTACTGTGTTTATTGGCAGTGACTGAGAGTGAAAATGACTCTCCTGTTTTCTTTAATGAGTCAGGCCCCAGGCATACTAAAACCCACTACACAGATCGACGTGGAGCTCCTGTTGGTCTGTTATTTCACAGTGAAGTCTTACTCCCAGGGGATCACGACAGCTTGAAGTGTGGAACCCCGCTGTTTGTTCCAGTCATTGTTACAGGAATCTGTTGGTGTTGTCCACTTTGTTGCCATTACAGAGCCGGGCTCTGGATCACAGCACTAATTAGCAGCTAATTTATTAAAGATACTTCCACCCTGAGAGAACTTTACATCGTTATACATCATTAATGTGTTTAATGTGTTTCAGGAGTTAGAGTCATTTATGGCTGGAGGGGCAACACTTTAGTTTTGTTTTTCTGCAATACAATGAACTGTAACTTAAATACCATCCATTCAAAAACAATTTGTTATGTAAGTTGGAAATATATATATAAATAGCAACACTACCTGGAAAAGTCTCAAATTACACACATATTACATTTCACACATATAATCTATTTCATTTCTTAGACTGAATAGCTAAACTCACATTTTCATACAGTATGTTTTTATTTTAGGCATGCCTTTATATTATACAAAACTAACTTTTTGCATTGTCCCCTCTATAGAACCTTCCCAAAATGAACAATCAGAGTTGTATTTTCACCATTAATGCAAATCATGAGCTTGAACTGATACTATGTGACATGTTGGTGGCATCCACTTTCCCCTCATTCTCCTTGGACTATACTCACTACATTACCCAGAAATCATCTCAATAACTAGTGCTAGTATTGTTGACAGAAAGAGAACAATTCTTTCTAGTTAAAGGACACATTTTCTTGTCAACAATTCGCACAAAAAAGGCCAATCCAGCAAAAGAAATGATCCCAACTATTGCATGTGTGTTGTGACCCGAAGATTTCCATCTCCAGTATGAACCGTTGGGTTTAGGGCTGAGTGCCATACACAGGGTAGGGAAGTCAAAAGTCAACAGTATTTAGAGGAGAACAAACACATTGTTGGTGTTAATTCTTTCATGCAACTATTGCCAATGAGAGAAGTATATCCTTCTCCTTTAAAGAAACAACACGCTCAACACACGTCCTGTGACCAAACTACAGTTTGAAGCTGTTTGTTTCAACATCATATCTCTCCCACATCTGAAGTCTGGTCCTTTTCAACTGTGGCCACCTCTCAGCTTAAATGAGCACTTGACAGTATGATTGACTTTTTCTGGATGACTGTTGAACATTTGGTACAATATGGTAAGCATGCCGTTTTCCTTTGTATTATTTTTTGTTATGGTGAAGATTGCCATATTGTCTGTCTCTGTACTCAGCCTGGAAAACAAACAAATGAGATGGCTCCTGGACAGTTTTTGCCTTGTTTGCTTTGCTCTTTTGCATAACTGCTGACATTTTGTTGGAGCTGGAGCTAATCCAGCAGTTCTGTGAGCCACTCATCTTGTGTTAGGTTTGGACATCCTCAGTGAGAGTTAGGGAGCATATTTATGTATTACTGACTCCCTGAAGACAGGCCACTGAATATTCAAAATGTGTTTCCAGGAACCATCAAAGACTCAAATCACACACACACACGCATGCACGCACACACGCACACACGCACGCACAGACACACACACACTTTAAGTCACAAGTTTCATACACATTGATTTATTTACACTTTGCTGTGTTTTGTGTTATTTTATGTGCAAAGTGAAAATGCACATAAAAAGGTGGTTGGAAGTGCACTTATACAGTATAATGAACACTTTCAACTTACGTAGAATCAAAGATGGGAACATGTTGCTTAAAGAACACTGAATTTGTAGAAAATCTGCCCTGTTAAAGGCTTGTGATACTCATACCCAAACAACTACATGGTGTCAATATTTTCCACTTTAGTGAGTTGAAAGCATGAGTTTGGGAATGTATCCCACGTCTTACCATTGCGAGAAAATAAATAATCTGAGAGAAAAAAAAATGTGTTTGACAGAAAATATCACACTGATAGCAAAAAAGCATTTCATGAGAGAAAAAACAATGTTTGAGAAAAAACTTTCATACCAATCAATCAATCAATAATATTTGACACTAAAAAAGTTTAAATTTAAATTTGAAATTTTTAAAATTATTTCTGAGAAAATAAATTCTCTCTCAAAATACTTTTTTAAACTCTCAAATATATGTTTTTTCTATCAGTGTAAAATTTTTTTCTCTCAAAACGTTTTTCTTCTTGCTCTCAAAACCTGAGTCTTTGCTCTCGATGCCATGTTTTGTTCTCGTCTCAGGATTTGTCTCTCGCTGTGAAAATAACGTCAAGGGCCGGCCATGTTCCTATGGCCAGTCCGGTGAGCACCGTCTTGTCTTGGGAGTCCATCTCAATCATTACACCATTGTCACCGCCATATATGCGCTGCCATAGAGTGCGGAAGCTAGCGTTAGCTAACTAGCAGCCAGCCTGCTTCTTAATAAATACCTTTTACAGTAATTATCTCAACACTTTCACAGTCCAACTGAAACCCTGGAGGTGAGCTCCAGGTCCTGCAGCCGCGGGACCGTCGTCAGCGTGGAGACATCGGTAGATAGCTCCGCTGCCGACCTTGACCTGATCTGATCGGAGCTCCAGCGGGACACGGAGAGCTCCCCCCTCCCCCCCCCCCCGGGACCTCACCGCCACTTTTGGTGGAATAGCAGGCTAGCATTATTGATCTTTTTCGAAACTTAACTAATTAATGTTGCCTAAAAATAACACAGTAGCTTTTTGTGCCTAAATCTAACCAATCTGCGACCGTTTCACAACGTTAACGCCGTGGTTAAACCATTACCACCATTACAACCATTACATTCTCTAAGGATGTAATTTCTCCAATGCTAGCAGCGTTTATGAGGATCTCCCGTGGGTCGTGTTAGAGGGTAGGAATAAAAGACTGCTATCGTGGTAAGGGTTGGAAGACTTGTTGTATTTTAGTTTCTTCTTGTTGCTTAGCCATAAGTACTAATTAATTAGACCGGTTCAATGAGAATTCATCCTCTATCAACTTCTAATGCTCTTATTCATCAAGAAGGGATTAAATGTTTTCTGCCCTCTGTAATTAAGAGCTGGAGCGAGGGAGCTTAAGGGGATTCACTTTAAAGGCTATTTTTGAAAACCCTGATCCTTCTGTTACAAGACAGTATAATGGGAAATAGACCGAAATAAACATTTCCTTCTTTGATCACCCTATCGGCGTGAACTGACCTCATTGAAGGTCTTTCTTTTTATTTAGTATGAGAAGACACATTACACAGTGCATTATTAAATACCATATGTAAAAAGCCATTTATGTGAAATTATTTTGTTAGATTAACATTTACAGATGATTAGAATGTTAACAGCTGTGAAAAAGTTTATAAAACAGAGGAAACCAAGTATGAGAGAGAACAAATAAATTATTATATTCTGCAGTGCATGGATAATAGTGAACTTTAAGCTATACTTAGAAGGCAGTGCTTTCACAGATGCCTCTTGTTGAGCTGAACAAGCTGCACAGTGATTCATGATGATGCTGTAAGGACTGGAGTTGTAAATGGTAAGTACAGCACTAGGTATTTGCTACAGTCTTTGTAGTCTCGCATTGCCAGACCTTCCTCTGCAGCTCTGGTAGTCCACACAGCATTCTGGGATGGGAGACAAACATGCTCTGGTTTATTGACATTTCTTTAAACCAATCACATTCATCTTGGGCGGGGCCAAGGTGCAGCTGCAAACTAACCTTGGGAAGGAACTTGTTTTGGTAGAACATGTGTACATTCAGAGTTATTTTTAGTTGGACAGATAGTCTATCTACGTAGCTGTCTGGATTTACCCTGCAGAGATCTGAGGACCAGGTAACCATAGTCCTCAGATTGGACAGATAGTCTAGCTAGCTGTCTGGATTCACCCTGCAGAGATCTGAGGACCAGGTAACCATAGTCCTCTGATTGGACAGATAGTCTAGCTAGCTGTCTGGATTCACCCTGCAGAGATCTGAGGACCAGGTAACCATAGTCCTCAGATTGGACAGATAGTCTAGCTAGCTGTCTGGATTTACCCTGCAGAGATCTGAGGACCAGGTAACCATAGTCCTCAGATTGGACAGATAGTCTAGCTAGCTGTCTGGATTTACCCTGCAGAGATCTGAGGACCAGGTAACCATAGTCCTCTGATTGGACAGATAGTCTAGCTAGCTGTCTGGATTCACCCTGCAGAGATCTGAGGACCAGGTAACCATAGTCCTCAGATTGGACAGATAGTCTAGCTAGCTGTCTGGATTTACCCTGCAGAGATCTGAGGACCAGGTAACCATAGTCCTCAGATTGGACAGATAGTCTAGCTAGCTGTCTGGATTTACCCTGCAGAGATCTGAGGACCAGGTAACCATAGTCTTCAGAAATTAGCCGCAGTTTACAACGCCAGCACAAAGGAAGAGGAAAGTAACGGGACATCCGGCCCATTGCACGTATTACACGCTGTGCCAATGGTATGAAACGTACACACATCCTGTCTCTTAAATGGGCATGGACCTTATTTTAAGCTAAGTTTGCATTAACTGGCAGTTTGACACTTTGTACAGATTCAAAACCAAATCATTTACTCAGTGTACAATTAAAAAAGTGAGAAAAGCTAATTTGTCGCAAGGTTTCTGGTTTCCTCTGAAAATTAGAGTTTACAGTATGTTACTGTAGTTCTGGATAGTTCACATTTCTCACAGACTCTTGTGAAAGGAAACAAAACAATTATAGCATAATGACAATCCCACGCTCTGTGCAGCTTTGCTAGTGAGGTGGGAGGGTATAAGCCTGCAGGTTTCTGTGAAAAGGCATTCAATGTCATCGATGAAACCTATTGAGATTGTGAGATTATGCTTTCAAAACGGCAGATTGCTGTGTACAACAAGCTCATCTAAACAATGTGGCTGAATTACACTTAAGTTCCATTGACTAGTGTTTATCGCTTTCTACTGGGTTGACCAGCATAACATGTGAACGTAATCCTCATTGGCAGGTGATGTAGCATGCTTATCGCAGTGGAGTTTTTAAAATTACCCATCATAAATAAAGAAATGTGCCTGTGCTGGTTGTGACTAAATGCCCGCTTGTATTCGAACAAGCAGTTGATTTCCATTGCATAGGGAAGTAAATGAGAGGTGAGAAATGAATGTACAACTCATGGTGTATTTTAGGCTGGTGAGCCATAATGACAATTCATTTTTGTAGTTTGTAGTTCCTGGAGTAAAACATCTAAAGTCACTATCATGACATTTTAAAAGTCAAGCTTCGGACTGATGCTTCCTCATTCATTCATTAAAAAAGGTTTATTAGTTACTTGTTTGCTGTCTTAACAAGAATCAAATAATAATATTGAGTATATATTTGTCTCTCTTTATCCTGTAAAATGTAGACTAGCTCCATCTGTCTTTGTGTAATGTGATAAGACACATAATAATAATAATAATGTTAAAACCTTGGTTGAAGATTTGTGGCCGACCGCTGGGTGTAGTGATTGGGCACAACGTGAAACCGGCCGCCATGGAGGGTCAAGACTCTGCAAGTGTTCTTTCCATCCCAATGGTAAAGCAGCTGGTTTCACTGATTAGCATGTTTAACCAAACAGAAAGAAGCAATCATACAGATCACCTGCTGAAACCCAAACCTACAAACTGTTAGACCTCTAAAGCACCAGGCTTGACACTCCTGATTTCAGAGGTGTCGAAAGTCTTCACATTCATTATTACTACACAAGCCAAACCAGAGAGGAGTAACTAGGCTATTTTTAAATGTAAGGAGTAGAAAGTACAGATAATTGCGTGAAAATGTAAGGAGTAGAAGTAAGTCTGCTGTGAAATATTTACTCCAGTAAAGTATAAATTTCTACTCTACTTGTACTTCGTTACTTGACACCGCTGCCTGATTCAGACTGTACCATGCTCCACTGTGTTCAGGTGACTTGTGATCACTATCTCTTGCAGCGAACCATTGAAACAGGAGCCACAAGAGGCAAATCATTTTCTTTTCAAACCAACAGACAAGAGG
Source organism: Etheostoma perlongum (assembly GCA_026937815.1). NCBI lineage: Eukaryota > Metazoa > Chordata > Actinopteri > Perciformes > Percidae > Etheostoma > Etheostoma perlongum. The sequence continues at coordinate 32,560,885 of CM049379.1, forward strand.
TTTCACAGACTAAAAGATGCAGTGTCTCTTCCTGGTTGAACCCCAGTTGTGATCATAGCTGATCAAAACTCACTCGCCTTGTTACCGTTCTGTCCCTTAATAAAAGTGCATTTGCATATCTATGACAAATGTGTATTACACTTTCAATGGCTTATTGTTTATAGACATGTATGAGATGATCGCAGAAATGGGAAATAAGACTGCACAGCATCAACTTAATTGGATTTCTTATCTAGGCATTGTGTGCATGATGAAATAGAGTACGGGTGTGAGAGTTGAAGTCGTGATCCATGCAGGGTTTAACTTTGTTGTCTTTGGTTATTCAAACAATCTGATGACAACAGCGAGATTAGCTTATTTTATAGGCCATTGCTAGGCTAATTTGCATTTAAAAAAATAGCTAGTTGTAATGTCATGTAATGCAATACACATTTAAATCAAAATGTAAAAGATTTTAAAGCAAAGTTTCACAATTTGTAAAATATGCATTATCGTTTTCTTGCCGAGAGTTAGATGAGAAGGCCATGTCCGCTACGTAGACTGTTAGCTTAGCACAAAAACAGGAGAAAAGAGCTTTGTCCAAGATCCTAACAGCCCCTCTAAAGCTCACTAATCATCACCAAAATAATAGTAACACTCCAATATTAACACGTGTACAGTCCATTCAGCTAATTCAACAATAAGCTTTAGACAGTTTGTTTGTATCTGGTTTATTAACAAACTGCTAAAATATGTAACATAGCCATAGTAGCTAATTTGGGCTAGTTAAATTATATTACAAGGCTAGCAGTGTGGGCACCCATCTTAGAATGATGCCAGAAGACTCCCGAGTCAGAGAACAGGAGACCTTCCTGTTCTTCCCATTCTGTCCACACACACACACACACACACACACACACACACACACACACACACACACACACACACACACACACACACACACACACACACACACACACACACACACACACCCATTAATGCAGCTCTAGAGTTGCTCGTAGGTGGAATGCTAACGGTTTCTCCCTGTTTCTTTATGCTAAGCTAAGCCAACACGTCTTCTAACTGTAGTTTCATATTTAGCGTACTGACATGAGCGTCTTCTCATCTAACTCTTGACACAAGAGAAAATAAATGGATTTCTCCAAATGTGTTTTAAAAACATGTTAGAGGACTCTGAGCATGAACAGATACGTGGTAAGCACGCAGATATGTTTCACAATGGTTTGATGTCTCAGTAGAACAGAGGGTTCTGCTGTGTAGCCTTGCAGAAAATAGTTCAGTTGCGTAACATTGAAAAGGTACTGAATGCTCCAAGATGCTGAAGTGCAGACTTAGTAAGTGAAAGGGTTTATTATTATATGACTTACTTACTTAAGTTCTCAAGAAATATCATCTTGACTGTGAACTACTGTAGTTTCTCTGAACTGTTGCCTGGGAACTCTCATACAGTGCAGGACTCAGTCTAATGTGGAGTGATTAGACTGTCTGTGAGAAACAGTACTGTACGAGGCGAGAAGGAGATTATTCCAGCAGCTGACTGTTTCCATCCTACAGCCTCTCCCTCCTGCTCTACACCTGCTCCCAGCTGGCTGCACCCAAGGATACACTGTGCAGAGACTCTAGCCAGCTTCCTCCAGCCTGAATGCAAACGCTGATGATTGGGTTTGAGGGTCGGGGTCACTGATTACTTAAAAATACTATTTCTTTTTCTAGTGCTAAGACAACAAAATTAAGTTTGGGTGATTAAATAAATGTAGATCAAATATCAAAACAAAAGACTACTTGAACAAATGCTACTGAATGTGATAAAATATTAATATGATATTCAACATGACAACTGGATAAATTACAAAATGCCAGTGTTTACCAAGCAATGCAAACAAAATGTAGTATAAATATCAGATTGCAGAAACTCAATAATCTAATGAATGAAATGCCACTTTTTTTGTGGCAACTGACAATTTTATAGTGCAGAGTAGACAGTTAAGGTGACGACTGACCAACACAGTGCTGATCTATGAATTTGATGGACTTAGTTTTTGGCTGCATCACGTCTCCACTGCTCCTACACAAAGAGATCATTTTAATGACTCCACAGCCAGTGTTTCCTGAATGAATCAATGTGTAGACCTGGAATCAAATGAATTCGGCGTTGCTTTGTTGTTCTGATCAGTGTATTCTGTTCCTGCCAGTGTTTTGCACTTGTCTCAGAGACCTTTTTGCACAGTCTGTATCTTGACTTCTGACATGGGAGACCCCTGCACCTTGACAGTACCTGTAACAGGCTGATTATGCCTTAGGGACGTATCCTGCCCTAGCATCTACTCTACTTTTTCACCCACACTTCACACTCACACTTAGGAACTGTTTTTTTTCAGGAGGAGACTAAAACAGAGCTAAACAGAAAGTGAACATTGGACTTTAAAATAAATGCCAATGTTTTTATGTATCTTTCTGGATATGTAAGCAGGCAACTGTTTGCTAATAAGTTTGCCATATCAACTTTATAAGGTTTATACAAGTCTACAGCCATGCTAGCAGCTCTGCGAGGCTGTACTTAAGGTTCTTTGAGCTGAATATTACCATGCTAACATGCTCACAATGACGATTTCAACATGCTGATGTTTAGCAGGTATAATGTATTGTATTCACCTTCTCGGTTTAGTGTGTCAAGGGCCTTTGCACTCTGAAACACATTATTTCCAATGGCTTGCGTTGTACCACAATACTTTTTTGATGACGTCAGCGCGCTGCGTGGTAAATTGATGGCAGCGTGTTGAACCCACTGCCAAGGGCAGCTCAAACCACCTTTAGTCTGAAAGGCCCTTTAGCATTTAGCGTTATTAGCGCCAAACACAAAGTACAGCTGAGGCTGATGGGAATATCATTAGTTTTGCAGGTATTTGGTCAAACCTTTGGACTTTGGTCAAACAATTAGACCTGACAATGGTGTGGGATGAACAGTTAGGAGGACCACCAAGTCCTGTGGGGAACATGGAAAATCCACCAGTTGTTGAGACTTTTCTTCTTTCAACATTACCATCCATTCAAATTACAAAAACCTTCTTACTTAGCCCTAATGTCACCATGCCATGCAGATATTTCCTCCCTCTGAATTTCTGCTTCCACCTTTATGTAATGAGGATTAATAGAATTCTATCTGTGGTGCTCACAGCATTGAAACAAATACATTACAAAATATAACAGCCACTTAAAGCATCTTAAAGGATCAAAACTACAGCAGTACTAGTAAGTAATTAAGTATTGAGAACAATTAAACTGTCCTACCAATGCCTCACCAGCATCAACATACACAACTATATAAAGAACATTTAAACTTTTTTTTTTCATAAAATAAATACTTACTAGTTTTGAGTTTTTTAGGCTGCTTACCTCTGAAGTTGTATTAGAAACCTTTAGCGTGGATAACCCAGACCTGTTAACTGTGGCTATTTCTATTAGAACCATATCGACTTGACCTTTTAATAGATTTTAACCCTTTTTTGATGTTTTGTGTCTATGACTCACTACACTGCGCCACTAACCAGGCTACTATATTCTATGCAAAGGCTCATATCTTGCCCCTGTGGCAAAGGGGCAAACTGAATTTCATCTTTTTTTTATGGGTATAAGCAAACAAGAGCAGCCAATTGTGTTACTTCCCTCTTCCTTTAGGAAAAGCCTTATTGGATTTCAGGCAATTGAATTTGAAGACAGACTCAGGGTCAGTTTGTTTTGATCTGTCCTCAAATATGTTTTCTCTCCCAGGGTGACTGGACTGGTCTGTTGCGACATACTTCGTTTACACATTTTGCCCCGGTGCAACTATGGAGACTGGTGGCCATTTTGATTTTTTGTTGCAGGTTAACAGTTTATGAATGGAGTAGCTGCAAAATGGGTCCTATTGTGCTTCCCAATCTGTCCAAAATTGATTTTGACAAAATTAAACAGTTGTGGTACGAAAGTCTATCAGGAAGCACATTTTATAATAAACCATTTAAAGTTTTAGTGCATAACTTTTAACTTTTTAAGTTTTATTCAAGCCGTTGCCAAATAAGTGTCTACAAAGCTGATTAAGACTCCACACAACTCTCTCTGGATTTCTCAGTATGGCTATGTTCAGAAGATTGTGTTGTCCGGCGACTTTCCAGCGCAGAAAAACGTGTGAAGATAACGACCTCTTCTGAAGAGTCCATCATGTTTTTTTAATCCTCTGTGTTCTCCTTGGCTTTTAGCAACTGTGTGGAGGAAGGGTAGGGGGGGATTGTTGCGCGATCACGGAAGGCTTGTATCATGTGGACTCGCCGACAGTGTTGTTGTCATTTAGGATTCCTCATGGGACACACAGAAACTATGCATTATAGCTTGAAAAATACATTTTAACAAGACATTTGAACTGCACTGATGTACATTTATAAAAAACAAACACTTTATTCAAAAAAACAACAACATAGGTATGAAAATAACATGGACATCAGAAATGGATTGTAGGCCAAAAGGAGAAATATCATCAAAACAACCCCACCTACAGGACACCACGCTGTTGAGAAGTACAATCTCAACACGTGCACTTGACTGTACCATTGCGTAATGAGATATCTACTGTATGTCACACTGAAGTCACAAATATGAAAACACAAAGCAGAAGTTGAGTATTATGTATACAGTAAGTTAGATAGGAGATAATACATGTCAACAAAAATATGATTTACCACTGTTGAAGTACACGGCAGAGAGCACAAGTTTGGCTACAGGGTGAACAACTCCACTTTGCACACAGCAGCAGAGACACTCGTCAAATTCTTCTTTAGCACATACAGTAGCAGTTAGTGAGATTTCTGCCACAAATAATACAATCAGTGGATGAATTGGCAAGTAACATAAACCATCTTAGAGTGCTTCTAGGCTAATTATTTCTGGTACGCTCAAAGTTTTCAGTCCAATAGCATTTGACAGCACTGCACTGAATACAAGGAAACTGAAGTCGTAACACAAAACACAACACTTTTCTCCAACATGATTCAAACTATCAGAGAATAAAGTAACACAAACATGTCTTTGGCTTATTCATCACAATACTGAATGTGGCTTGGACTTAATGCAGTGTTTGCACTGAGGTTATTGTACAACAGTACTAATACTCTGAAGAGTTACAAGACAAAAATTTCCAAATCACAAAAATACACAACTTTTCTTTGCAAGGGATTTACATAGCACATTATTGGCAGACAGATACATTTCATGTCTGTCCTTCAGATGCCCCATCTGCACAAGTCCTGCTGATCCCGGGCACAGATGACACAGAGCACAGACCTGGTTCTTTGGTTCAGTCTGGAGGCCCACACATGTCCATACTGGCCTGGGATCAAATCCCAGCCTAAGTCCTGCCCAGTGTTTACCCCTTTTGCTTTCCCTGCGTCTGGAAGGATGATACAGAAAAATGTTGGAAAAACATGACGCTAAATCAACAGCCAATTTGACAGTGTACGTACAGTAGAGACTGGTGTTGACAGCCGGTGGAAAATCAGTTTTTATTTAACTCTTTTAGACCATATCACCATACCCTTAACAACCATAGTATTATTGGCCTATGTAAATCCCATAGATCCTATAGAACATGTGATAATAATGAACTTTCAAAGACCATCTGGAGCAGTGTTCACGATAACTCAACCTTACATTTGAGTCTTATTCAAAAGAACTACTACTACTACTACTACTACTACTACTAGTACTACTACTACTACTACTACTACTGTTAAACGATGCAAGAACCTTCTTGTGTCCGTTTCTGCTTTGTGTTTTAGACACTATTGCCTGATGATACAGTGGGAGTCAACAGTGAGATTTCAACAGCCAGGGCCCTGTTGTGTGTATTCTCCCGATACAAACTTGGGTGAAAAAGAAATGGGTGCATCCCGGTGGCTGTGCAGGTGCAACCTGGGGTCTCTGTCATATAGATATGTCTCCCCTCTCTCAGTTAAGACAAAAATGCCCTACAAGAGTGTATGTTATTTGAGCTTTAATCACATTGTATTCTAACATGATAATGACAGTTATTGTAAACCATAGCACCACTCAGAATAACTTATTGCATCGCCCTTCATCTGTCAGCAGAAAGGAGTTAGAACACTGCAACCTCTGGGCTCCACAGAGTAATTCAATTAATCAATCAATGAGCATACATGTGATATAAAACAATAGTTTTGCATTTACATTGTGGTAAATAAAATACTATGTTAACATTTTTAGTAATTATGAAGTAGGTAGGAATAAAACAATGACTACATTGCCAAAGAAAAGAACAAAAAAGTAGGGCTGCAACCATAGAAATAAAATGCACAGAAAGGCCATTGAACTGTTTCCCGTGGTCCTTTGATTGGTACACAACGAAATGGCGATTGTTGTTAGTTGTCATAGAAACAATGTGCGTCAGTGTGTTGCAGCTTGCTGGGAAGAGAGGCTCCCAATGCAGCTCGCGAGACGTTCTCCAGAGTTGCAGGGAGTGAGGAGGGACAGTTGCACCCAGCAGCAGAGGGTCAGCAGACCACTACCGTTAGACCCAGCCTGCTGTCCGGCTCATTCTCTGTCCCCGATGCAGAAAAGCAACCCAGACAGCCACTGTTGTCTGTCAGTGCAAAACCTCAGCTCCGCGCATAGCCAGAAGTCGGCTTATTATCAGAAGCTTATACGTTACCATGGCAATGGTACACAAAAATGGCTTTCTATTCATTTTATTTCTATTGCTGCAACCAGCGATTATTTTTCATAGTCGATTAATCTGTTGAGTATTTTCTCAATTAATTGATTAGTTGTTTTGAAAATCAGATCAGTTTTTCCCAAAGCCCGAGATGACGTCCTCAAATTTTTCCAAAACTCATTCAGTTAACTGTCATCGAGATGTGAAGAAACTAGAAAATATTCAAATTTATGAAGCTGGAATCAGAGAATTGTAATAAAAACGATTATCAAAATAGTTTGCGAATAATATTTATATTTGACAACTAATGGATTAATCTTTGCAGCTGTAAAAGACAGTCAGAAGAACTGCTGTCAGTGCTTTGTGTTGGTTGAGGAGACGCGATACACAGGTGCACCGACATGTGGCTGCATCCGTTCTCATTCAGCATCAGTTTATCTGCAGGCACACGAGGCGGCACTTTCCACCAGTGCTGGCGGAGTTTATTGTTCTTCTCCTGTTGGAAATGACGACTGTTCAGTTTCCCATTACTGCCACAGTGTGAACACAGCATCAACCCTGGCAATCGGTAAATACCCCACAATAAAAAGTCAACTTTATATATACTATATTTCTTTTATGTCTTAAGAATTTCACCACCGTACTGTACTGTTTGTGCAGTAATGAAAGATATTAGTGTTGTTCATACGTGCCTGAAAACATAAATGGGCACATGTGTGAAATATTTGGCATGTGTAGCCTATATAATAAAAAGAAAACAGAGGGATATAAAAAGTTCCACTTAAGTATACTGCCCAAGGTAAAGACGTAACCATCGCTGAAATGAGGTCTTCCTCATGATGAGGTTATTATAAGAGGTAAATATATATTCTGGTGTTCATCTCAGCTCTGGGCAGGCTACACTAAGGCAATTCAATGGTTGCTAATGCCAAATACAAACACAGAATCAAATTATAATACAAACAGTCCTTATTAAAACCATAATTCTATCCCAGAATGTATTATAACTTCTTCAGGGTAATTTATAACTGTCTATTGCATGCAAATAAGAGTCAACGGCCAAACAGAGATGAGTGATCCTGATGAGTGGGATTATCATATTTGTGCCTACAGTAATGTACAAATGACACCCATTATATTTAGTTTGGGCACCCATTACGATGAATACGAAGCTACAGCCAGCAGCCACATTAGCATAAAGAATAAGAAAAAGGGGCTAATGGCTAGCCTGAACATGTCCATAAGTACAAACTCACTTGCAGAAAATAAACGTAATGAAATGTAAATAACACATTATATGTTGTTTGTTTAATATGTACAAAATCCAAAGAGGTGGCAGGAAAATTATATTACCTTCAGACATGGCCAGGCTAGCTGTTAACTAGCATAATGGCTGAAAACCGGGGCTATGCTAACTGGCTGCAGACTGTAGCTGTTATTCAGCATGCTGAAGGCTACAGACATGAGAGTGGTATCCAGTTTCTCATCTCACTCTTAGCAAGAAAGCCAATTCCTAAATTATCCAAAACTATTCCCTTAAAGCAAAGGTATTTTCAAAAACATGTCATTGACAGTGTTGGTGGTCTGTGCCTTCTCCCAACGATGAGAGATGTGTGCCTGTAAGCACACTGTCTAAATAAGCATTTAAATCTTTGACTTCACATCCACTAACATAAACAATTATGCCAATAAAGCACATACTGTATCAGTATTCTTTCTGCTGTAAGGTTTATTCAAACCACTCTCTTCCCTGGGAACCAGTTTATTTCTTATACTGTATAGGGCTACTATAGTGTTGCAAGCAGGAGGAATGAGTCATGCCTAAAGTCAGAATGAAGAGATAAAAACCTAATAATTTTTCATATTGTTGTTACAACAAATGGTTGTTTTATAACTGTAACTCAATGCTCTAAATAAGAACAGCCGTAACCAGTCAAAGCCAGGCTCTTCTATTTTTTATAAATCATTATTCCCTGATTACTGTAGCAGATATTATCTACCCCTCCAGAGGAAGGCACTAAGAATGGTTTGAACGTCCTTGGATTTTCATCAACTGGATTTAACTGATGTCTGAATAATAACGTGCCAGTACATTCCCTACAACACAAGTCATCCTCCTGATTGAGAAGTTAGGGGTTGCAGTGCAAAGCACATTTCCTTCTTTGCCTTTAGATGGTCATTAGCACGCAGTCCATCCTGTCCTCCCTCTGTGTACAGCATATTGAAGGGAATCAGTAATGTGTCCTATTATCATACCTAAAGTCATAGAGGCAGAAATCTCTGCTTGGCACAGGCCTGCAGATGCACGCTGTCTTTTTGTCTCCAGGTAACCGCTCCAGGTAACCGCACAAGAAAGAGTTTATTTGGCGTCACCTTTTCATTAATCTTGGATTTCTGTCAAACTGCGCTGTCCATTTTCTGTCACCAAACAGTGTGCTAAAGGTAGAGATAGCCTACCCAGTAAACAATGTTAAACAGCAAGAAGGAGGTGGGAAAAAAGACACGCGAGTATGCGTCCAGGTCAAGTAAATCTATGTGGACACGACCTTTTCTCCAGCCACCGCCTTTACACTCCTCGAAGCAGCAGAAGAAGCTCTGGCAGTCTTTTCCGTCTAGACACTCGTAGACACAAGTGTCCTCAAAGTCCTGCCAGTACATGGAGTTGTTTAGAGTGATGATGGTGTGTGGAGGTCTCACATCCAGGACAGAATAGTTCTGAGAAGAACACGAGGCATAGAGAAGAACGTGAATTTAAATAGATTTGAGTTTAATTAAGGCTCACTTATCAAATATGTAGTTTTCTCCACCAGTACAGACCAGTGGTTTAAAGGGATTTTTGAGAGGAATTTGGATAGGTCTGTTTTCCCAGTAACAACAATGGATTTCCAATGAACAAAGCTTGTTACTGAGTCATGAAAATGACATCTTTGCATCCATCTGTTTGGTCTATAGCCAGGGCTTCACCTACCAAATTTTTAATCAAGCCTTGCCAGATATTAAAATTTACCCAAAACCTAAAAATAATTAAAGGGATACCAGACATTAAAGGGGCACACCAGGGATTAGATGTTGTACTTGGGGGTTGGGAGAGTTAGCGAAAAAAGGTAATCAGAAATTAAGATATCCTGACTATTATTATTATTATTACTACTATTATTAAATGGTTTGTGAAAAGCTAGGCTAAGTAAAATACAGCCAAGTTAAAAACTGGACACAAATGCAATAAATGGATGCAAAGAAATATTTTTAAACAGTCTGCATTACTGATATTCTGTGCTTGCAATAGAAATACATAAAGGAAATCAAGTACAACTGTTTTCACCAAATGCTTGCTCTTGGGGGAAATTGTTGGTTCATTGTAAATTAGAATGTGTGGTCTAGACCTGCTCTAAATCTAATCTAAATCTGCTCTCTGTGGCCTGAGATAACATCTGTTATGATTTGACACTATAAATACAATTTAATTAAATTCATCACGTATTGCAACTTCAGAAATCTCTGACAAACACTTGAAAAACTTTCTTCCAAATGCACACGGAGGACAGACGGCAATGCTTTTGCAGATAAATCTTGCATTAGGTCAATTTAATGCAAATTGGACAGCTCAAATGCTTGTGATTATATATTAATTAGTTTGACAGAGACAGAAACATATTTCCATTTTCAAAACAATAAAAAGATTTAGAAAAAAAACAATCAAACTAATATCCAGAGGAGAGCCTGAATGTCTCTGTCTAACTTCAGATTAGAGCTTTGGTTTCTACACAGAGCATGAGGTGACAGCCCGCACTGCCTTCCGTCAGTTGTTGAAGCTTGGAAGCTTGTTCAGACTGATGCAGTGTCCCTTAAAATAGTAACAGTCTTATCAGAAGAGCTTATAAATGGCAGCATCTCCTCATCTCAAGCCTGAAAGGTTTTTGCACTTCCTTCCTGTGATAACCAAACCAAAGCACTGTCAGAGAAAAGCTACTTCTGTAACAAGTGACAGTAATCCTGTATGTAAGGGCATCACTTCTATCTACATTTGATCATCATTTACATCACTTATGAATTCATGATTAGGATTTTTAGGAATATTGCTGCAAGAATATTCAATGTACTTTCAGTATAGAAAAGCTGATTTAAGGCCAACTCACCAATCTTTTAGGTTTCATGCAGCTGGGTCTTCGAGCACTGTATGAATAGTAATTTAATGTTGCATACTCCATCAAAGCAGCAAAGACAAACAGGAAGCAGACAGTAACAAAAAGGTCCATGGCAGTGACATAAGACACTCTGGGTAGAGATGTCCTGGCCACACTACTGAGGGTAGTCATAGTCAGCACTGTGGTTATACCTGAAGGACACAAAAGACATATTTAACTGTGTTGAAGGACATATTTGCACTATTTCCTCGGCCGGATGTTTATTTTACTGAAGCATCACAAGTGAACGTAAGATTACAACAAACACATACACTGTGGACAAAGAACATATAAAGTTGTCTTTGTTGAGCGTAAAATCCAAATTGACCTTAGTCAAAGCTTTGACAGATGACAGATCGCAGCGTTTGTCGTGAGATCCTTCGTGATCACTTTAAACTCAGGAATGAGAAGAAAAGTTTCATAAAGTCTTGGAGCAGAGTAAGTAGACTACATGAAAACTCTGATTACAGTGGACTTTGATTTTGATTTGAAGCTCAGGTGCAGAGACCAATTCTAGTGTACTGTTGCTGGAAGGTTTTTTGTTGAGCAACTTCTTCAAGCACAGAATATTTTATTATATTACGCTTTTGTTGAGTTCTAACCTGTTTAATATTTAGAAATGTGCCCAATACAGAATCGATCTACATAGAGACAGACCTGTATTATGTGAGCATTATGTTAAGATCAAGTATCTGCATAACAGGAGGAGAGAAAAACAAATCAAGCATCCCTTTTGGGTTGAGCAACACTCGACCGAGGAGACAAAACAAAAATGGCGGAGCCACCGCTTAAGACATCTTTTGAGTGGTGGAGGTATGGCCATTACTTCCAATTAGTTGCGCAAAATGACATAAATTTTGCCTGGGCCATAACCCAACAATCAATCTAAGATAGTTTCTAAACCCTGAGACACTGATGAAAAGAGCATGTTGCCGACACCAGCCAAGCAGCCAAGCCTTGATGTTAAACAGCAGGTAAACAAAGCTGAGATACATGGGCTTGTGGCAGCATGGAGGTAATGCTGCGATCTTGTGTATGTCTATATTATGAGAAGGATTTATGTTGATCTGGGCATATGAGGTTTAACTTTATATTGTTATTTGGCAAGTTAGTTATGGTGCATCTCAGGTGAGTAATCCAGAAGTAATGTAACTATTAGTGTAACTTATTCATTTCAGCAATGTGTTAAAGTAAAAGTAAAGTACTTTACTTTATTAAAACGGCATTAAATGTTTTTTGGCCACTTGGGGGCAGTGCAAAAAGCTGTACACAACACAACATTGACATATTATCAACTTAAAAAGTTGATAAAGTTAACCCTTTTGCTAATGGTTGTTAACGGACACATCCAGCAGACATGAAGCATCATTATTCATTTTAAGTCGCCTCTCTGGCTACTGGACAAATAAAAGTAAAATAGTGATTCTCTTTTAGCTCTGCTTTTGGTCACCACCAACTCTTGGAAGAAAGATATGGCTCTGTAGCTGGTGAATGCACCAACATGTTCACCTGCTAGTTGCTGACTTTGTATGCCTGCTGTTTGGTGCTGAGTGTATAGTGTACTGTGCGTTGTTAGTTGGTTTTGCTGAACACAGCTGCCTGCTGCATCTGAAAGGCTGATGAAAGCAGTGAGTGGCTGTAAAACCAAAACTAAAAACTGAATCACTGTGACGTTATGGTAACACAAAAGTCAATTCCGGGGTAGACAAATGGCAGTTGATTTGAACTGCGGATATGTGCAAAATCAGCAAAGTTGTTCATTTTCTGTTGTTCAGCTTTAACTGTAACATACTGTATATAAAATGGTGGTCCTACCTAATAAGAGCCTCCTAAAACTGCCTTAATAATATATTATTAAGGCAGTTTTAAGATTTCCTGGATTTACTGCATGCAAAGCTAGCAGCTGTCGTTCTTTTAGTAATTTTCCTCATAGTTAAAGTAACCTCATCTAAATTTTAGCTGCTAAGTTAGAATCTAACATAATTTTGACCAACAGCAATGTTCTTGTCACTCAGACTGACAAACATGAGAAAAACCTCTATTCCTCCAGCATCTCTGTATGATTTCATTCTTTCCTCTCTCCTGTCTCCTCATCCATGATCATTATAGAGATGCCTATAAGAAAAAAAAATGCATCTGTGACTGTTTCACTGTGGTCCCCATGGTAACAAGCTGGCCCCATCTATTTCAGGTGGACACCTCACACTTTTCCTTTTGCTGATGCCGTGGCACAGATTTAAGAGTTTTTCTTAAACAATAGAATGAACATCAGGTTTGAAGGGAGGTATTTATCTTAACTGATTGGAAATTTGTGAGGTTCTGTTTATGGTGTGTCAAATATATATGTTTAAGGGCCCAAGGGGTAACTTGCTACTGAGATAAGGTTATTGGTTATTTTTGGGTTTCTACTAGAACATGTTTACATGCTTTAATGTTCAAAAAACACATTATTTTCCTCATACTGTCTGTCTGAATATACCTGTATTCGCCCTCTGTTTAAAAAGCTCAGATTTTAGCGGTTGTCTCTTTAAGACCCCCTCCAGAAAAAGCTCAGTCTGCTCTGATTGTTCTTTGGTGTCTTCTGCATCTGCACTCTGTCTCTTTTTGACTGGTTGAAATGATATTAATTTACCCATTTACATGTGGAGATCTACTGCTCTATACACACTAAAAGTAGTGATTATTTACATGGAGTCTGGTGGAGATATGCTGCTCTATACACGCTAAAAGTAGTGAATATTTAAATGGGGTCTGGGGGGTTTAGCGATAGCGCTCTTGGAGCTGTTTCTGGTGGAACAAACAGGATACTACTCTTTAACAAAAAGATCTGTCTCTGTAGGGAACCTTTCCATAGTGTTGTCAGACACTTATGACGATGAGAAACATTGAAATTGACAATGCACATTGCCGCGGCTGATGATTACAGTGTTCTGTCTCAATATTGGACCAATGGTAAAGATTTTTTTTTCACATTAGTCACTTAGACACCAATGAATTAAAAATAAGGTCCAGTTTGAAAAAAAACCCTGTTTAATTCCTTAAGTGAAGGCCTGGACAAACACAACTTCACTCCAACATGTGAAAAACGTATAAAATGTTAAACAGAGAAAAAGAAAGAAATTAGATGAAATCATGTACCTTCACCAAAGTGATCCACAGGACTGTGCACGACAAATAGCGAGCATGCACAAAAGAGAAAATGTATAACAAAATAGGAAAAGCAGATAGAGTGACTCAAGTTAAGTGACAAGCAAACATCAAGACAGAGTCTATTCAAAGCAAAACACAATTAAAATGTGCAAATGGAAACCTAAGAAGAAGGACTTTGACATGATGTCTACATCAGTATTTCCACTTATCTCTAACAGCTGAAGTTTAAAGCAATGTTGCAGACATAATCCTATTGAACCCCAGTACCTAAAGCCGTTCTGGCTGGCGTGGCGTCTTTTTTGATCCAGAAGGACACCCAGGAGAGGACCACGGTGAGAATGCAGGGGATGTAAGTCTGGATGGTGAAGTAGCCCATTCTTCTACTCAGGTCAAAGTACACTGTCATCAACACATAGTCACCTGTGTGCGTGAAAGAAAACGCACAACTTGATGAGAAACTTTACGGACACCTCAAATCACTGGTACAGTAATTGTGCTGATGAGGATAAACAAAGAGCAAATTTGATCTTTCTATGGCACTATGTGTTCACGTTACAGCGCTTTACTCATTTTTAAATACTTCTATTTTAGGTGTATAATATATGATCGGTTGTTGAAGTGCCCAGGTTTTAATTCTTTTCAGTCCATTTTTCTGTTAGCTGTTATTTCTTTTGTCCTTGTGTAAAGCGTCCTTGAGTTTCATGAAAGGTGCTATATAAATTTAAGTTATTATTATAATTATTATTATGTTGGTTGATACAACAATCTCTTAATGCTTTGGCTAGTGACCCAGTGACAGTGAAACCTGGTTTAGCTTACGATACATCCAAAGTAGGATAAGTTACTGTATGCAACACTTGAAATGCATGTCACTTATTCTCCCGCTTATTAATGAGTAAAATTACAGTGGGTAATACACGCTTTCCTCCCGTGGACATTACATTACGGCACCAGCCGGCATGTGCTAGAAAAGATCTTTACGACTGCAGGTGTGGTAAAAAACACTATTGCTTTTGTCCAAAGGGGCCGCTAGAATCAAAACTAACTGAAAGTTCCTCATAGCCACTTTAATGTTGTTATTTCTATATTTATTGCCTCAATTATTTTAGGATTTATTTTATAGCCTTATTATTTTCGTAGGCATATCTTGGTATTTAATTTTGAATGAAATGGAATTCCATATTTAGGCAAGAAATCCTATATTGATACTACAGTACAGTAGCCTATTTCTAATTGCTAATGTTTTCTGACAACTGAAAAAACACAACTTGTTTGCGTATAAGCAAAGGATTTAATAATTTCTGCCACTGCTTTAATAAATCAAGTGTCACATCCAGATCCTACCTGCTGTAGTCTTTATTATGTCTGTAGTGTTTCTCAGGCCCATGAAATCAAACTGGTAGAGACGCCAGGACTTTTGGTCAGCCGCCTCCACAGAGTTCTTCCTCCACCTGTAAATCATCTCATCTTGTGGGTATCCATCTGCAATTAAACAGAGCATGTATGTGTGACCCTCAGAGCGACATGGCACACTCTAATGATAGATATCCTGTGCAGACAGGCATAGGGCCACCCAGAGAAACATTTGTCTTGTGCTGGAGGCCGGCTAATGAAAAGCCAGTCTGGAATGAAGACAAAGGAAGAAAGAAAGTAGATTAAATGAAAGCTTTGGTTTAATAATGTACTGAATCCATCTTGATGTTTATCCTGACCTTCACATGATAGACACGGAGCCTGCGAGTGCTTTTACAATCAATCATGTGAGGTTAATGATGGGTTAATGGTTCCATTTCTGATTTGGTGTCACACTAGTTTTGATCTTTCCTGTCTTAAACAGACGCATAATCATTTTAAGTAGAAAAGCTAACACAATTAGGATTTAGCCTGATAGCAGTTAGATGTAATAGGCTTTCAATTAACAAAAGCATTAACTGTAATTGTTTTCAAACATGCTTGATGAATGAATTTCATTAACATTTGCCACACTTCTCTCATTTGCTATTAATGATGCCATTAAAGATTCAGCAATCGCTACTCAAATTCAAAATATGCATAAAATAACAGCTTACTATTGAAAATAGCTCTTCAACCAACACACTTGATGAATGGCAACACTGGCATTTGCATAAAGCATTACTAATTGTCTCAAGGCACAATTATTGGTGCATTTATAAATTCACAATTTTCATGAGACTTAATACACATTAGCCTAACAGGAAGACACATTTTTTTTAGGATGTCAAATTCATGACCCGCCGTACTCTGCATCTGATTGGCTGCCACTTGTTGGTGGTGTGGGTTAGGTTTAGGCATGAGGAGTGAGATTGGTATGGGTAAGCCAATCAGAGGCAGAGTAGGGCGGGTCATGCCTTCCCCCCATCCCCATGCCTTCGTAAGAAAATATTAAGGTAATTTCAAAATAAAAGTATTTAGATGGATACAGTAGAGTTAACACTCTCCACATCAGGCCAGGACCCGGAGCTGGTAGAGGCTATATGGTTTATTTTTAATAGTTATGCCTGTCTAATAGCTTTGCTTTTACAGTGAGGTCTGGTACATGTGATAAAGTACCTTGACTTGTAAGGTAGAGTATGTAACTGATTGGATGAGATAGAAATAAACAGTTACTATATCTATTAATGGTTCTTCAATGAATTTCCCAAAAAACTTTGACTTTGCCAAATAAGCACTATATTTTCAATAGAGCATAAAGGAATTAAGAATTAAGATGAGTTAAAGTGCATTTATTTCAGATAGATATTTTTATTATTGCAAAAACGTTTAGTTTATAACTGCACCAAGTTGCATTTTTCTGTAATGAGAATACTGGGCCAAAAATATGTTCATGTTCAAGAATAGCATCTTAAAGCTTGATACAACAGGCCTTAAGCGCAAAGTCCTTAAAAACTAAAAGTGCAGGTAAATTGATTTTTATATAAACCCATAGTGCAGCAAAAACTTACAAAGCTGTAATAATTAACTTGTTGGCAAACAACTGTCAATTTAGCTGTCCAGCAGACAGGAAAACATAAGCATTCATTGGTAATCGTCTTTTTGAACCCCTGGAGAATAGAAATCTAATATTCGCTCTCCTTTTTAGCTCTGATTTGGATCACTGCCACTTCCTGATGCAAAAAACCTTAAACTGGCTTTAAGTAGGGTTAGGCTTCACTCTGTGCAGCCACTGCTGCGTCAGTCTGCCATTTGGTGTAGCAAACGTCTGTTTACGGTTGTGTCACGGTGCGGTTTACTGTCTGTTCTGTTTGCCCTCAGCACCGGCTCCCTACAGAGCTGTGTGCTGAGCCCCCTACGCTACACCTGGTACACCCATGGCTGCACCCCCCGCCCACACCATTAACAGCATCATTAAAGTAAATTATGTAGCATTTTCAGGATTCTACTTGGTTTTTGTGTTTGTACTAGAATATTTATGCTTTAATGTTCAAAAAACGCTATTTTTCTCACACTGCCCATGGCTGCTGCACCTGTATTCAACCTCTGTATGAGATGCTCTGTAGGAGCTCTCTCTTTAATGCCCCCTCCCGAAAAAGCCCAGTCTGCTCTGATTGGCCAGAGTGTATCCTGGAAACTCCAGAGCCTACACTCAGTAGTTTCAGTTGTTAAAGCTGGAGCTATTGCAACAGAGTATATAGCATGGCTTATAAAGACTTCTAAACCAAGTATTACACAACCGGACATGTCCCAGCAGTATTGGGACCGGAATTTCAGATGAAATGACCAGCATTGGCCAAGGTTACAGCTATGTCATTACTTAGTAATTAGCAGTGTCAAAGATAGATGAGCATTGAACCCCAAATGCAGAGTTTAATGTTTATTAAAAAATAGAAGTCCCAAAAGCACATAGGCCCGGAGGCCAGGACGCCAGGAATGAGCAGGCACACACAGTACACCACTCAAAAAAACACTGAAAAACTCAGAGTACCTGACACCACTGAACAGCAAATCATGCAGTACACAGAATGAAATGAACCCACGAGACACAAAGGAAACACAGACTAAATACACGCATGTAATGAGGAAACAAGGGACAGGTGACACTGGGGCTGGGGAAACAGGTGAAACACATCAGGGAAGAACAATCAAAAAAGGAGGGAAAAAAACAATACAGGAAGTAAAACCAGATAAGACTATGGAGAAAAGACAGACTTCAAAATAAAACAGGAAACAGAACACACAAAACCATGACAAGCAGTCTGCTTATGTTAGATTGTAGTGGAACGAAGCAGTCGGAGTGCAGACAGGAGAGCACAGATAAAGACTTCTGAACCACACACTAACCATTCGGAATTGGGGGGGAACTTAGCAATGAGAGCCCAGATGACATTGTTTACTGTCGTTAGCCATGTGGATACTAAAGTTAACAGTGGACAATAAAGTCTTTTAAACCAGATACAACACGGAAAACATGGAAAAGCATTATATGTCCCCTGTAATTTTGCAGATGACACCACTGTAGTGGGGCTTATCTCTGTGTGGTGCACGGACAACTAAATGGTTCTTACCACAACCAAAACCAAGGCGCTTAGAGGACTTAAATGGAGATTTTCTTGGCGGGGAATGTACAGAGAGGGTCTCAGACTTCTGGTTTCTGGGCGCGCACATAGAGGAGGACCTGATCTGGGGCGCAAACACCACAGCAGTGGCTAAGACAGCCCAGCAGAGACTGAGGATCCCCAGGAGGAACCACCTTACCCAAAACACTGCTAGTGTCTCTATCGCTGCTCCATAGAGAGCGTCCTGATGTATTGCCTCTAAGTGCATTTGGCCGGCTGCATAGCAGAGAGGAAGGGTCCTCACCACTGCCCAGAAGATCTTTGGCTGCCCACTCCCCTCTCTGGAAGATCTTTACAGTTCTTTGCTGCCTCAAAAAAACCCAGAGCATACTAAAAGAGCTATCTCACCCTGGAAACTATCTGCTAGAACTACTGCCGGCAGACGTTTTAGGACAACAAAAGCCATAACTGCATTAAGGCTCCCTGAGTATTAAGGATGTGTAAGTGAATGCCTTGTATTTGTGGTGATTTTGTGTCTTTACTTTTTTTTCAACGATCTTCTGTCTCTTTTCATATATCTTTATACTGACTTTTAGAGGCTCTTTAATATTTATTTACTTTTTTTTGCACTTTTGCTGATGTTTGCACAAATAGGAATGCACCCAATATACAATAACAATAAAAACTATTCTATTCAAAATATTTTTGCTTAAAACAGCTGCCTGTAGGGCTGCACATTATGCCGTTTCTCATCATCATCGCAATATCAACTGGTGCAATATACATATCGCAAAAGGCTGAAACGTATTGTGATAGACACTCTAGATACAGATTTCTGTGTTAGTAAGAAAATATCAGTAGAAAAGTATTGTTTTAGTGCTGCCTTTTATATTCAATTCAATGATTATTTTGTTCAATACAAGAATGATGGAAATTAATTCCTCTTCAATTTGTTGTCTTTTAGCAGAATATTGACAGCAGCAGAAACGCAGAACTGAGTACACTTTGTTATCTGTTTATTTATTGCGAGTAATATTGATATGATATTATATTCCATAACTTTATTGCATATCCATATTTTCCTCATATCGTATAGCCCTAGCTGTGGCGGGAAACAAGGTTGCTGAGAGTGTTGAGAGGAAACCCAAACAGTAAAACCAAAACAACAAACTGAAAGACGCTAAAGCGCTCAGTAGAGCTGAGGGGAACTGGAGACCTGACTGATATTTGGACTGCACTGAGATGATTATTACAATCCCCCAGAGGCATGAGGGCTTTACAGATGAGCAAGTCTGACTTAATCAGAAAACACTGTTGTCATGGAAACCAGTGTAATTCCTGCTGATTTCCTAAGGTAAGAAAATGGGTTTAATGGATGACAGCAGGATGGGTCTGACGCTCTAATAAGCTGCACAAGGTGCAAGGTCTTTTCACATTTGAACCACTCTCTACTCCAGATAATAGATCGCTGAGAGGCCACAGCACACTAACATACAGCAGGCTTCATTTTCCACACACTGCTCTATTCAGCAGCACATACTCTGGCACTATCAAGGCTGTATTTTTAGGCAAAATTGTGAGTGAGCCCACACATGAATGGCCTCAGGATGCATTACTGTTGGCATGACAGAAGACTGATGGTAGCGCTCACCTTGTCTTCTCCGGACAAGCTTGTTTTCCGCATGCCTCAAACAATCAAGAAGAGGATTCATCTGAGAAAATGACTTTGCCCCAGTCTTCAGCAGTCCAATCCCTATACCTTTTTCAGGCCATCCTCCAAAAGTCTTCGCCTCACTGTTCGTGCAGATGCACTCAAGCCTCCCTGCTGCGATTCCTGAGCAAGCTCTGCACTGGGGGTGCCCCGAACCCGCAGCCGAATCAACTTCAGGAGGCGGTCCTGGCGCTTGCTTGACTTTCTTGGACACCCTGAAGCCTTCTTCACAACAACTGAACCTCTCTCCTTTAAGTTCTTGATAATCTGATAAATTGTTGATTTAGGTGCAGTCTTACTAGCAGCAATATCTTCGCCTGGGAAGCTCTTTTTGTGCAAAACAATGATGACAGCAGGTGTTACTTTGCAGGTAACCATGGTTAACAATGGAAGAACAATGATTTCAAGCACCACCCTCCTTTTAAAGCTTCCAGTCTGTTATTCTCAAGCCTGGTGCTCATCGCCACTCACCTGTGTTAAGGAGATAATCACTGACATGATGTCAGCTGGTCCTTTAGTGGCAGGGCTAAAATGCAGTGGAAATGTTTTGTTAAGATTAAGTTCATTTCTATTGAAAGGAGGGACTTTGCAATTAATTGCAATTCACACTACATAACATTCTGGAGTACATGCAAATTGCCATCATAAAAATTGAGGCAGCAAACTTTGTAAAAATTAATATTTGTGTCATTCTCAAAACTTCTGACCACGACTGTGCTTGTATACTTTATCTGTAATGTGGAGGCAGTCTGTCACTCTGACTATGCAGCTCCAGTAAATACATCACTGCACTCATGCTTCAGTTTACTGTACCTATCTCTCCCTTAGTCCTGGAGACACTGCTGTATGAGCTCCTGCTACGGGTTGTTCAAATGTTTCCATAGCTACCCACAGCCTGGATATGAGGGGACGAGGATATAGCATGTTGCTTCCAAATGATTGCTAACTAATACAGGTTGGTGCGATATGACACCAAAGCAACGATCAAGACAACAGGGCAGCACAGTCATCTATTTTTAATTCCAAATAGACAAGAGCCACGGGCAGCTTTTGAGAGAATGGTCCCTGGACACAGACATGTAAAAGGCCCCTGATCCCTCCAACACACTGTATGAGCAAGAAACTCACACTGGTTGATTCATATGTCTTTGTGCTTATTATTTTTTTGTCTCCTTTTGGTCATTTAGTGTCTCTTTGTAGCATCTCTTTGTGGTCGTTTTTCATCTCTGTTGTAATTTTGCGTCTCATTGTGGTCGTTTTGTGTCTATTTGTGGTCACTCGCATCTCTTTGTGGTACTTTTGCGTAGAGCTCGGCAATATGGAGAAATCAAATATCACAATATTTTTGACCAAATACCTCGATATCGATGTTGCAAAGACATTGTAGGGCTGACAAACGGTGCTTTCAACTAAATATTTACACATTGAGATTTGTGATAAATAATCACCAGTAACGTGGCTGAATGACTGAAGTGTTTAAAGACAAATAATATGCATATGTAATAATCTCTGTACTGAGATGAAGCCTTTAAAACCAGGAAAAGACACTTGTCATTTTACGATATCAAACATTTAAGACGATATCTAGCCTCCTATATCTCTATCCATATAATATAGATGTATTACCCAGCCCAACTTTTGCTTCTCTTTGTGGTCATTTGCTTGACTTTCCAATGTCTTGATGGGAGCCCCTCCTTTGTCCTGCTAGTGCATTTTACTCACGCCATTTCTAACCCATGACACCCAGCTCTGAGGGGCTATGGTGTGACACTGGAATGCTTTTGAATTGGCCTTCAGTCCCTTGGCCATGATTGCCCTTCACCACTACTTTTCCAGATGGGGGAAAAAAAATCAATGTGTTTATGACAAACACTTCTAAAAGCATATCGGCTCATGGGTGGCCACTTTACTGGCTAATTTTCACACATAAACAGTTGAACCCGGGTGTGACGCCAATAGTGGACAACATCAGCTCAAGTTCAGTGACTACTTGCTGTGTGGGAATATATAAATAAATCTAACATTTTCACCTGAGACATACAAGACAAAATGGGGTACTTTGTTGCAAAAGATACTCCTAAACAAATATTTGATTTTTTTCCTACTGGGTACCTGTGGCCCTAGAGAGAGCACTACATCGAGCAGGGTGTACTCACAGCTGGAGAAGACGAGCGGACAGGAGTGTTCGTCCATTGGAAAGTTGTGCAGCTGCAGCTGGCATTCTGCGTTTATTGTCAGTCTGAAAAGAAAACCATAGAATCAGTTTGTGATATATCTCTCGTAGTACTGCAGTAAAGGATTTCATGTGAAAATACATCACATCTATACACATTTTTTCATTGGACTTTCACATTATGTCCTCACATCTATACAAGTAATTTGTTCCTTCGATCATTTATTTTTTTAAATAACAAGAAAAGAATGTGGGCATGAATGCATTTGTGCAATTTTGATAAAAAATGAGATCTTTCAGCCTCAAGTGGGGTGGAAAATTTTAACTATTGTAAACATCAAACTACAGTGTACAGTAGGGATTCAATGACCATAATCACTTAGTGTGAGACAGCTATAAGTGGAGACTGGGACACATTTATAAATCACCACACACCACGCTACAGTTCATGTCCTACAGGGGCAGAGGTGGAGGAGGAATCTGCCCTTTACAGCTTTTGTCCTATAAATTGCTTATTGAATTCCCCTTAAGGCCATTTGTAGTCAAGAAATTAGTTTTTCAGAACCAGACAAAAAATACCAAAGTCAACAATTTGACCTTTTACACAGTTTTCATCCGATTCTTCAAAACACACAATCAGGTTTTGGTTCTAAGTGGTGCACAGTTTAAATCAGGGTTGAAACCACTAGTCAATTAACTACTATTACTATTAACACTATTCTACTGATCGACAGTAATGTACCAAGATAAGAAGCATGCGCCAGAGAAATGCTCAGTTGCTCAGAAACCGTGAATGTAAACAGAACGATGCCTGAAGAAAGTCCTAATAATTGATTATTCTTGAAGTCCTTTTTTAAAGCAAACATTCTCTGGTTTGCTGCTTTTCTATGTTTATATGATGACATCTTGAGACTTTGGGCTGTTAAACAAGACATCGGAGACTCTGGGAAACTTTTTTACTATTTGCAGACATTCTAATTGACGGCCCAAACAGTTCATTGATCAATCAGGAAATAATTGTTACTTGTAGCCTGAGTAAACTGTATATTAACATTCTAAAATGACTGCATTTGGAAAAATATGTTATATACACACATCTTATCTAAACAAGTTCTCACTGTAAGCTTGTATTAAATGACTTAGGATGTTTACGTAAGAAATAATCTTAATTGAAAAGTTAAAAGTGGACTTTCATGACTTATACTGTCCTGTAATGACTGTATGGACAGGCCTGTGACAGCCTTCAGCGGCCTGTAATTCACAAAACTCATAAAAGACAGTGATGACTCTGTGGACTTGGACTGAAATCACTTTCACACCTGAGGTGCTTGGTTGGTTTGAAACGAACCCTGGATGGGATGGATGGGATGGTGTGAAAGCTCAATCCAACTCTGGCGCGGACCAAATAAACAAACTGTGCTCCGTGGTCTCGGTTTCTCCAGAGTTCGCTTTAGGTGAGAATGCATTTCGACCAAAATAAGGGAAGTGAACCAAAAACAAAGCATTTACTAGCCTGCAATTTCAACCTTGCACATAATTCACAGACTTATATATGATTCAAGTGATGATAACTTTAAGATCCATAAACTATTCTGACAATAAATGGCTGGTGGTCTGTGTGACGTCATCTCTCTCATCAGTGCCCGTCCTCTCCTTCGCTTCCTGTCTGTCAGCTGCTCACATTGTTTGCCTTCTTCTAAAATATTAGAACCACTAAAGCGGAAGCAGAAAACCCAAGATTTTATAAATTTGGTGTTGCTCTATTATTTCTGATAGCAGAAGAGTCGGCGAGTTTCACTCAGCTATTCCGACCATGTGACATTTGTTTACAATGTTTGGTGCATTTGACAAAGTGCAGTCTGAAGGCAAAATGAACCAAAGGAAAAATGCAGCTATGCTGCAATTTCACCCCCCGAATGGCACCAAGTCTACCCCACTATAGGTGTGAAAGTGCCCTCCATTGTTGTGGAGAGACAATGTGACATTGTATATCTTTATTCTTCAAACTGCTCTGCTACCATGTGTAACTAAAGCATGATGATGTGACAAGAAAACTGTTAGAAAACGGCCCACTGCAATTATCATGTGTAGCTTCTGATGGGCTCTGTCTGTGATGTAGCTAAAGGCCAGCTGTCCCCTAAAGACTCGACCCTCCTGTGGATGTAATTATGCAGCCAGTATGTTGTTGACCTTCAATTATAAAACAGTTAGAGAACGCAAGTTACATTTCTTATCTCAATGGGAACAGGGGATACAGGAAGCATTAAGAGTCCCTTGACCTCTGTAAGCATGATGAAATAGACTGGCCGAACAGCCTGTGTGCTTTAATAAATCCAGAATATAAATACAAACCAACCAAAACTACATGAAGGAAAGTAGTTGAAGGAGAGTTATTGTGGTAAAGCAGGGGAGGGGGGGGGTTTGCAATTTTTCCAAAATGGTTTTATCGCCTACAGAAAGTGTGAGATAAAATCCAAATTAAGTGAAAAAGTACACGTTATAGACACATGTGACAGAAAAAAAGAAGAAAGTAGAGAAAAGAACCTGTGTACTGTCATTCTGGTGTGATCTTTAAAGCTCATTAAAGCATGGAATGGGGGCAATGTAATGCATGTGGGAGAGGCATGGATATCACAAAATGTCATCTTTGTTTACTGCGGCCAAGCCGATGCACAATTAATACCAAATGACATTTCATTGTCTTTCTCGCTCATCAACGGATATTACTGTTCAAAGTTTGCAACCTAAAAAGTCAATATGACTAGAGCTGCGTGAGGATCTCGCCGGGCGCTGTTTGGGACTGGACAGGCTCTTGTTCTTGCGGAAATGTACTAGCTCCGCTTATATTACCACATTTCCCAAACACTGCTTTAGAGAATGAGGTTTTTTTTTCTGACCAGTAGCCGACCCTCGTTAACCGATCATTAACTGCTAATTGACAAGTAGTCCAAGGAGTGGCGTCCGGGAGGCTCGGACGTACGGTCCACACTCTGTGTCCGTGGACAGCTGTAGAGTTGTCCCGCTCGCGCAGCCACAGTGATCCGTGCGTTGATGTGGACACATGTGGACACTTTTCTGGAATGGCTTGCGAGACAGAAAGAAGTCCACAGCGGTCGGCGACGTGTATGTCTGAGCCTGTCTCCACTCGTCCATATGAAGGACAACATGTTTTGGGCCTTCAAATACAAATTTTGAATATATACTATTTAGAAAAGTACAACTAGTACAAAGTTAACTAGCAGTTAAGAAATGAAATCCCTAATGGGAAAAAGCTTTTTTTTTTTAAATCATTGTTTTTATTTTAATATAGTTTTAACTGTTCAACTGACAGTTCTAATGGGTCAAAATGTTTTTTTTTAGTGAGTAAAACTGCTAAAACTAAAACATAAACGGATTGATTGATTGATTGATTGATTGATTGATAAACCTCATATATTCCCCCTTGGGAAGTCTAAATGCTCACAGTGCACAGAGAAGATGGCAACTCAGGGATGCAATTATCATCATATTAAAAATGTTGATACAGCTTCCAGATAATAGGCTACATAAATCACTATATATTACTGTAAGTAAATGTTGAGGAACTCAGAAGTCCCAAAATCCCTCCAGATCATATTAGCCTGTCGCTGTGTCCCAACCTCATAGTGTACAGTAAAAACTATGTAATAAATCATCTTTATAGCAGAGTGTTATACAGCATGCTTTATTGACTATTTTTATAATTTATTACTCATTTTTTAAGACTGGTACCAGCTTCCGAAATGTGAGGATTTTCTGCTTATCTGTAATTTCTATCATTGTGTCCTGAATATCTTTGGGTGTGAAAGATACCAATCATAACCTAAAGCTTTAGAAACTGAGGTGAGGATTTTTTAGAAATAATTTGAGTTAATTTGATTAACTGATAAAAGTATTGTCAGATTAATCAATAATGAAAATAATTGCAGGTTCAAGTCCCTGTACGGCCCAAAGTACAGAGTGTGGATTGGTAGCTTGTCAGCTCACCTCCTGGGCACTGCCAGGTGCTCTTAAGCAAGGCACCGTACCCCCCCCCCAACCGCTCAGGGCGTTAGTCCAGCACTGGCAGCCCCCCCACACACACACACTCTGACATTAGTGCATGAATAGGTCTTGAGTGTGAGTGTGTGTGTGTGTGTGTGTGTGTGTGTGTGTGTATTCCAGGCCTGTGTGTAGTGATTACTAACAAACAGAGTGTACATTGTAATTTCCCCACTGGGGATCAATAAACAATAAATTACAATAAATGTAATTAAAATATAGTTTTAGAGCTATGAAAAGCTTCTTATTTTTGTTGTGCACTGCTTTGTGAGACAGAATAATGTCCATCATCATCATGGTGGACATTATTCTATTTCTATCTATATTATACATTGATAAATCAATGTATAATATAGACATTATACAGACACTATTGGACAATCTACCAATAGTTGTTGAGATATTTTGGGGACGGGGTGCTACCACCACACCAAATTCCATTCTCAAGTTAAAGTTTATTTAAATATTCATTTGCTACTTTTCAAAATCCCCATAAGCCACCGCACAGCACTTAAAAAGCATTTAAAAAGAAAACATGTCACTTCTAAAGCTGGTTTGCCTTTTACTCCAGTTATTTCCTTATTAGCAATGTAGGATTTAAGGCTATTTTTAAAACGGAACCCACATAAAATAACATAAAACATAAAACACTACATTACACTTCCAGCAAACTTCACAGAGAACAATGAGGGCAAAACCGGATGAGCAGTTCTGTTTGATGACAGTTACCGTGTTCATGGACTCATGGCAGTGCGCCGCTGCAATTTATAGATATAGGGACTATAGAATGGATATAAGGGGAAACACAATAGATATTCTGCTTTATTTTTGGCATAAAAAATAGAGTAGGGATGCAAAAAATAAAATAAAACAAATAAAAACTTGTCTGAATCTTCTTTTATTTTGCCAATTTCTTCATCATTGCACTATATTTGAATCTAAACCTTTTTTTAACATTTCAGCAGACATTATACAAACAAAGCCTAATATAACTTAAATGAATTAGTAAAATAAAAACGTTTTTATTCATCCATCCTTTGAGCCCCACTATATTAGGCCTATAGCTGAAACTAAAACTAAATGCTACTCTGTAAGCCTACAGCAAAAAGTGCAGTGAAAAGAGTGCAAAAAAGTGGATGGACCCGCAACAGATGAATAATGGTCCTAGACATTAGCGTACTTCTTCAGCTTCGTCTTTATGAGAAGTAGCTTCTCTGCGTCTCAAGTGCATGTCGGCTCCTCGTTACGAGAGCAGCGTAAGATCGAGCGAGAATGGGAAGGCGCGCTGGCTGAGTGACGTCAGCGAGTGTGTGGAGCGGGGATGGAGAGTCGCGTAGGAAAATGTCAAGTTTTAAGATGTCAGTATATTCAGAAATGAGAAACCTATTAAAATGATAACCTTTAAATATCCAGTTTATAGACAATAGGTCACTGATGAGAGGGATGTGCTAAAGACATTTTCCCAAACCAGCTGTGAAAGTTGTAAGAGGACGTCTGAGACATAATAGACGTGGTTTGATGTCAATATATTCAGAAATGAGAAACATGTTGAAACTACTACTTTTATTGGTAACTATACCTTTATTTCTTAATTATCTTTATTTATTGTTATTATTTAATATGATATGTTTAATGTCTGTCCCTCTCTATAATGGAAGTGTTTTGAGATTTCTAAGTTGAACAGCAAAAAAGGTATTAAAGATTAAAATAGCTCGTATTGCAATTTTATGACGGTCCCTAAGTCTGTCTATTGTGACCGGCGTGTTGGACAGACATTCAGGTCTTTGCACTCTTAACTGCATCGTCATTTTTGGTGATTTTGAGTTAAAAATAACTGTGAAATGTTTGTCTTAATTTGTTCTCCAACATACCCTGAAACTGAGAGAAATCGAGTCTTTGACAAGGAGTTGTTGAACGTAACATCCGCAAAAACATGAAACTAACTTCACCGCGGTCACGGAGCCTCCATCTGTTGTTAATACTGCCCCGGTCTGGGCGGATCTCATCTAATTACACACTGCCGACACGTTTGTAGCTCAGTCCGCAGGGAGTTGGGTTGGGAACCGATTGTCGCTGGTTCAAGTCCCTGTACGGACCAAAGTACGCAGTGTGGATTGATAGCTGGAGAAAAAGAAAAACTTCACCTCCTGGGCACTGCCAGGTGCTCTTGAGCAAGTCACCGTACCCCCAACTGCTCAGAGCCCTGGTCCAGCACTGACATCTCTCTATTAGTGTATGAATAGGTCCCAAGCATGTGTGTAGTGATTATTAACAAAACAGAGTGTAAATTGTAATTTTCCCACTGGGGATCAATAAACAGAATAAATTATAAATATAAATAATTTATAAAAATTATAAATTGTGCACGCCTCTCACTCCACGCTGGTGCTATTTCATCACGTCATTAAAAACGGAATTGTTCGGTAAAATGTATTTGGCCTTTTCACTTTTAATAAATTTAATGGGTGAATAATTTGGGTTGCATCCATAAAACAAATCAGACACTTTTAATTTATAATTCTAATGTCCGTCATCCGACTTTGATACACAAATTTAAGTTATGTGAAAAATTAACTTATGTATTAAGTAATGTATGCCCGACCACCATGAAACAGTGGCTAACGCGCCAAGCCTATAACATCAGAGCTCCTGCACTAAATACAATGTATGCATGTAAAAAATAAAAAAAAACTGTATAAGGTATTTATTAATGCCTTACTGACTTCTTAACTTCCTTCCAGTTTATTACCAGCTACTAAACATATCCAGACTATTCTCCCCAAATATTCTTTCTGTGTCCAGTCATAAAATAAACTCCAAAGACAGTGAGGCAAATCTGGTGTCCTAAACTACAGTAGCACGGCAATTTCATCTTAGACAAACAATTAGACATACTCCAACTTATTGTTAGAAGTTGTGTGTGATAATTGGGTTATAACTGTAATGCTACTCTATCATGTTTAACATGAATATATTAATGAATATAAATTCTGCATTTTGACTTTGTGTTGTATTTCTTCAGTAACTCGCTGAAGTCCTCCATTCTAAATGATTGCTTGACTTTACCAGGAATAAAGAGCCAAATAAAACCCTTTCTGTTTACCTTAAGGTGTAAAGTATCTTCCCGTCGTTCCATATTCTGAGCAGCTGGTTAGGCACTGTAATCCAGTGGGAATCTGCACTCTTGGAGTTTCTGAAGATGGTATCTGGTAGCCAAATAAGGCCAACCATGTTGCTGTTCAAAGTCAATTTTTTCATTGTGCTGTTGTATCTGAGACGACTGTCTGTCCACGTCTGGGCAAAGATGATGTCTATTTGGTATTCCTAAAAGGGAGAAACAAAAGACATGTAAGTGGATGTGTTAGCGCTGTATCAGTGGATGCCACGTCATTTCAAAAACATCAATAGTGCTGTTCTGTGTCCTCAGCAAAAGGAGCAGCTTCACCTGTATTGATTTTCTTTTTAAACAACACCGAATATAAATATAATAGGATTATGTGTTTCAGCAACACATCTCTGGGCGCCATCTATCATTCATCACTTTCGCCAGCGGGAGCATTTCTCATTTCACTTGGCCCGTATGTGGAGCACAGACCTCACCTGGCTCCTCTCCTGATTTGCTTAACTCACCGTTGTGCTGACACCACAGTGTCCCCGTCTGCTCAGCTGGGAGCAACCGCTATGTTTGGTCATAGACCAAAGTATAGGACAAACTGAAAAGTTGACTTGATGGGTGCAATATGAAAAGTTAAGGGATCAGCATAAGGATTTTAATTCATCTTGAAAGAGACATACAAATGCACAGCAAATGGATATACTTTCAAAAGTTATTAAAACATTTCACAAAGCCTCACGTTACAGGAAAAGTCAGCACGCACTCACTCACTCACTCATGGGGAGAGAGGGAGAGAAAAGAGAGAGAGCCGTTCTGTTGAGTTGAGTGGAGAAGCATTGCTTTGTAACCCCCGCAGAGAAATGCCCGTCTGGTATAAACAGCCAGGCGAGCGATGGGGCACGAATCTACGCTTCACGGCACTTCGCAGCTGGTGTCTTTATGCTGTGCTAAGCTAAGCTAGGCTAACAAGCTCCAGGTACGTCAATACATATGAACAATGCTATAAAGCCCACCTATAATGTTCTCTGTCATGTGTTGAAACACTACTAACCAAGATACCAGATAATGGTTTCAGGATCCCATTTAGCGTCTTGTTAGAAATGCATGATGTATATCATGTCTATGCCACTTCACCTCCTAGGCACTGCCACATGCTCTTGAGCAAGGCACCAAACCAGTGTGTCATTCAGTCAGGAAGCATACAGCTGGATTAGTGTCAGAAATTATTAGGGGCAAAGATCAAAAATGCCACAAGAAATATCAGTATTTCTCGCAAAAAAAGGGATTTGGAAAAATAATTATACTATACTGTATACTATACTGTATATAGCTGCTGGTTGCAGCTGTCGCCATGGTCCCACTACACGTCCTGCTGTGCCCTGCTATACCCTGCTACGCTCTGTGGTGCCCTGCCACGTCCTGCTGTGCTCTGCTACACCCTGCTACGCTCTGTGGTGCCCTGCCACGTCCTGCTGCGCCCTGCTACACCCTGCTACGCTCTGTGGTGCCCTGCCACGTCCTGCTGCGCCCTGCTACACCCTGCTACGCTCTGTGGTGCCCTGCCACGTCCTGCTGCGCCCTGCTACACCCTGCTACGCTCTGTGGTGCCCTGCCACGTCCTGCTGCGCCCTGCTACACCCTGCTACGCTCTGTGGTGCCCTGCCACGTCCTGCTGCGCCCTGCTACACCCTGCTACGCTCTGTGGTGCCCTGCCACGTCCTGCTGCGCCCTGCTACACCCTGCTACGCTCTGTGGTGCCCTGCCACGTCCTGCTGCGCCCTGCTACACCCTGCTACGCTCTGTGGTGCCCTGCCACGTCCTGCTGCGCCCTGCTACACCCTGCTACGCTCTGTGGTGCCCTGCCACGTCCTGCTGCGCCCTGCTACACCCTGCTACGCTCTGTGGTGCCCTGCCACGTCCTGCTGTGCTCTGCTACACCCTGCTACGCTCTGCGGTGCCCTGCCACGTCCTGCTGTGCCCTGCTACACCCTGCTACGCTCTGCGGTGCCCTGCCACGTCCTGCTGTGCCTTGTAATGCCGCACAGTGCCCTGCTATGCCATGAACTACTACAACAAACTACTAAAAACTACTATTTTATTGGGACTGTTATTGCCACTCTTCATTCTAACCCCAACCGGTTGTCAGACATCGCCTACCAAGAGCCTGGGTCTGGGTCTGGGTCTGTCCGAGGTTTTCTGCCTAAAAGGAAGTTTGAGTTGAGATCTTAGGGTAATACAGATAGTCTGCCCTCCTACATCAGCCCACACATTGTCCTACTGCTGCCACTGCTTGAAATGCCTTTGACCTTTTACCCAGTCTCTGCAACAGTTTGAATAGCTCACCAATTAGAATGAAGACTGTAATCAAGAAAACCACTGGGTGCTCATGACCTTTAATTGTGTGCAGCTCAGGAGGTTTAAAAAAAATTGAACATTATCCAGGATTTAATGACCAGTGGAGGAAAAGTGCTGCAAATCAAATAAATATAACTAATATAAGCTGAAGCAATCACATCTGGAGATGCAGATGGAGGCTGAGAGGTGAATCTCATATAACACCAGCATTTCCATCTTTGTAATCGTTTATATAATTTCAAATTAGAAGGTATAATTGTGCCTATGCTGAAAGAGTATCAATCTCACTTCCCCTCCCCGCTGCTTCCATATGCTTTCAGCCACTGCAGCAGGCAGGCTGTAAAGAAAATGAGTCTTTCACCCAACTGCCTCAGATGAGCTGCTACAGTATATTATGCTTGCTCTTCTAGAGGTACTGTATATCCTCGCAGTAAAATCAAAGTTACTGCACTTCAAACTGAAGTACAGAACAAATGATGTCCTTAGACATGCAGACCTGACATATTCTTAAAGCAACACTGCTCAACTATGTTTCCTAAAATAACAGTTTCAAAACTACTTTGATGCTCCACTGACTTGTAGTAGGGAGAATGGTGCCTCTGTCATTCCCACTGAGCTCCCTGATTGGCAGTTCATCTCGGACTATGTAACATACCTCCACAGAGCTGTGCAGGAAGGTCTGGCTAGTCCACATAGCATTCTGGGAAGGGAGAAATGTGCTCTGGTTTATTGGCATTTCTTTAAACCAATCACAATCGTCTTGCGTCAGTCTGAGCCTCCGGTGCCTCTGCTAAATAGTCTCAGGAAGGAAGTTGTTTTTAGTCGTTTGTTTTTTTTTTTTTTTTAGTCGTCAACAGAAAACTCAGATTGTACAGATAGTCTAGCTAGCTGTCTGGATTTACCCTGCAGAGACCTGAGGACCAGGTAACCATAGTCCTCAGATTGGACAGATAGTCTAGCTAGCTGTCTGGATTTACCCTGCAGAGACCTGAGGACCAGGTAACCATAGTCCTCAGATTGGACAGATAGTCTAGCTAGCTGTCTGGATTTACCTGCAGAGATCTAGGACCAGGTAACCATAGTCCTCATATACGGAGACAGAGGACGGGGACGGGGACGGAGGTTAGAGCGCCAACACAGAGACAGAGGACGGGGACGGAGGTTAGAAAGCCAACACAGAGACAGAGGACAGGGACGGAGGTTAGAAAGCCAACACAGAGACAGAGGATGGGGACAGACATCTGGCTGAAAAGAGCGTGATCCAGCAGCATTTCTGGTAGCACCCGAGCAATCCGGGAAGTGGAACGTCGTGGATATAGACTATGCTTTATGTGGTTGATGTTGGACAGTTATGACATGTAGCTAAGAGTCCCTTATAAAAACTATTTATTCTGCCTTATTTGCTGTTTGATTTTCATTTTTATCATATATAGTTTTTTTTACAACCTCACCAAACCTAACCCAAACTGCTTGTTGGTGTTAAAACTAAAAAAAAATAAAAAAAAAAATAACGTGGGGAATCTTTCCTCTCGCATCTTAATGCCTTAGTTCATCCTATGTGATGTGAAAACATTGGATTTCCACATGTACAGTAAATGAAGTGTGTGTCCTGGCACACCACACAGTGTCTCTCCTGCGTGAAACAGAGCATTAAAACAACAGGATGGACTCTTCAGAAGACGTAATTATCTTCTGAAC
Organism: Etheostoma perlongum; assembly: GCA_026937815.1. Classification (NCBI taxonomy): domain Eukaryota; kingdom Metazoa; phylum Chordata; class Actinopteri; order Perciformes; family Percidae; genus Etheostoma; species Etheostoma perlongum. Next base: position 32,594,544 of record CM049379.1, read on the forward strand.
ATAGCGTAAAATATTAACTGTCCACCTGACTTGCCTCATTCATGGAATGTCAATCACCACTGAAACCACACCCCTTTATATAACTCTGTTATATAGGGGGGTGTTCAGGTGCATTCTAGGCGTGGTGGTCATACAGAGCGGTGTGTTCAGGTGCATTCTGGGTGTGCTGTTCTTACAGGGGGGTGTGTTCAGGTGCATTCTAGGCGTGCTGGTTTTACTGGGAGGCGTGTTCAGGTGCATTCTAGGCGTGCTGGTCTTACAGGGAGGTGTGTTCAGGTGCATTCTGGGTGTGCTGTTCTTACAGGGGGGTGTGTTCAGGTGCATTCTAGGCGTGCTGGTCTTACAGGGAGGCGTGTTCAGGTGCATTCTAGGCGTGCTGGTCTTACAGGGAGGTGTGTTCAGGTGCATTCTGAGGCAGGGAGAAGGGATTGCGCCATTGACCAAGAAAAACCTATATAATAACGCAGCATTTCATTGTTATTTTAACAGCGCATTAGTAAAATGATTCTAGGCTTATGCACAGCGCACGCACACTATGCTTGTCACACACACACACACACACACGCACATTTAAAAGATTAAATCCTCTACATTTAGAGTTTTCTAATTTTTTTGTCAACGCAAAACTGTTTCTGCATTATGTGACTTTACTTTTAAAAGATACCGCGTGGACAGGGAAACCTATTTAATTCCATCATTCATCATTCTCTCCTGTCTAATCAATGTTAAGTTGGGTCACGCTGAACAGATTTACTCTAATTGAATATTTCCCCATCCATTTTTTAATCATGTGGGACAAAATGGGGACGTTACTCATTATTGGAAATCGGCACGTGGCTAAATGTCGACTCTGATATGTGAGGAATTATTCTGCCACAGTTTACTTAATGTTTTAAATGACCAGAATACAAATCAGACTGTGGCCGGGTTGACTAATGGCTCAGGAAGTAATCCACCCCCCCGAGGACAGCACCGCTCTGTGCCGCCTGCAGTTTTTAATTTCTGTGAAAAGAGAGTGGGGGCTTATTCCACTGACCTTGCTGTCCCCTAGCAAATAAGGCGTTATTAATGAATTTTTGAGAATGTAATGGATGACACTATGTTGTCTGAGCTGGGAAGGATACCCCTAATCACCACATTCTGTGCATGCAGAGGGTAGGCATACATTACTAATGTTTCCCCTGTATGGAATTATGCTTTTTCTGAATGGTACATTTTAAACTCTTTTTGGTGGGTTGTTGAACAAGATTCTGGTGAAAATTTGCTAAATAAAAACTACCTTTTTACTTTTTTTTCTTGTTTTTTCCCGTTAGATTTTATAGTTGTACCACTTATAACTAATATAAATGTGAAGTCAATGACTCGGATAAAACCTGTCTTTTTTAGCTCTCCGGTCCTTTTTAACTGCGCAGAAAAGTACTTCATCTGGTTTGAACACTTATTTTACTCCCACTATTCTATTATCTTTCCTAATATCTTTCTCCTTGTTTCACTGCAGTTCAAAGAGGAAATGGCCCATTGTTAACATGAAATAGTCACAACATCCTCCCCAAATGAACAATTTCTTGACAAAATTTGGTGGTATGTTAAAACAAGACTGAAGTAAAAGTAAAAAAAAATGCCAAAGCCCAGTACTGTTCTCTGCACCAGATACTGTAAACTAGGGCAGAGCATACGTCTCAAGTGTGAAGCGGGGACTTTAAGATTATGCAGCAAAAAGGATACAGTACATACTGTATCTGTCCTCGTGTCCTCATTAGAGGCAGCTAAAGGAGATATATGTCAGTAGTTAGGGTGGGAAATCTTAAGAAGTCACACTTTGATTGTTAGTGCTACGATGAAACAATACCCAGGTTTTCATCAAGCACACGGAGGAGGTCGTTTTCTGTAATTACATTTTATCTTTTAATAACAACTTGCATACTGTATGGGTCTTTTCCCATCAGTTATATAAAATATTGATGTAAACCCTCACTTTTAATTAATGAGTAAGCAAGCCATATCTGTGTGAGTTTTCCTCTCACTGTCTAACAACATGCAGGCCAGGTGAACTGGAAACTTGCCCATAGGGTGCGCCCCACCTCTCACCCGGTGCATGCTGGGAAGGGCATCACACTCCCTCGACTGATGGAATTTGTTAACAACATGCTCCACTACCCTCGAGGTGACTTAATGTTGCACATTGAACACTTGTTATATTGTTGTGAATTATTTGTTTCATAGTTCAATGAATTTAAGTAACCTGCAACATTGATTGTTCTCTTCAAGTTACTTTTTTATTCCTACAGTTTAAAGGTTTAAAAAGCACTATTATATAAAATATTTCTTGACATCAAGGAGTAATTACAATTTGATTTCCCTTGAATTATTTCCTCGCTGAGGGCAAAATGTTTCTAATTTTCTAAAGCCCACTTTCCTGCAATCATCAGGAGGTACACGCACATCTGTAAAGCCTTAGCAGGTCCTGGGTAACAACGCACAAAAAGATGAAAACATTCACACTGCTATCTAGTTGGGAAAGAAGCAGGATGGTAGTATTTTTGTCTTTAATAACACCAAATGATTAATGACATATGAAACTGGCGAGGAGAGTGTCTTCTCCAAGTAAAAATGTTATTAATGCCGTTTCACGTGTTTTTGTGAACAGCAAGGAATAGTTTATCAGTTCTCTGGTAGACAAAATATCATTGTCCAGAGAATCAATATAATATCTTATTGTGATAAAACGTGTGATTTACCCCCCCAGTATACAAAACAGTCAACCCATGATTTTGCAGATCATGTACTGGTCTGTCTACCACTGGAAACAAAGTGAGGATGCTCAGGACTCATGAAATCATGACGACTGGTAAAACAGGGAAGATATTTTGTTAGTTCATTACATGCTGACACTACCAGCATGATCTTATTCCACTGAGATCTGTTCTGTTTGTGGTGTTACCAAGAGCCTCATTATATGACCCTCATGCTGATGACTTCATTACCCAAATCTTCCAGCCATACAAATGAGAAGAAAAAAATGAGATCCACCACCTGGGGTTTATTAGGTGAAAACATACTTTTCTTTTTGTATCTGAGCCATTTTGTAACCACCTGTCCCACCTATTAAAGAAGGAGTTTTTGGAAGTGAACTAAAGACAATTCAAGGTGGATTTCTACCCCAGCAGGTATGAGCCAAACAATTACAGCAAGGGACATTACAAATGAATACTGTGCTGCTAAAGAAAACCACAATACCTAGTCCTGCCAGCAGTGGGAAATCAACTGGCAGGAATATTGTATTTGTGTGTGTGTGTGTGTGTGTGTGTGTTTGTGATAGCCTGGGATTGACTAGTCTCTCTCCACAGGGTGAGAGAAAGCATCAGGCAACTGGATTTTTTTGGCCGAGATTCCTGGATTACACCCGGTTGCCTTGGACACTGCATGACCAACGAGTATAAAAACAGCTTCTTTCTAATTACAAAGAGGCTGCCCTCTCCAAAGTAACATATTGTTTATTGCATATTAAAATATAGTTCAGTATAACTGAATGGGTTATTTATGGTGTGCCTCATTGTCACTGTGCCTAATGAAGAGAACATTAGGAAAAATAGATGGGTGGCCCATCTATTTTCCACAAAAACTCCAGGATGTTTGTGTGTAGCACTAGAAAACAAATGTTGCAATAATGTCATGACAGCTTATTAGGGACATTTTTTTTAGAATTTAAAAATGTTAGGGCCTTTTCACATCTGAAGGTCTGAACCAAGGTTCATGTGTTTTTTTAGTTTTTTTTTTAACATTGATCCGGTTAGTTCTGGTTTCACACACATCTCGCTAAAGAACTAGACATGACATACTACGTTCTGTCGTCATCACATACGTGAGCCGGGTCTCCCAATACTGTTAATGGATTGGTCTGTAGACCTTCCCGTCCTCTGGTGGTCACTCTATGGCGTCGACATGCTTGTGAGTTTGACTGCTGCTCTCCCTGAGCTACTGCGTTGTGTTGTTGATGGTGAGAAGTACGACACTGCTACATTCAGTCTGAGACAAACTGCAACCTACACTGTACATTTACTACCACTAAACAAGTAAACTGCTTTATTATTCTAACACTGTCACTCTCACTACGTGCACACTAAGCACTGAGCTATTTCTTAAAGGAGCTATGCATTGATACGGTCGGAAGGCGGGCACTGCCGGCAGTCTGACTCAATGACCAATCTGATTGGTGGAGTGATCTTTCAAACTGACCTTTGTGGATCCGAGATGAAGATTCAGCAGCTGCTCGGCCTTTTTCTCCTTAAAATGATTTCAGAAACTTGTTTTGGTGAACTATTTTAGTAATATATGAGATTGTATTCTCAACGAGCCGCCATGATAGTCTGGCTTTGAATTTTACGGAGAAAGCAGACCCATGTGACGTGTTTGTCCAATCAGCTGCTGTCGGCATCTCTTCAGTGTGTTCTGGGGAACTTTTTTTGGCCAACTCAGGGAGGCGGTCAGTCTGACGACCTTTTCTGCTGACGGTCAGCTGTCATTTTAGTGTGTCAGGGCCAGGGTGTTGCCTGCGATTCAGCTTGTCAAGTCCCCCCAAGGGGCATCCATACCAGATTCCAAAACCACCAACTGGCTCCTTTCGATGCAAAGGAGTAGCGGCTCTACTCAGAGTTCCTCACTGATGACTGAGCTTCTCACCCGATCTCTAAGAGAGATGCCGGTGACTGGCGTAACGTAAGGGTCGTCTTTAACAGCCAATAAACCTGTAGTAAGTCAGCCGTTAAAGTTACAAACCACATCAGCTAGTTGAAATGGTTTTATTGGAGGCTCAATGAAGAGTTGGAGGTTAGAACAGCAGTAGAGAGACTCGTAGCTCTGGAGGATGATACACCCTCTTGTCTAGTCCCACTGGTGTAAACTGGCAGGATATTCAGATATTCAGTAGTTGCAAGTTTCAGCTTGTCTTGTTCTGAATCTTTAGTCTGAACTGGGCTTCAGACCATGAGCCAGCAACGAGCCCGCAAAATGTACTTCAGGTTTTCTCATTACTTCATTTGAACAGTACTTTAAAATACACTTCAGTTGGTCTAATACACATTTCAAATACACTTGCAAATGGAATGGCAAGAATGCTTGACCCTCTTTATTTTAATATATAAATAGAAAAAACCCGATTTATTGGTGAGCAGTGCAGACACCTGATGCACTTTCACCTTTGAAAGGAGTCCGTTTGGGCCACTCCATCGGGATCCCTCATGCAGTATTTCCTCTACGTTGATTTGGTCCGCGGTTTGAGAAACAGGGCAGACACACAATGTAATGCCTTTTAAATGATCCTGCTGACATAATGCACCCCCCAATCACAACTGAAAATATGTCTCATTGTGCGTGAATACAAGTGAATAAATATATTTGTTTGTGTTGCAGCAAAGTGTCAGTTCCGTTTCATATGTAAAACATGTGGCGGTGGGGAGCGGGGCGGGGGTGCCCCCCCTGGTCACCTCCCTGTGCAGATATTCTCTCCTCAGTAAGTGGTACAACATGAATGAATAGATGGATATGCTGTTTGAAGTGATGTCAACACTTTTTAAAGAACAGCACAAATGTAACTCTCTCTTCTATTCCCTTCAATTGTATTATTGCAATTTTGTATGAATGATGCTGCCACTCTATTCAAACCTTTCAGCGTGTGTGCAGGGCCATCTTTTTGTCAAAAGAGCTGGTACAATACTTTAGCGGGCTCTTTGATTGTTCACTTGATGTTAAAATGCCAAATTTCTTCTGAGATTTTTCCTAAAGCGTCTACCGGCAGAGTCATGACACCCGGAATCATACACTGCTTTCTAATTAGAAACAATACAAGCAGGACAACTGATACTGTGTATGGATGCTTCTGACAATGGGGCTTAACATTAGCTTGTCACACAGAGGGGGTGTTGAGTACTTGCTGTAATATGCACAAATAATTAAGTAGTACTAATTTAAATGTATGCCATCAGAATATTCCAGGAATGCCAATATAAAGCATTATAGCATTATTATATTATCTCATAATATGGATACAATGTCTCATATAAGACTGGTGCAGTAATATTGAAATATTTCCTAGTACAGTATCCTGTATGACGTATTCAGGTACTGCACTGTTTAACTAAAACAGAGATCTTCAACAAGGGGTATGGGACCCTTAGGGGTCCTCAGACTTAGTGCAGGGGGGCTGCCAGATTATGTTATAAAAAATAAATATCTGAAAATATACACTAATATGAAACTGCTACAACATTGTAGCATAATGCAAAGATAAATTGGCTTAGCAGTGAAAAAAAAGTATTCACAAATTGCACATAAGCTTACTGTAGGTAAATAACCACTATGGCAGCCAGCTTAAGGAGTCAATGTTCCTTCCACACATACTGTATGTTTATCGTTAAAACATGATACATAAATTATTTGTATCCAATCTGCCCAGTTTAATATGCAATTTAATTGTATACAATATATGCAGTAGGGGTGCCAATACTCGCTCTGTCTTTCAGCTTAGGGGTCCCTGGCCTAAAAGACGTTGAAGACCCCTGACCTAAAACACAAGTAAGCAAGCGTGTAAAAAGGATTCCTGTCATTAGAGATAGAGCATTTGGCTCAAAGGGGCATCCTTCTGGGACTATAGAAAAATGCATTTAAAAGACAAAAATGGTCATTTATTGGTTTGTTGGTTGGTCACACAGGTCTGTGCAAGCACACAGTGTTCCTGCACATATTCTGAACAATGTGCACTCAGCTTGCACAACCAGCATGTGCTCTGCGAGCTGCATCTAGTTCAAGGGAAAAAGCTGAAGCCTGCTCAAAAAGTAGCTCAATTCTTTCTATTTTAAACTTAATATTTGTAAACTGTAGACACAAAACCACTCAGGTGGCAACAATGACAACAAGGTTAAAGCCCCTGGACATCCATGGTGCAGGCCCACAGGTGTTTTAGCTTAATTTGGCTGATTATACCTCATCGAGACTGTGTGTGGGTGTGTGCGGACTGCGTGATTGACAGCAGTAATGCCTCAAATATTAGAGTGGAACAACTGACACCTGTAACATTACACTCAACTAAAACCTCTGACATTTATCACCCAGAATAACTGAAAACAACTCATGTGATTAGCTAGGCTTTTATGTTAATGTAAGCATTTAAATGTTTGCACGCACACACCCACCCACACACAAAAAAGAATCATGTAAAGATTGTGGATCGTGATCCTGCCTAAACAAATTTGTGATATGATATTTTGCCATATCACCCAACCCTAATTCCCAGTCTCCACTTTAGAAGGGCTCTCTAGTGACAGCCTCTCTATAGCTTAAACGTATCTTAATCAGTTCAACACAAAGAGCACTGGTTTGGGATCAGTTCTCGGCCAATACCCTGGGTTTGAGTCTGGGTATAGGAATCAGTATAAAGGGAAGAATTTGGACATGATGATAATGATATGAGTCAAATGATCAGAGTGCGGCCATCTGCCCTTAATTGTCTCATACTAGGACACAGTATCAACAGAAAGGTGCCCAAGAAAATTGCTAATCCATTTGTGTTAGAGCGTCTTTCAAATGAATTAATTCAATATATCTGTTTCCCCTCTCAACAAGACTCTCTTAGTCTGTCCACATCTGAGACTCTAAACTAAAAGCCATAACTCTCCCCCAATTGACCATTCTTCACATACTCTCATCATCTCCTGCCTCTCACCCATCTCTTATCAGTTTCTGTGCTTTCTACATCCATCCCAGAACCCCATCCCTCTCCGATCCGCTTCTCCCCGGCTTCCTTTCCTCCCCTCGTATCGTAACTAAAATCCTGCTGCTTCAGGCTCATAAACTCTTGCTGGGATTTAAACAGGAGTATAAAGTGATATGGTGAATAGATCATCTCTCAGTTTTAAATGTAAGCCACAGTGTAGGACACTCCAAATAGAAGCAGGCCATTCAAATCAGTCTGTGACGTCAGCAACATATAAAAGGTTTTTCTAGCACATCCCATCATTCAGCTGGTGTGTTATCTGATACCTGATCACTTTGACAATTGAATGATCGCTGTGGGTGAGAAGGTGGCGTAACAAATTGGACTGTAGCAATAATATTTCTAATAACAATGTAGTCTCTGTGGCAATATAAAGTCTTAACAGTGCTGTCATAACTTGCTTTTATATTATTATCTACATAAGGATGCAGCACCCAGTCTTCAAAGTTTCAATGTGAGTTGAACATGTTAGGTCTTATGACAATAAGGTTTAAGAAGATGAAATCTAGAGTTTTCAAAGAGTTGTGTACACACGGCTTACGAGCAGTGATACTGTGCTAACGAGGACAAAATAACAACATCCAGCCAACACCGTCTCAAGGCCAATTTATACTTCTGCGTAAAATTGACGCCGTCGTTACGCATGTAGGTACGTGGAGATACGGACCCTACGCCATAGCCTAACCTTTCAAAAAATGTAACTACACGTTGCTGCGATGCAGGCTGCAACAACTGTGCGGCTTAATAGCGTTGTATTTCCCCCTACTCATTTCCTTTTCTCCATAAACAACATGAAATCGATTAACTTTTTCTGCTTTCCCGTCGCGGCCAGAAAGCACAGGGAACAGCCTTTGTTTGTCCGTCTAGACCTCCAGAGTCGGTACCCACTCCGGAGCTAATCCCTGCCACTCACTCATTCGCTCTACCATACACTCCCTACGCATACACACACACACACATATGCTGGCTCTGCTATTGTCTTAAAGAGATACACCAAGTATAAACCTCAGGCCACTTACGTAGCTGCACGCAACTCCACTTGGATGAGACTACCCTCTCTGCTAATACCAAACTACGGTCAATGCACATTTCATGGTCAGACAAAAGAGAAACAACAATGTAACAAAGTGCAATTTGTGCATGGTGTTGTGCCGCCATGAAGACAGATTCAGAACTGTGTTTATAAAAAGTGTCAACAAAATAGTATGAACATAACCACTACTCACCATATTTATTGAAGACACTGGTCCAATGCTGTTCACAAATATATCAACATCTATAACAGTTGGTTTACCTGTGGAAAAAAAGAGAAAAATAATTAGTGATCAAAACTGTCATTTAGGCACCATACAGTACATGCCTCTATTTTAAACCAAAGAAAGGCAAAGTGCTGTTAGATCGATGACACTGTCATTCTGAATCCTTTGTAGAGTGAGTAGCGGCTGTTTGAGCCAGTCCCTCGGGGAGCTGTGGTTGGTCATAATGATGGCACATTAGTCTTCCTCAGATTAACTGCTCATCAAACACCTCTAGATGTCATCTTTTGAATGCAGTATTCACAAATTATTTAAGCAACAGGCCACAGACTGCATGATAACACAACATACTATTAGACGTTACTGCTCCTTGTAGATTATCAGAGGAAGTGCATTGTAGTCCGCTGGTTCTCAATCCCACTTATCCCTGTGGGTTTTCACTCCAGCCAACTAATTAAGAACTGAATTACACATGGGAAGCCAGATGAATGCAATTAACTGATAAACCAGCAGTGCTTCTATCCCTGATTGGACCGAGATGAAGCGCTGCGGTGGTCTACGTCCTATCCCAAACTCTAATGTTTTCTATAAATTAAAAAAGCCAAAACCTTATCAGCAGCAGAATAGGGAACACACGTTTGACATCCAGTGATAGTGCAATAGTAGCAGTGGTGGGTTGCCTTACTTCATAATACAAACTACTGATTTAATCACAGCTAAAAATACATTTATTTTTTGTCCAATTGTATATACTCAAGATCGCAGATAGGCGACCATTAGCAGTAGAGCTCAGCAGGCGGACTTGCACCTTCACCAGAAACATCTCTCTATGTCCAGTAGGGAGCTTATCTGGCGTTGCATAGTCTGTCCACCAGAGGACGCTCTACAACGTCCCTGTTAGTGATGGCGTTGCATAGTCTGTCCACCAGAGGACGCTCTACAACGTCCCTGTTAGTGATGGCGTTGCATAGTCTGTCCACCAGAGGACGCTCTACAACGTCCCCGTTAGTGATGGCGTTGCATAGTCTGTCCACCAGAGGACGCTCTACAACGTCCCCGTTAGTGATGGCGTTGCATAGTCTGTCCACCAGAGGACGCTCTACAACGTCCCTGTTAGTGATGCCGTTGCATAGTCTGTCCACCAGAGGACGCTCTACAACGTCCCGTTAGTGATGGCGTTGCATAGTCTGTCCACCAGAGGACGCTCTACAACGTCCCCTGTTAGTGATGCCGTTGCATAGTCTGTCCACCAGAGGACGCTCTACAACGTCCCCATTAGTGATGGCGTTGCATAGTCTGTCCACCAGAGGACGCTCTACAACGTCCCCGTTAGTGATGGCGTTGCATAGTCTGTCCACCAGAGGACGCTCTACAACGTCCCTGTTAGTGATGCCGTTGCATAGTCTGTCCACCAGAGGACGCTCTACAACGTCCCCGTTAGTGATGGCGTTGCATAGTCTGTCCACCAGAGGACGCTCTACAACGTCCCTGTTAGTGATGCCGTTGCATAGTCTGTCCACCAGAGGATGCTCTACAACGTCCCCATTAGTGATGGCGTTGCATAGTCTGTCCACCAGAGGACGCTCTACAACATCCCCATTAGTGATGGCATTGCATAGTCTGTCCACCAGAGGACGCTCTACAACGTCCCTGTTAGTGATGCCGTTGCATAGTCTGTCCACCAGAGGACGCTCTACAACGTCCCCGTTAGTGATGGTGTTGCATAGTCTGTCCACCAGAGGACGCTCTACAACGTCCCTGTTAGTGATGGCGTTGCATAGTCTGTCCACCAGAGGACGCTCTACAACGTCCCTGTTAGTGATGGCGTTGCATAGTCTGTCCACCAGAGGACGCTCTACAACGCCCCGTTAGTGATGGCGTTGCATAGTCTGTCCACCAGAGGACGCTCTTAACGCCCCGTTAGTGATGGCGTTGCATAGTCTGTCCACCAGAGGACGCTACAACGTTCCTGTTAGTGATGCCGTTGCATAAATCTGTCCACCAGAGGACGCTTTAAAATCCCCGTTAGTGATGGCGTTGCATAGTCTGTCCACCAGAGGACGCACAACGTCCCTGTTAGGATGCCGTTGCATAGTCTGTCCACCAGAGGATCTACAACGTCCCCATTAGTGATGGCGTTGCATGTCTGTCCACCAGAGGACGCTCTGAACGTCCCTATTAGTGATGGCGTTGCATAGTCTGTCCACCAGAGGACGTCTCTACAACGCCATTGTTAGTGATGCCGTTGCATAGTCTGTCCACCAGAGGACGACTACAACGTCCCCTATTAGTGATGCCCATAGTCTGTCCACCAGAGGACTCTCTACAACGTCCCTGTTAGTGATGCCGTTGCATAGTCTGTCCACCAGAGGATGCTCTACAACGTCCCCATTAGTGATGGCGTTGCATAGTCTGTCCACCAGAGGACGCTCTACAACATCCCCATTAGTGATGGCATTGCATAGTCTGTCCACCAGAGGACGCTCTACAACGTCCCTTTAGGCTGATGCCGTTGCATAGTCTGTCCACCAGAGGGGTGGTGCTCTACAACGGCCGTTAGTGATGGTGTTGCATAGTCTGTCCACCAGAGGAAACTCTACAACGTCCCCCGTTAGTGATGCTTTAAGTCTGTCCACCAGAGGACGCTCTACAACGTCCCTGTTGGCAACACTGATTTTTTTTTTGTTAATATGTTTTTGTTCAAGTTTCATATCTTAAGTTTGTATTTTTATACATTTTATTTATCAGAACTTGAATATATTTTGCTGTTCCTCTGTTCTGTTGTGACAATAAAACAAATTATTATAATATTATTTTAAAATCACAGGCATTGTCTTGAGTGGCCGTGATTGGAGCAGAACGCCGCGAGGACCCGTCTGGTGGAATCTAGGGGCAATAGGAGTGCGATGCAAAATCAGTTGAGTACTCTATTAAAGCTATAGCGTGCAACTATTTAATATTAATGGACGTCTGTTACATTCAAGCCATTGACAAATGAGTTGATACAAAGCTAATTAAAAGTTGACACAAAACTTATTAAGCCCATCAGCTCCACAAAACTCTCTGTATTTCTCAGTATGGCTTGTTTAGAAAATAATGTCCTCCAGTGACTCGCGCTCCCAGAAACTCGAGTGAGGATCATGACCTCTTCTGAAGAGTCCAGCGTCTTTGTTTTCTTTAATCCTCTGTGTCCTCTTTGGCTACAAGCAAGTGCGTGGAGGAGGGATGGGGTGGTGCATATTCATCAAAGGCTTGTGTCATGTGGACAGGGAGACAGAAACTACGCATTATAGCTTTAAGGCAAAAAACAAGCACTTAATGTAGCTCAGTGACAATATAATAATGCAAACCAAATGTTGAGTCATCATCAAATCAGTTAAAGTTGTGAAATATGTGGGTGATAAATGTTAGAGATAGGCTTACCACAACTAACAACAGATACTTCAGTCAAGGTGAATTATTCCACTCTCACTAGTTTGACAATGTCAGTGCTGTCCCCCCCTGCCCATCAGTGGGAGCTGCCAGTGGGCTGTATAATTACACGCCACAGTGGCCAACAATCGCCTCCACCAGGAAGGTCTTAGCAGATTGAGGAGAAAGATCTCCCTCGCAGTTTCCAACCAGATTTCATAGCCTGCAGCACCAACATACAGTACACCAACACATTCCTCATAGTGCATAGACACCACATTGTAAGAAGAACAGCTTATTGTCTACAATCCCAATCCTGTTGGCAGGAACACCCCTGGCTTTCCCCAACTTTGCTCCTCTCAGGGATTTCATGCTGTTTTTTAAAGCCTGAACTTTTAAAACGGCTAAGTGACAGCTGTGACATACTGCTGCCATGAACAATCACATTTACATAGCAAAGAGCTCCCCTATCATTTTACATTACCTGTCTTTAGAGTCTTCATGTCTCAGCCAATTAAGTCCACAGCTAGAATTTTTCCACCTGCCAGTCTCCGTTCCAGCGCTCAGTTCACGTGCTAACAGATGGCACACTAGAGAACACTTCTGGAGAGTCCCTGCTGAGGCAGCTTTTCAAAAGCACAATATTCATAATCACATAGCACCTGGTGAGCAAACTGCATAGATCCACTGTATAACCCTCTAAAAATAAAAATGAAGAATAGCTTTAAAAACCTGTTGTGATAACTAAGTTGCTATAATTTGCACATTTCTGTAAATCACAGTATAATCAGCACTGTCTTGGCTGTATGGCCTGGCCTAGGTTAAACGAGTACATACCGAGAATGAATGAGAACTATTTTATTATCTAGTTCCACAATCATAACGGAAAAAACAAAATTAAGTATTTTAAATGAGTATGAGAGTTGCTCAGTAAAGTAAAGTTACCTCTTGTGGAATGGAATGTGGAAACTGAAAGGTAAATTATTATACAAAATTCTTTTTAAATAAGAATATCACTTAAAAAACATAATGGAGTAATCTATTTCTTACCAACCATTGTAACATTTGTTCTATATCCACATCTAAGAGCTTAACGCGCAGCTCTATTTTGCACCATTTGCAATTTAGTTATTTTTTCTTGAGCTGCATTAGACCATACTACTGAACAACAGTCGAGATTCAACAATATTACAGCTTTTGCTAAAACTTTGGTTAAGCTTTGGGACAAATATGCTGTACATCGTTTAACAACAGAAACACCACTTCCCATCTTAACAACCCTGTTATTCAGATGTATTGTCCATAATAATTTGCTATCTAAAATAATCCGGGACCTGTTCAACAGATACATCATTTATGCAAAGCTTTAACTCAGGTTGATTATGAGCGTAATGTGAACCAAACGGCTTTTCGATGTTGAAATACACGGAGTGCATTTTCCATCTTCATTTGATTCTCTTCTTACAGTCTTCACATTGCATCTTTTTTTTTAGATTAAAACCTCAAAACAAAAAGGCCTCATTTAGTCATCTATGGCCAGCTGTACAGTTAATTAATATGACTAGCAGGAAGCTTTCCTCTACATCAAGTCTACAGAGAAAAGATCAACAGGAAATCCACATTGGACTACTATACTTTAAATAGGCTATAATCACATAATAACGGCACACCTCATTACTATAATTATTAACTGAGTCACAATGTGCTGAAAAGAGACTTGATTGGACGCCAGTTGACCCTTCGCTAAACCCACCCTCGGAACAGCCAATGTCATAGTGTAGCCACTGTAACGAGGCACGGCGGGTCTGTGAAGCTTCTGAATGCTGCTCATGTTGAAGCGGTGTGTATAAAGCTTCACAGGGAAGTTAGTCTCACTTTGCCACACCTTCTTCCACAGCACTGCAGAAGCAGCTCTGGCTAGTCCACACAGCATTCCTGGATGGGAGAACAACCTGCTCTGGTGCCTCAGCTAAATAGTCTCAGGAAGAAAGTTGTTTTGGTGGAACATGTGTACCAGTGTTTCCCTTACCATTGTTTTTTGGGTTGGAGGGTGTGTGTGTGTGTGTGTGTGTGTGTGTGTGTGGGGGGGGGATAGGAACCAACATACAGGAAACGACTTAATGACTGTGAATGAGATTTTCTGTTTTTATTTCTTCCCCCGGCTCCAAACTGAAGAAACGACAACAATCCCAAAGCAAAAGCGCTCCGTCTCGCATGTGACACACACACGCACGCGTGCGCGCACACGCACACGCACACGCACGCGCACGCGCACGCGCACGCACACGCACACGCACACGCACACACACACACACACACACACACACACACACACACACACACACACACACACACACACACACACACACACACACACACACACACACACACACACACACACACACACACACACACACACACACACACACACACCTGGGTAAAACATTCATTCTGCTAACGGCCCATGTACGTTACACGTTCAATGTAGCCAAAGTCGTTCAGCCTTGCCACTTTTTTAAACTGTTACTAGCTGTTTCCAAATAGTTGTGTGATGGGGACAGCTTATTAACTTTAGGAAAATAGATAACATGAAGTAGAAATTAATGTTGAAAATAACACAGTGTGTGGGTTATTTATCAGTTAAACATTATGGATGGTCCTAAGATGCCAATACAATGAAAGTACATTATCTGGGAAAGTTTTAAATAACAGGAAGACAAGAGAATAAAAGAGAAGGAAGTCTTTCAGGGGAGTGTGTAACCTGCTCTGCAATGCTGAGCGAGTACTTGAAGACATTCATAAAAAACGTCCAGTGAGAAGGAGAAGTAAGCCATAACCTCTTGGGAGATTTATTTGACGTGAGGGTGGGCAGAGGTGATGAACAGGTCCACAGAAGCATTATCCGTCCCAGGTTTGCAGTGGAGACGACTGATGAATGGATGTTTATTAGCTGCCAGACAAACTGCAGGCTTGTCTCTCTGTTTGACATACTGGACGGTGATATTTATGGCAAACAAGAAGATGTGACCACAGAGGAATATTTGCCTTTTTATGTAAATGTGACATTAGAAATGTCCTTGTCATGGCACATTAGCCTGTCATCCTTATTCAAAGAAACTGAGTTTAAGCTAAAAAACGAGACAAAGTTGAAGTGTGCATATAATCTAATAAAGTACAGAAAGTGTTCAACATTTAGAAGTGACATGTCGAGTACTTTGGAATTCTGTAAGACACATGTGAACTGTTTATCAGAAGAAGAAAAGCATAGCAGATTATTTGTGTCTGTCCTCTCTGTTTAAAAAGGACAGAAATATTGTATCAGTTAATTAGAGTTCTACTGACATGAGACATCAAACTGATCCATTGTTTTGAGCTGCTGCTGAGTGGGTTTGGATCCTCCCACCACATCCTCTCCTGAAAGGCCCCCCGAGCACAAAGATAATCCATCTTTGATTTTCAATAATTCCTCAACACCAATCACAAAAAGGTGTTTTTTCTGCACTGTGTATTAGTGATGGCTGGTTTCTGGTTAGTCCTTTTCCTATCCATTCTATATATTTATTTGAAATAGTCTCTTTTACAGTTTTTTTACAATAAAAAAAAAACACTAAATTCAGATCCTTCCTTACTTTTTGGGTTTCAAGCAGGAGGTGTCAGAAAAGTCATGAAAGTCTCAAGATCCTGAGATTCATTGTCCCCCATTAGTGTGGAGCATAAACCAATTAGACTACTATTATCTCTGGATGTAATATTTCATCATTCTTTACTGTAATGTACTACTGTTTATCAGACACTGTTTCTATGGTCCCCTGTACTACCTTTACTGTAAGACTATTTACAGTATTGACAGTACTGCACTGTATTCATGCAGGCCCTTGGAACTGCATTTGATGTTTTACAGTACTGTTTTTTCTTTTCTATTTACTTTTCTTGATTCAAATAAACCTATGTTATGATTGTACTGTATTGTTTTTCATCAATACACTTCCGATTGGGTGCAATGAGTCCACTGTGTATTCTCTCTACTACTGCAGTGCTTTTACAGGGATCTATTTTCATCTAGTACCATGAAGAAACATGTATCACATATTTAGTACTACAATATGTAATGATTGTCACTTGGTTTAGCTCAGAGGTGTCTGTTTGATGGCGTACCTCAGAGTCGTGGTCACTCCATGACGTTCTCTTCGTCAATATTTCTAACAAACAGTGCCAGCTACGCTTTGGCCCCATTATCTCTCATCTGATCAAGACTTGGAAATTAGTGGAAACAAACTGCCATATGAATTGTAACTGGCACACTTGTTCCCCTTTATTCAATAATGAGGCACTCCTGATTGGTGGGAGGCCGATAACAGCTCCTCAGTGGGAACAGAGGGGACTTCATTGTCTAGAAGACATTTTTGGTAAGGTTGGCTTGTTACCATTCTCTGACTCACAAAATGCATTCAGTCTGCCACGTTCCTCTTTTTCCTTTTACCTGCAGTCAAGGTCGGCACTCAAGGCATACGGTGTCCCTTGGCAGAGGCTTTTGTCCACCCATCCTATCCAAACGTTATTTACTGTGCAGCCTAAAAACTGTGGTATGGTACCCAGGCTTCATCAGGTCTTGGTGCTAGCTGGCTGCTCTGCCCTTCCTACTGAGAGGATCTGGGCACGTGATTGCCCAGGCCTCGCTCTCGACTGGCATGATGTATGGTCTAACATTCCAGAAGTATCTCACAATCCAGATCATCAGCAGATTCACTACAATTTCATACATAGGACATATCTCACCCTCGTGAAAATGCATCACATTAAAATATTATTAACAGCCCTTTACGCACTTTCTGCTCCATTAAAGCTCAAGGTACATATCTTCACATGTTCTGGGAGTGCTCTCCCGTTGGTCAGTTCTGGAACAATATTGCATCCAAGATGTCCACCTTGATTAATGTTACTGTGCCTGTTACTGTCAACATTTGGATTATGAATAACCTGTCAGCCTTCCAGCTTTCTAAAGCTCAAAGACGGGCTGTGTTTGCTGGACTTACAGCTGCTAAGAGGATGATTGCGACCCGTTGGAAGCCACCTCAGGACTTATCCTTTTGTTTATGAATCCTTTCTTTTTTGGATGTCACATACATGGAACTTTCCATGGCTCGTGTGGGCGGAGCCCCAACATAGACTTTGGACACTTGGCACAGCATTGCTGAGTCCTTGAAGGCAATGCTGTAGCCTTTTCTTTTGTTTGTGTGTGTGATTGGTCCCTTGTATTGTGTCTGTCTGTGTGTGTGTGTGTGATTGGTCCCTTGTATTGTGTCTGTCTGTGTGTGTGTGTGTGTGTGTGTGTGTGTGTGTGTGTTTGTGAATGTCTGTTTCTGCATGTATTGCTTTGTCTCCCTCCCTCCCGTTTTTCCTCTCTGTGATTTTGTGGCCCTGGTCCTATGCCCCAGTGTGTTGTTTGTTACTGTTTGTTACTGTTATGTTTACATTTTTGTTCTGTATAAAAAAAAATTTGATCACAAAAAAGATTGAATGATTGTGTGAACAATGACACAGTGAAACTATGGGTAGCTTGTGTGTGGGTGATCTAAAGTAACGTTTCAATGGTATTTCACAATAAATTAGTTTTTTGAACCAATGATTGTGCAAGTGCAAGATTTCTTTAAAGATATGAATGCATAATGCAATGTTCTGACCATTGGACAGCCTGGGTTACACGTGATAACCGTTTTGAGTTTTAAAATGCACATCTAACCATTTGATAGAAAATGACTAAACTCAGGTTTTCTGTTTCCCCTCGGACATTGTGACACGCAGCTCGGAATAATTACAGTGAAGTAAACGTACAATAAGCCACATCAATATATCACTGTCAACTGCCTAGCTCACAGTCTGACAGATCCTGACAGCATCTTTTGTAACCAACTCAGTAACTAGGTAATGGTCCACACAAAAGCCTCAGTCATTTTTCTGTGTGAAAGGTGGCGTTTAAAACAACACAGTTCTTTTTATTCCTTTTTGTGGCCTTTGAAAGCTCATTATACCACTGTATACTCATGCATTATGCACAATAGAGAGGAAGAAAGCAGCTGTTATTATAAAAGGTATTTTATGTAAGTCCATCAGAGAGCTACACATGTACTCGTAGAACTGGAGCTACCGTACATTAGGATAACTTTCCTGTTTCAAGTTGTAATCCTTAACATTATTATGTAGAGTCTGCATTAATCCAATGTATGCAATAGTCATTTAACGTATTTACATTCAGTAATTACCTATTTATAGAGAAGTTTTTATAGATTTAAACTGGCTACTGAATTATGTGAAGTTATAAGACATATTATGCCAATGTGAAGTGTTTGTCATGTGGATTTCCAAAAGTAACTGATAAATATTTAAACAAAACTTTAGTGTTAAGAACAAAATTTTGTGCGGTGTATCAACCCCCCCTTCTTTTAAAAGTTACACAGTCCCGCTTTAAGATATGACATTAGAAAGTCCAATCACCCTTCTTAATATTCCTCTCCTGTAAACATTCAACCTCAGACAGACATGCCACAACGGAGACACTACTCACATATTCACCTCAGTGTGGACTGTCTCTCAACATCACCCGCACTAGTATCACTTTACATTCAGGTCCTGTGTGGGGGCCCTTGATGTTTAACCATGGGCCATTACAAGTTTTAAAAAGTCCCATTCAAGAGGACAAGGTCAAATGACCTTAGTGCACCATCTGCCATCAAAGGGCCAGCATCACAACAAATGACTTTATAATTTACTTTGATCAGGGGAAATAAAAAAGATGCTTATTGCCAACATCCTATTTATGCTTAATTCAGTCAGTTTTGGCTGGGCAACCAGGGAGGAGTACAGATCTGTGATCTGTGTGTGTGTTTTGCATGTGCGTGTGTGTGTGAAAAAAGCTGCAAAGAAAGGGAGGATCTGGTAGTCCCTTAAAGGAGCTTTGTGAAAAGGTCACTTATGTTGCATTTCCACTGCGTGGTGCGGCTCTGTTCTGCTCAACTCAGCTCTTCTGGGGTTTTCTATTAGCAAAAGTTGTGGATGGTACATGGTACCTGGTAATTATGTTATTGCACAATGCCCAAAAGATTCTACAGATTCTACAAGACTCTACAGTTTCAAACTCCATGTGGTATGATGGAAATCTCCAGAACATGAACATTGAGGTATTGTTTTGTCCAGCTTTTCAGTCAGAGTCGTCAGAGGCTATCCAGAGGCTATCGTTAGTAGTAGCATGCTGCTGGCGGTCTGTGGGACTAACTGTAACCTTACTAACAAACTGTGGTAACACTGCGGCTACACCGCTGTGAAAGCTCCCTGAATGTCATTTATTAGAGTCCGGGTATTCACCCTCTTCACTCCATAGCTTTATGATGGAGCTGACCTGAGCGGACCTTTCAGTTCCCGTTCTCCATGACTGGATCCATCAACTGCATTCATTGACTTCAACCCGATATTTTATTAAGTTGGCTGTAAAAGTAATGAATTAAAACTCAGAGTTGTTTGAGTGACAGAAATCTGTACAGTAATGAATGCAACAAGAACATGTAGGCTAAAGTACAAAACAGATTAAAACACTTCAAAAAACAAACAATTTTGTAAAGCTTGGTACTACTGAAGCCAGCCATCATGCACCACACCGTCACATCGTGTGCCACCCACCACCACAAGTACATTTTCACCCTGTGGGAAACACTGCTCTAATATATTATTCAGCTCCTCTAGGGCAGCTTGGTCAGTAACAGCACTCACTTTTGTCCTCTGCCACTAAATGGTTCACCCACTCATTTTCAACTGCAAACACATTATGAAGACTAAAGTCCAGAAGAAGAACGAGCAAATTTGACTGACATCAATGGTTTATTTAAATGTAAAAGTGCAGCTGAGCATCCTTTAACATATGTTATTTTAAGTCACAAATTTTCCTTACTTTTTTTTCTCATGTTGGAGGAGGATGCTACCAACTCATTTATCAACATAAACACATGGGTGGTACACTGTCCATAAGTCACTACATGTTGTTGGAAAATCTTTAACAGATTACACTGACGTATGTTTGTTTGTGCTGCAAGTGACAAATGGGGGTTAGAGCACAGAGTGCCCTGAACATGACCACAGGCTGAGTGGTAAGTACAAACCCCCCGATGTGTTTCATAAAAGAGGAGAGTTAGAGGTTAAGGTTATTTATTGGAGTCAAAGTGACACATGGAGAAACTGACAGAAAATGTCACTTCGACTCTCAGGACAGCATCAAAAGGTCTTTTCTTTCTCTGTAAGGCCAAAACAGCAGAGCATATTTGGATTTGTATACATAGAAACAAGTGTATATGGACAACAACTGCAATAAGAGTAAAGTAATAGAGCTCAACAGTGAGCTCACTTTGGAACGGCTCTGGTTCCAGAAGTGTTTCCCCATTCAATTGCTACATTGACGTTTCAGAAAATGCATAATATAAAGGGAAATAAGCGTGGAACAAAGCCAACCAGCAACGAGATGAATCATGACCATAAACTGCAAGCTCCACCAAAACAGAGACATCGCTGGTATGCTTAGTATTGTGGGTAGTGTAGTAGTTCTCAATGACATCGCAAATAAAACTTATTTTTCTTAAAATGAATTTGATTTCACTTGGACATGTGGCTTCTACAGGGGCATAAAACACTAGGGGTGTCACTGACTAAAAATGTACATAGTCGATTTAGAATTGTCAAGTCTTGACCGCCGTCGACTGATGGTCTAATCCGGGGTGGAGGGGTGGGGGGTTAATTCAGGGCTTGACATTACCTAGTTTGCTTAACAGGCACTTTGGCTACAGCGATCAAATATTCAGCAGTGATAAAGTTGTGTGTAACGCTCCATTTGCATTAAAAACATGCAACCGATTAGAACACAGCCATTAAAAGAGTAGCTTCTTAGTGTATCAGTGGTGCGTTAGGCTAGCTGGTGTCAGCAGCTGGACCCCAGTGATGAGAAGCAAGGCTGTTGTTGTGCGCTCTCTACTTCTTTTACAATCCTCTTGTCATAATGTTTTTCTGCCACAAACACAACCGTTGCATATAATGCCGGGTCTTGCTGTGCGGGACCTGGTGATCATTGGGGCGGACAGATCCTGTTGTAGGCTGTGCACTGGATCACCGCTGTGCTCGTGTTATCTGTCGGTGGCACAGCGGCACAGGAGCATACTCCAGCAATCAGGGTTACAATAATATGTTTAGCCACTACAATTATCCATGTTAACGAGCACATTCTTTTCCCCAGACCTCGTCAGTTAAAGAACCGCCAAGATGCTGTTATGGTTTCAGTTTTTTTTTGGTCTCTGTATCCTGTTTTCTGTTATTTTTGTGTTTCCTCCCTTGTGTGGTGGTTTCTGTCTTGTGTTCCCCTTGAGTCCCCTTGTGTCTGTATGTTCTGTTTCCTGTTTTATTTTGAAGTCTGGTCTTTGGCTGTGTCTCAAATCGCGCACTTCTGTACTAAATACTAACTATTTGAGTACATAGTGCGTTCACACTGTCGAAGTGCGGTCAATCGCAGTGCACTTAAATACCCGGATGGTGCACTCAAAATGTCCAAAAAATTGAGTGTAGATCGATGGACACTTTCCACACTCAACAGTCGCCATCTTGTAAAAGTATTAAACTTTGTTATCTTTTGTATTACACGTTGCATGCATGTAGCAAGCATATAAAGAATATAAAGGAATGGGGTCTATTTAAATGTCAGGTATGTTCCCTCTGCTTTCACAATTGTATCGTCACTGTATGAAGACCATTTAGAACAAAAATACAACTTAAAATAAAAGACGTAATGATGTTTTGTCTATTAGGTAAGTTGTAAGGGTAATGCTTCACTATAACAGTCTTATCTATGGGCTGCAAAGATTTCCTCATGAAACAGTTGAGTATTTAGATGAACAGTAACGTTATAAATGAATGAATATTAACGTTACTTATTTTTAGAGCAGAAACATAAGTATATACATATAAGAGTGGACTGCAAAGAATAGGCATAATTAATGAATTTAAAAGACTGCACTAACAAGAAGGAATATTATACAATCCAGTTGTGTGTACTGTTTTCAGCTAATGGGGGGGGTGACATGACGGCTGTGTTGCAGTCGTCATCCTGGAGCAAATGAAAACATCACATTTATTGTTGTTAAAATATCAAAAATAAAAAAAAAAGGAATTATTTTTCGCGAAACACAATAGCAGACTGGAATGCTCTCCCCTTGGGGAAATTCACAATTTTACAGAAGAAGAAGAGATGAAATGTGATCGGCATTTCCGGTAAGTGCACATGGCAGTGTGCGATTTGAGACAACACTCCTCTGTCGAAATGTACGACAGTACGTAGTGCGCGAAGTGTACTTCTGTAAGTGGAACGGAAGTGCGCGATTTGAGACACAGTCCCAGTCTCGTCTTGTCTTTAGTTTTACTTCCTGTGTCTTCCCGCTCCTGTGATTACTTGATGTTTCCCACCTGTTTCCCTGCCCTCTTGTCACCTGCCTCTCGTTAGCTCGTTACCCTGTGTGTTTAGTGTCTGTGCTCCCCTGTCTCTTGTCAGACTCTTTTGTCTTGTTGCTGCGTGTAGTTCTGTGCGTCTTCCTAACGGAGTTTTCTATGTTTACGCCTGTTCCAGTGACCTGTTTTTCCCTGCCTTTGTTCTCTGTTTTTGCATTTTCTTTTTTCCCCCCGGACCTTTCTGAAATTTGAGCTTTTTGGATTTTGTTTTACATTTAGTGCTTCCTGTGTTTGTGCAATTTTTTTTTTGTGAACAATAAAACCTTTGACACTCATCCTTGCCTGCCTGCCCTTCTCTGCTTTTGGGTCCTCATTCCTCTCACGTAACAGATGCTCTTCCATCAGTCGACTTAAATCTGTCACGGCGCCGTTGGATTTAACTATACACTTTAACAGATATTATTTCTTCTTACATTATTCGGCTGTGAGATTAAAAGTCGAATCAGGCATTAAATATTCAACTTTTTGGGATTAACCTTAAAGTCTACCTTGGATGGTTTAACCGTCATGGTTAATGATCAAAATCCTTATAGGGAAAATGAATGGGATTTTCACATCCAGAACCACACTAATAAACTTGTTATTTAATTAGTTATTTGATGCCATAAAAAGAAGGTGAAACCTCATGATTGATCAGGCAGGTGTAAAGGCGGGACTTTGATATCGCGGCTCCACCGCCCGATCAATACTGCGCAGACTCTGGCTCCAAAATTACAAGATGGCAGCGCGGGTATCCAGGATATTTTAGCTTCACGTTTGTACAGTGGGAGGAAGTGGAGACGCGCCGTCCATCTTTATATATAGTCTAAGAGCTGAGTTTTCAAGCACTGATTGGACATTGAAATACTACTAACCTGAACACAAATAACAGTAAGTCAGCCAGCTGGTTCAACACCTCATCAGTCATAGAAGCATTTCTATCAAGACAATAAATGGCAAAAGACAAACTGCCTTGGCAAAGACGACCCCGAGTCACCAGTTGAAGCTGTTGTCTAACACAGTGCGTCATTTCAAGACTCAATACAACAGGATGCTGAGAAGTGTGAATTGGACTACTACTACTCGTAGCTGTACAGTTAGAATTCAGTTTCTCAGGTGGATTAACACACCTGACCTACAGCTCCACTCTGAGCTCTGCAACCAGTTGGTGCTTCATCAGTTTGAAGGTTAGAAAATAACAGCCTTGTTATGCTTTGTTATTACCAAAAATAAAAAGCTATATGCTCTCAACTACCAGTAATACCTAAAAAATAAAACAAATCACAGAAATATCTTGAACGAAGCCCATCTCATCGAACCATATGGCAGGATATGAGCTTCCTATCAACTGTTGATCCAGACACCAAGCAGAGGGAACAGAAGCCTCTTCATGATCAACCAGCAACATCTCCTCACATCCTCTCATACTGTATGGGACATGAGAAAAGGGATGAGAGTCTGTGAATTAAAACAACTCTTTATCTCTCTCTCTCCTGAACTCAAAGAACTTAGTTTTAACCTCTAAATGTAATTTATATTCATGAGGATATGCAGATGAGTTCCATGTCAACCTTTGTTGCGGTAGGTCAGTTCAGACCAAAAGATTCGCAACGTGACAAAACTGTTCCTGAGAAAAGATGCAGCAGTCGGAACCGGCCGTCTCAGCTCGACTCAAACCAGCTGATGGTGCTGCCGCGACTCAGCTGTCGACCAGCTGATGGTGTCGGTGCTGCCGTGACTCAGCTGTCAACCAGCTGATGGTGTCGGTGCTGCCGCGACTCAGCTGTCGACCAGCTGATGGTGTCAGTGCTGCCGCGACTCTGGTGTCGCTGCGACTCAGCTGTCGACCAGCTGATGGTGTCGGTGCTGCCGCGACTCAGCTGTTGACCAGCTGATGGTGTCGCTGCGACTCAGCTGTCGACCAGCTGATGGTGCTGCTGCGACTCAGCTGTCATGTCTGGTCTTTTATTTTACACTGTTCCACTCTCTATCACTAGGGGGGCACAGCACTCCCTCTTGGCCCCTAGGGCGTGCTGCAGAACCATCAGCACCCCCCCCAGTGCCCTTGGAAGTGTTTTAAACTGAAGTGAAGCGCTGTAACGTGAACAGTCTATACATAGAACGATCAAATCATGGAGACAGTTACCGCTACAGAGCTCCAGGACGCTGGCTACCAGCAGCAGTTGTTATAGGTGACTGTGAGCCGGGTGGTAGGCACCACCGGTTGTTACAGGTGACTGTGAGCCGGGTGGTAGGCACCACCGTGGTGAGCCGGGTGGTAGGCACCACCGGTTGTTACAGGTGACTGTGAGCCGGGTGGTAGGCACCACCGGGTGGTAGGCACCGCCGGTTGTTACAGGTGACTGTGAGCCGGGTGGTAGGCACCACCGGGTGGTAGGCACCGCCGGTTGTTACAGGTGACTGTGAGCCGGGTGGTAGGCACCGCCGGTTGTTACAGGTGACTGTGAGCCGGGTGGTAGGCACCGCCGGCTGACGGTGCTTTCACATGGCAGGGGCCGTGGTGGTGGAGTTTAGACAGAAAAAGTGAGCGTCATGCGTGAGATGACAGTTAAGTTTAGGAGAAAGATCCGATTTGGATTAAAACATTCCCGAGAAACAAACGGACAAACAGAATTTTATTTTCACCGCAAAGTGAACGCCGCTCTCTCTGTTTTATGCTGACATATGATATCCATATATCTATATCCATGCTTTTGGAAGGGGGATTACATTCTTGCATGTTTTGTTTTGTTGTGCGTGAACAAATCCCCCCCACCCTTTTCTTTTTTTTCATAAATCACACCCTGTTTATCCTTAACAAAAACCTACTGATTTTGAATACTGATGCCGTTTCTAATGACATATGCATTAAGGGTTGGACATTTCTCTAGATATCCAAACACTGACTTGAAGCAGACAATGACTTGTCACGGGATGTCACATATTACAGAAAGCCCAATGATGTCACCTTATAACCTCACTTACAATGGATAGAGCAGCTAGACACAGCTGTGATAACCGACCTTGCCGAGTATTATAGTGCCAAATGGCTGCTGCTAAAATAAATTGTTATGCATTATGAAGGCTCATTAGCAATTCTTACATTGCATGATTTTGCATACATTAATCACTGTCTGTAATACAAGATATTGTATAGCCTATGGCGTTGTTAATTACAAGTGGCTCTCAGACACCAGACAGACACCACATATCTGCTCATTGATCAGACTGGAACCAACTAAACCTGCATGTTCAGGTCAGGTACGGTTCGCTGTGCAATTATCATACTAATTAAACTGATTTACAGTGTGTGAAACAAAAGGAGTCGGTCAGTTACCTCCGATATCTGGCCGCAGCTTCTTATCATATTCTTTCAGTAAATTGTTGAGTATTTCCGTGGCGTCGGTTTCCCGGGATTTAGGAGCCAGCATTTGGTTCACAGTGACATCCTCGTAGTCCTCCTCTTCGTACTCGATTGTTAAAGAGCTGTAAAGTGAAAAAGGTGGTTGAAAACAGGCGTACGTCCGTGTCTAGATAAAGTTAGAGCTAAAGTTTTTTTGTAGGAAGCAAGCGACAAACGGTAGCTAGGCGAGCTTATTAAGTTTGTGTTATCCAACAGCCGTGAACACAACACAGCTTTCTTTTAGGAAACTAAAGTACGCCACTTACCAGCTATGAAGGACAGACAGGAGTAAGACGTACGCCAGATATTTGGGTGACATGTTTCTCGCAGGGGGGACAACAAGTAGAGACGTGTGTGAGTGTGGAGGACGGCGCGTGGACACGATGGTCACAGCTGCTCAGAGGACACAGCGAGGGAGAAGCTCCTCGTAGTTTGTATTCCAGCAGATATTCCAGTCATGTTTAAAATGAGGCGTTTTAGAAAGCGTCCTCGCGGGCGTTTTCCAGACGAAGGAGCAGCTTCCCACTTGTACTACAGGTGCAGGTTGCGGACGCTGCTGGTCTCACGCAGGTGCGCACACTCTGAATGCGTCCTCTGAAAGCCCCCCATTCATCAAAAACTCTATGGTAAGTCTGCGTCACTCCGCTTTCTTAGGGACTACTTTGCACTTTTCATGAGAACTGTTAACAGCATAAACATACTACTTGATGAGCTTTCCCCCACACTCTTTTTCTTTCTAATTATTTAAGATGTGTAAAAATGCCTTTGGTGATTTGGCTAGAGTTAGAGTTTATTTATTGGATTAGGACGATGCACATGAATCAAATTTCTGTAGTCAACATTACTGTAGTACCTAGTTACCCAGCATGCATGTCTTTATGCTGGGAAGAAACCTAGAACCAGGGGTCCACAGCAAAAGGGGACATCATATATTTTCACTATAAGTAACCCATCCATAAGTAACCCAGTAACAGACTGCAGCCTAAGACTATTTTGGTTATGGGCTTCATACACTTTCTGTAATAAAACATCCTATTGGATAGGGGCCCCTGGGACGAAATCTTATCAAATGGGGGTCTGTGGTCTAATTTGGGTCAGTTTAGGGGTCCTTGATGTAAAAAGGTTTGGAAACCATGATATTATTAAACTAGTAGACATTACCTTTGAAGCCAATAAATGTGTGCCCTTAATATAATTACATTTTCTTCTTCTATTTGTTTAAAAAAGGTATCATTACTGTAAAGGAGGGTTCAGTTTGTGAGATTGGAGGTCGATTAGCATGGAGCGTCGGTTAGCATGTATGAGCCAGGAGACGCCAGTCCTATTTCCACGTTATATATAACACGCATGGGCTGGTGAATCTGAAAGAAAACAAATAATTTCACAAAAAAAATCAATATTCTCACAAGAAACAAGGATAAATCAAGCTCTCAGTTACACTACTTAATGTTATTTAGAATCCAGGTACAAACTGTAACGCCTGGTTTCCACCGGGTGCTTCTAGCATTCGCTGCCATTCAGGTCGATGTTAGATATTCCACCAGCCACCAGAAGCATGCGTGAAGCAGCTCCCCGCGGGGCGTTCCAACAGCCGGGCGGGAAGTCCAACAGCGAGACCCCCCCCATATTGTTTTTGTATCCTCTACACCACGGACAACCAGAGACTCATCTTGGAGGTTGAAAAACACAATCACAGATCCTTTTTATCTGGACAACACCAGACAAGAGAAGGCATGGATATTAATTACAGGAGAGGAAGGTAGATACTAGCTAATAAACACGTGATTGTGAAGTAGAAGCAGTATAATATTAATAATAATAATAATAATATAATAATAATCTGCGAGTTGGGCAGCAAGATGCTCTGCTTCTGATGCTGTGTGTCCATTGTCAGCGTCATTTCCCCACTTCCCATTCATTTCTATGAGAGCCTCCGTGCAATGCATTCTGGTAGCATTGGCGGGGCTTTGGAGAGGCGGGGCGTCGAATCACCTGCTCCTCATTTGCATAAAGTTGGATGGATTCAACTTTAATAGCACTCGGCTCGCCGCTTCTCAAAAGCTGACGGAATCCTTTAAACTGACCTTTGACCCTTCAAATGTTTTCAGAAACACATTTCGGTTAACGGAAGATCGTATTCCGAACGAGCCGCCATTATGGTCTGTTTTGAAATTCGGGAGCAGCCAGACCCACGTGACACGTTTGTCCAATCAGCTGCAGCCATCGTGGGTCTTCTTTGCTGGTCAGTGGAGAGAAAGTGGTGGCGAGCTCACTAGCGTGTAATGCTGGGGGGGGCGGGGCGGGGCAATCCTATCTGTGAAAACAACACGTAAGTGGACGTGTACCATCAGACACTCTGCCACGTGGCGTTAGACGGAACCAAGCCGGACGCAGCGCAGGTGCGCCCAGGTGCGCCCAGGTGCGCCCAGGGGAGAAACCCAGTAACTCATCTCACCAGTTGGCGCCCCATGCTAGGAGTGGCTGAGTGCTTACATAAGGATTGACCAGGTGAGCTCAGGTAATTAGGCGTGACAGGTACAAGCATTCATTAGACTTTTCTTTTTACATAATAATAGGTATTTTTTTACACATTTGTGGTTTCTTTGTTTAACCACAATTAATTGCTAACATTAGCTAAAGTTAGCTAAGGTAAGGAGTATGGCTGGTAATTTTTAATTTTGTTTAGATATTCCAAATTGCAATTATATAAGTGAGTATTGGTTGGACTAATATATTACTATATATTTTGATTTCAACTGTTAGCTGTAGGCACTTGACCATATACAAATCCATAGTAACAAACTGAGACCTGGGGCATGCAGTTAGAAAACCAATTTTATGATAAATGGGTATTCCCATATCTGGGTCACATACTGTAACAGTGATATAACCAAAAGACTTGAATTTGTATAAAAGGTTAGGTAATACATAAATAAATCTTCAACTTTGACTGAAAGAGACAATTATATTGTTAATTGAAATTATGTCTGAGATGATTGTCCATTTGGAATTGTTACAGCTCTAGCATACAACCAATCAGTCAACCAACCAATCAATGAAAGGAGTTGAGTAAGTTGAGAAAAGTGTGAGTGTCAAAATATCAGAAAATAGTGATCTTTACAATCATATTTCATTTTGCTAGTGCACACACAGTTTGAAGAAGCCTCTTTATTAACATATTAGTTATTGTAATTGAGTGCCCTTGTTGTGTTGAGTTTAAAATGTTTGTCGAACAGTGGCTGATGGGATACCGATAGTAGTACAGCGGCATAAACCGACCCCTGGCAGGTTATAATGCTAAATATAGCAGCATAGTGTTCCACCAGCACTAAAGCTAAAGCTAGCTCTACTATTAACAAGGATATAAATGACTTTAGTGTTTATCACTAACAGCGGATTACCACTTCCCCCTGCGGATATGAAACCGTATGAGCTGGTGGAACACAGCAGAATACTGTACTATGGGGGACCATTTAGCCACTCCATATTCTTTTGCAATTGTCACGTTGTGCAATATCAATATCGAAAATATACCGAAAAGTATGCAATATTCTGTTTATTTTGTGGATGTTGTGATCGATTTAGAGCCTGCGTGTTTCATTGGCCAGTTGCCCTGTCACACGTGCACAGTCCGACAACGAGGGAGACAGAGACAGCGAAAGAGAAAGAGAGATTGCGAACTGCAAGTAAGAACATGAGTGTGGCTCATGGAGATGACAAAATTATGGAGTTTGAAGAGGAAACGCTGGTCGCCATAAAATAATGCCTCCTAGCCAGCGGTGACGTTTTTTGGCTTTAGGCCAACAGATGTTGCTCAAGCTAATGCGCTGTGTATGGGGTACGGCTCGTAAGTGTGTGCACAGCAATATCTCCAAAACAATCTTTAGAATTTTAGTATTATTTATTCAGGTTCTACTGTCAGTTTAAATAAAGCCTTGAGTTTTACCAAAACCTGTTGTTTTGATATTCTATTTTAATGTGCTTTCCCATAACATGTGTTTTTATATATGTTTAAGAATATCAAAATGAATGTCGATATTGCAATATTCATGCTCCAAATCACAATATAACTTTTTGTCAATATCTATACTGTGCTCCTCTGTTTACAGAAACAGATCCAAGTTCTCTTCTGTTCCACAGGCCATCAAACTCACTGATGAATTTAATAACTAATGAAGGTCCTGTACTGCAACAAGGTTTTTTTTCTTCTTCTCTACTTCTCTTCCCCCCCTCTTCCCTTCATGCATGAGTGCCCTGGTCTATGTTATGTGTAGTGATGTCTAAAATTACAGTCATTTTTGTCTTGTTTTCTTGGCTTTATGTTGTCATAAAAGCCAGGCAGATTTCTGCTGCAGCCTGCCAGGGGATCGGTTTATGCGTATGTATGGATACCACTACCAGCCACTTATCCATCTACAGTAGCAGTGGTGGAGGTTAAAGGGGAACTCCAGTGATTTAGTATTGCAATTTTATTAAGTATGGGGACTCACAAGAGATATACAAATAGTCCAAATCTGTGCAGCGCAGGTGGAGATATCCTGACATTTAGATATCAGCACGGGTCAAGCTCTAAAAACTCAGAATCCTGCATTTCCCATAATGCAATTGGATAGCGCCAGCATCCTTAATCCCCCACTTCTTTCAAAACCCACACCTTCCACTATAAAATGTAAAAAAATAAAAGCCCAAGCCGATATAACTCTGATGACATCACTATGCAACAACGCAATATGCACACCAAAAACTATGATTTCCTATGAAAATAGGAGGCTGCCGGCTGGTCATGTGACAGCTGTTGGCTATGAGCTCCATGACGACGAGCGGCAGAGCTTCTTGACGTTTGCAACGGCCCTTTGTCATAGCTCGGTGGTATCAGCGGCAGTTAGATGTGTTTAGCCGAAAATCCCGGGTACAGAACACCGGTTAAATTTAGTCCACAAAATCTTGATTAGGCACCAAAACGACTAGTTAAGATTAGGAAAAAGGTCGTGGTTTGGATTAAAACACTCCCAAAGAACACACATTTCCTGGGTGAATGAGATCTCAGCTTCCTCAGTCCTGTGTTTTAACGTCCACCCAACCTCCGGGACCACCCCCCCCTACGCAGCCAGCCGCGATCTCATCATCTCATCGGCCGTCAGTGGGGGTCATGCAGCAAAAACGAAAGGTGGAATGCTTACAAGTTCCAGTGCTTAACTTCTTTTGTAGCTTTTTGAACGGATGGTTCATGGGAACTATGACATCATCAGGGTCTATTTTTCAAAGCTCTCTTCAGAGGTGTTAAAATGAACTTGATGTGTCAAATCTGTGGAGTGCCCCTTTCAATAAAAGCTGTGCCATGTTAGGAGACTAACATTATTAGAGATTATGTTGTCTGGTGAAAATGAGTAGAAATATCATAAATGACCTGATGCTGTGTTTAAGGGTAACTCCTCTCCCAGCAGGCCCTTTAAAAAGGGCCAATCTGTGGCCGGGTTGGCTCGGTTGGTAGAGCGGGCGCATGCGGAGGTTTGCTCCTCGACGCAGCAGCTGCAGGTTCAGCTCCGACCTGCGGCCCTTTGCTGCATGTCATTCCCCCCCTCTCCCCTTTCAGTTCTCCATCTGCCCTGTGGAAATAACTGCCTAAAATTACCCAAAAAATAAATAAATAAAAAAGATAAAGGGGCCAATCTGAGGTTTTGTTGAGAGAATAATGGGACTGCCCCCTGACCCTTCAGGACTATCATCTCAGACCAGTCTCTGGCTGAGCCTCAGTGCAGCTCCAAGAAAGAAAAACCAACAGTTGCTGCCTCTGCCGGCCTCTTGTGTTTCCCCGATAAATAATCCCCTGATGACAGTCAGATACCACCGGATCTCATAAATATTAGTTTCTTTTGGTTTTGATGGTACCAAACACTGTGAATCCTGTCTTCACAGTTCACGGCATTAGAATAAGACTAATTGCAGAAACCAGAAGTCTCTCCCTGCTGGAGAACAACAACACAGCCACAGTAGCATCAGGAGATCTGCGTGTGTGTGTGTGTGTGTGTGTGTGTGTGTGTGTGTGTGTGTGTGTGTGTGTGTGTGTGTGTGTGTGTGTGCCTACACCGAGTTATCCTCCTGCTAGAGTTAGCACCCAACAGGGCAAGTTATAAAAGTTCTGATTGGTTAGTCTCTCTCTACTGACAGACCTGATTGGTTAGTCTCTCTCTACTGACATTTGCAGACAGCAGAGCTACGGGTTGGAATCGACCGGAATTCTTCTCTGTGTGTGTGTGTGTGTGTGTGTGTGTGTGTGTGTGTGTGTGTGTGTGTCTGTGTGTCTGTGTGTGTGTGTGTGTGTGTGTGTGTATGTCTGTGTGTGTGTGTGTGTGTGTGTGTGTGTGTGTGTGTGTGTGTTCTGTTTACCGGTCTGCAGTACTGCTGCCTGCTGTCAGCCTCTGCTGGTTCAACAGAGAAATGCCCAGTGTGTTTACCAGAGCAGGAAGACGTTGGATGCTGGATCTCTGATTTGGATGAATAATGTATAAAAATGAAGAGGATAGGACCAGCAAAGTTCTCAATCTCCACCCCTTATGAACATTACTTATATGTTCCTGAGGATCATGTTCTCTTTTCTCATTGCAAAGTTTTGCTTTGTTTGCTTTTGTTTGTATTTATTTGAGAAACATTTTCATTAAATTGACCAAAAAAAACTCAGATACTTTACCTAATATAGAGTGCAGAGAAGCAACTTTGTTTCAAGTTAATTCATGCTTCAAAAAATAACTATAAAGTAAAAATGTATTAACATCAACGTATACTTAAAGTATCACAGTAGAGAGGGTAAAGTATCTGTTTTGTCCATGAAACCTACGTATTTAGTGTTGTGTTATGCATGTTAATTTTCACCAGAGCAAAATGAAAAACATTTCATATAAGGAGCATTATTATAGAAGTTATGCTTTTAGCCCCCATTATTTGATGTGCTTCTACACACACACACACACACACACACATTCCTACAGTTTGTCTTGAACTCATTAAGAATACACATTTAAATGCTGTCAAGTTATTAAAAGTTGGCAAAAGTAATTCCCATTCTTTAAATCCTTCCAAATGCAGATTTCAGCTGACATTGCACATTTAATATTTGTACAATTAAAGTATAATTTGTATTAGTGAAGAAATGATCAATAAGAACTCAGTTATTAACAATATATTATTTTAAAATGCAACAACATTGACAAACACACAGTACACTGAGATGCTGTAATAAATGTACTGCATGTGTTCTCATTGGATGTGCTATGTGAGGTTTGGAGACCAAAGTTAGAAGAATAGGACTTTGTGTTAAGAGTTTTGCAAATTGAGACTGTTGCGAAGATGCTCAATGGTGTTTTTTGCCTTCCAGGCTGCTAACCCTAACCTTAACCCTGAACGTAACCATTGGAAGGAGACGCTGAGGGCAAAAAACACCAAACACCTGCAAAGACTGAGATAAACTATTGAAAAATAATGTTTCTACTTAGAACATTTGTTGTCATGCATCATTTAGAATGTGTAGAGAGCTGCAACTAATAGTTTTTTAGCGACAACAGTTTCCCTCCAACCTTTTCAAAGGGCCTTTAAATGAATATGCATTAGTGCACATAGACTACACGTCTGCACAGTACATGTCTCATCAATCATTCACAGCTTTTTGACACTTTTTGAAGTCGTTGCCATCTCGACACATACATGCCATGCACATTGTGTGAGCATTCATCTGAACACCAATCTAAAGTACACATTATTGAAACCGTCCTGCACAGTGTGCATTGACTCTGAAGGGAACCGACCAGTGGGAGGATTAGATTAAAGGTCACGCGCATAATGACCTTTTTTTTTTTTTCTTCCTTCCCATTAAATTTCAGGTTTTGCACAATATAAACAATCATGTTGAATGATTTGTTTTAACTTCCAACTTGTTATAGTCTTGTTTTGGTGTAACGTCCTTTCTTCTTTTTGACCTTCCCTTTTTAAGAGGCTGGACTTTATTTAGTATTTATATATTCTCTTCCGGTTTTATTACTTTGCTGTCACATTTGTGTTTTCATCCTTCATCTGGCACTTTGTTCCTGTTGTTTAAAAGTGCTATAAATTAAAAAGGCATTTATTACCCGCAAGCAACTTCAGGGCTTAAATCAAGGTGACCTAATTTTTTTTTATTTTTAAGATTACTTCTTGGGGTGTTTTTAGGCCTTAATAAGACCGGACAGCTTAAGACAGGAAAGGGGGGGGGACACCTTAGAATTCACTTTTTATACTTTCTTTTTTTGTACAAATGACACTAGGGAAATGGGATTTGATGATTGAGGGAGGGGTTTTATGAAAATCAATACAATATAATAAACAGAAATGTTGTTGAGACTGTGTGTTGTACAGTAGATCAGTGTTTTTAGGCCAAGGGCCCCTTAACGGATCAGGGACCCCCTACTACATTGTATTCACGTTAAGACATTTATTTTTTTTTTTAAAACTTAATAATCAAAACATTTAGAATTTGGTGGCCCCCCTGCACTAACTCTGAGGACCCCCTGTTGAAGGTCTCTGCTGTAGAGGGTTCAATGAAAGTTAAGATCAGATACAACTTTGTGCCACTGCATGTTAGCAAGCTCTACTCCCACTCTGTAGTAACAGCAGCGAGCGCTCAGTCAGCAATCCAGAAATCAAATGGCATCAGTGGGCTGCATGCATGAGCTTCAGAGATATATATATATATATATATATATATATATATATATATATATATATATATATATATATATATATATATAACTACTATATGCTGATAGTTGCAGTATATGTGTCCTTTCTCCACCACTGACTAAGCAGTTTTGCAGCTATGTCAAAAAGTAGATAGTACCCATAATGAATAGTGCCTTCTATTAGTGGGGGGATGGGCTTCCTGCACCCCCCACACGTTTTCTAACACTTGGTGTGAAGTGTGGATATATTGAATGGAACTCTGAATATATTGAATAACTTGGAATATGTTGAATGGAATGGACTTCCATTCAAACTTCTCATATGTATAATACTTTCATAAATGGCATATAGAAAATATTGTTGACCAAATACCTCAATACCAATATTGCGGCGATATTGTAGGGTTGACTATAGGTGCTTTTATAAAATATTTACACAAGATTTTTAATAAATAATCACCAATCATGTGGATGTAATAATGACTAAGTGATGGCAAATACTAATAGAACAGCTAGTCTGGTAAATTCAGAAAATGACAATACTTTACTATGATTCAATTCAATTCAGTTTTATTCCTATCGCGCCAAATCACAACACCAGTTATCTCCCAGGTCTTTCCATAGAGAGCAGGTCTAGACCGGACTCTGGGATGTTATTTATCTCCCAGGTCTTTCCATAAAGAGCAGGTCTAGACCGGACTCTGGGATGTTATTTATCTCCCAGGTCTTTCCATAGAGAGCAGGTCTAGACCGGACTTTGGGATGGTATTTATCTCCCAGGTCTTTCCATAGAGAGCAGGTCTAGACTGGACTCTGGGATGTTATTTATCTTTGGGATGGTGGGATTTATTTCCCCAGGTCTTTCCATAGAGAGCAGGTCTAGACCGGACTTTGGGATGGTATTTATCTCCCAGGTCTTTCCATAGAGAGCAGGTCTAGACTGGACTCTGGGATGTTATTTATCTCCCAGGTCTTTCCATAGAGAGCAGGTCTAGACCGGACTCTTCGATGGTATTTACAGAAACCCAACCTTTGCAGCCATTAAAACCAGGAAAAGACAACACATGTCATATCACAACATCACAATATAAAAAATATCCAAATTATCAAAACGTTATATCTAGCCTCTTTTATCAGTATAATACTGATATATTACCCAGCCCTAAAAACAATATATATGATGTGTCCAATATGCATAACATTGTATGTGCATCTATTTGTCTTTTGACAGCATTCTACAGCATCAGCCTGTCTTTCATGTAAAATGTGTGTATAAGGGTCAGCTCCTGAGTGTGTGTTGTGTTTTATGTTCACTGTCCTCCCCAGCAGCGCTTTCTGTTGCCCGTCTTTGCTTCTCAGGCTATATACTACGATTGATGTCATTTGTTGCCATCGGTGACAGCTTAATTTGGTGTAGAGTATGGGCCAGCTGAATGGAAAAAGCAACTTAGAAGGAGCTAAATCCTTGACAAACAGATGTGAGCCAGATGTTGCCGCCACAGAGACCCCCAAGATGGATTTAGCAGCCCACCCACTGCAGAGGCTGCATGACCTGCATGCATGCATATGATCAAAGGAGATGCAGCACGTGCAGCGTTCCAGAGTTCCATTAAGTAAGATTAACACAGCGTTTTATCACATCGACAGCATAACTGTAGCTAAATTTGTACCGTACATTTATACACATAATACTGCATCTTTCTGTGTGTATTTATCTGGAATCTCTCAGAAGAGAAAAGCTGAGGAAACGGGAAAATCTCTGACATGACATGACACACAACTGACATGAAGACTTTTCACGTTTCGTTATCACTGAGCTTTGGGACCAATAACAGCAGACTGATGGAGTCAGTAAAGCTTTATTGGGAATCAGGTATGCATAACAATTAAGAAAAAAGTGAAGGTTTCCATTGTTACTTAAAATAATAAACACATCAAACATGGTCAGAGAGCACTGTGCTTCCAAAGAGGGAGGGGCGGAGCTAAAATGAATCAGAGTATATAGAAAAAGACTATTGCCAAAAGGATGAAATCTGGATAAAAAGACATCGACAGAATGAAAGTCAAATGATCACACTTTACTATAAACAGAAGTCATTAATTATATGAGCATTATTGCTTCAGATATTTGCATTTAAAGAACAGCCTGTACCTAAAATGTACTTAAATGTAATAATATATATATATATATATATATATATATATATATATATATATATATATATAATACAATCGGTGTGCTCCATTAACTTATTAAATAGAGGCAGGCCACCCAGAAGGCATAAAGTCACATGAGTAGATCACATTCATATTCCAATCTTTACCCAAACAACACTAACTGTGCTGTAAATGTAAGACTGCAAAACTCGCTCTGCTGAAGTGAGAGTAGCGCACGCAGCTTTCGCAGTATCATGTAAAAATCATGACTTAGGAGTTATTACATTAAATGTGATTATTTGCTTTCTTGCCGAGAGTAAGATAATAAGATTGCTACCACTTATGTCAGTTCGCTAATATGAAGCTAGAGCCAGGAGACGGTTAGCTTAGAGTAAAGCTTTGAAGGGACAAACCTTTAAGGGAATGAAGTCCCAAAGTTCAGGGAACTACTACAGGCTTCTCTTTCATGAGAGTCAAGTGATAGGACAGCGTCAATAAGAGAGACACTTTTACTGCAACATATCAAAAGTTACATCCAGTCATAAATAGCATGTCTGCTTTTCAATCTATCACCCCTGAACATACACTATTCATATCAGCATCATGTATCTAACCATCCAAGAGCACTAAGAGCTGGAAAGATTGTCCAAACTGGCAACGCCGCACTGAGTCAGGACAGAAGGGCGCAGCAAGTTTAAATGTCTTTTTTACTCTGTTTCCATCTTTTAATGCCGCTGTTTTGGGTATTTAAAATATATTTAAATAATTTTGAATAGAGCAGACTTATGGTTATGTTATAGCCCTCCTGGGGCTCTCATCAGCGTCAGTGGGACAATAAGCACGCAGCATGCTTCCACCATGATCATGGTCTGTGATTGGCTGTAAAACTCAACTGAAAAAGAATGTTAATAATGTTGTCATTTCTTGTTTCTTCATAAAATTGGCATTGAAAAAAGTATTGTTCAGGAACCGGTATGGAAGTCACGGTATTGGTATCGTTACCGGCATCAGAACTTTTTTAAGGAAACCCAGCCCTACTTGTACGTTTTACAACGTTACAGCAGAACTCCTTCACCACACTCAGACTAAAGCTACGTCTTTTCTCTGGCGCTTTAGATATTAAACAAACGAGATGCACCGTGTTTACGAGTGACCTTTAGAGGTCTTGGTAGGCACATGTCTGTTTCCGTTTTTATGCTAAGCTAAGCTAACTGGCCCGTAGCTTCATATTGAGTCTACAGAATAATTTTAATCTCAACAAAAAAGCAAATAAGATTTAAAATCCTTTAAGTGAATTATCTGTGTTCAGTTGTTGTGCTAAGCTAAGCTAATCCGTTAGTGGCAGTAGCTTCATATTGCTGTAGAGACACACTGAGTGGTATAAGTCTTGTCATCTGACTCTTGGAAAGAAAGCCAAAAAGCAAATTTCCCAATATATTAAATTAACATTATTTTAAGGTACACTATTTTGGTGCAGGTTTCCAGATCAGGTATCAGATCTGTAGTTCAAATGAGATATAAGAGTAATGGTAGCGTAAAGGACAGTTCCACTTCCAACCGGTAGGGGGGGTCGAAGAGAAAGAGTTCTTTAGTGTTGCTTTACCACTCATTTAATGACAACTTTGCCCGAAAAAAATAACATATCGTGATTTAAAAATGAGATTGGTCCAAATGGAATAACCTGGTCATGTGACTTTCTGTCTCTTTGATTGGTCTCTTAACTACTCTTACTCTAAATTATGACAAAAAGTGATCCTGCTCAAAGCATCCAAATATTGATCAAGAATATTTGCGAGTTATCATCAAAGCTTATAGAAACGACAAACTGACCTAAAAAACTAAATGTTTTGAAAAAGCATTGTATATTCTGTCAACATTGCTAAAGCTCAAGCTATTCTGCTCATTTCCCAATATCCAGTCAATGAAGCGCTAGACTAGAGTAACACTGTGTTGCTGCATACGCATAACATAGAAGCTAACCTTACTGGCTTAAGTGGTACTTTTTTTAAAAGCATATATACATGTTTCTTAAACTACGACCATATGTACAGGATTCTCATCACGGGGACCTGGAAACAGAAGCTGCCGCTGTATCACTTTAGCTTGAAATCTGTCCCCAAAATTACATTTATGAAAAAACTGGCCATTCAAAACTGAGAGAAAAGCAGCAAAAAAGAAATGCAACATGATTCAATGAAGGTTTTAAATCTGGCTTCTGAAGAAGTAAAATGAGATTTCAGTGCATTCATAATGAGCTATCACACTCTGAAGGCAACACATTTAGCATGGCTATTCATCTGCTTTTAACAAGGAAGCAAAGTCCCATGAACCGGAGCCCAGCCTCGCATACCTAGACCTCCAGCCCATTTGTACAAAGTAAGAATCACAAAAGTAAAAGCTGCTTTTGAGTAATGACACGGTAAAAATGTTGTTTTGCATAGCATTTGGCCTTGCTGTACCATCATCTACTGTAGATGCGAGGAAAAAATATTAATGCCAAATGCTAACATTGTGAATCAGTCACTGGAGATTTAAAAAGAGAAAGCGTCTGTTAGGAAGATTTGTATGTCGTACATGTACAAACTCAAGGCAACGTTTTCCTGAAGCAACAGACATGCAATGTTATCCAATGACCTAAAAAAACACGCACATCTATGATACAAGGACTAAGTGGCATTGATGAGTATTGCGTTCCAGTTATGAAATCCTGAAGTGGTTGTCAGGACGATGAATGATCCTAATCGCAGAGCTTAAACTGCTCCTTTGATCACTGGTTCCCTATTGAGATACGTGGCCCAGTACACCAGGTTGAAGGTCCCAAACAGCACCGGGAACACTATTCTGGACATCTTGTCAATCTTGCTCACACTGTTGTAAGTCTTTTTGGGGTCCGGGGCCTTGGTTTCAGAGGGTTTGAGCTGAACAGCCGTGCTATTTGAGATGGTAGAGATGGCTGTGTCCTTTGAAAGGTTGGTTGTATAATTCACACCGGCCGAACAGGTGTTGTTGGGCTTTTTAGACAGAGCCAAAGGGTCCTTCTTCTGTGGGGACAAAGAAAACGCATTGATTGAGGTGCTGCACATTTATCGAACACAATAAAACTAAGCTAGATTATAACACAGGCACACACACACACACACACACACACAATGAGGGGAATAACAGATGGCCAGGGAAGGCTGAATGTGGGGATCAATGTCCTTGGGCAGTAATGAACTGGCGCTGTGCCACAACACTGAACTGCAAATGTATTGATCCGCCATTTCTGAACTTCATCTCTTATTTTATTATCATTTATACATCATCAAGTCCACTACTCCTCCTTTCCACACTACCACTCTTGAAGTAACACAGAGAAGAGAGAATGAGTAGAGGAGAGGAGAAAAGGGGAGTTGTTTTTGATCAGCTATTGATATCCTGATCTCACAGTAGGGTTTAAAGCTGCTGTGACGTACTAGTAAATATTAATAGTAATTATTTAACAAGATAGAAAACAACACGGCCTGTTATATCAGTTGGTTGTCTTGTTGTTGTTTTTTTCCGATCATATGTTCTTGAAAAGACCAATATTGGAGCACTGCAGTAGTTGTTGACATGATTAATGATAATTATTATATTCCACTCCTATCCTGTTTACAGGCAGTCGGCAAAAAATGGGTTATCTAAAATGGAAAATGCTACATTTAAAATAAGGCCTTATTCGGAGCTGTTTACATGACTCAAATTCTGAATATTGTAATATTCTGAATGACAGTGGAATATCAGTGTGTATGTAAATATAGTCATTGTTTAATGTCTAATATGGGTGGGAAATCTTAGTTTTATTTCTGTTCATATTTCATAAGAGAATATAATATTTAATAATACTGGAAGACACAAACTCTGTCCAGCATTTTTCCTGTTTCCCATACCAATATTTAGCTGTCATTCGGTCTACAAATTGCAGTTCCTTCTCCAAATATGGCCAACAACTGCCTTTTCCTTTTTCTAGGCATTGCTGGCATCGGCAAACCCCCCTTTTACCAACCACGGGGCAATACTGAGGCTGAAACACAACCATCTGCATTCACAACCAAGCTGAGAGACACATCACCTGTGGTGAAAGTCAGTGAGTCAGCCAGGTTTGGGTCTTCGCAATGTGTGATCAACAAGGACGCACACACACACACACACACACACACACACACACACACACACACACACACACACAGACAGTCCATACCTTGGGCTGTTGGGCCTCCATTGCCTTTTTCCCATCCCAGGCCCAGCTCCTCTTGGTGAAGTAGTTAACTGTGGCAAACTCAATGAGTGCAGAGAAGACAAAGGCGTAACACACTGCTATGAACCAGTCCATGGCAGTAGCGTAAGCCACTTTAGGCAGCGAGTTTCGAGCGCTGATGCTGAGAGTGGTCATGGTGAGCACTGTGGTCACACCTGGTGGTGGAGAAAACTGGGTCACTTTGATTAATCAGACTTCCTATTCTGTTTCTATTGCAACAGATGAAGTCATAGTAAAAGGAGGGGCACATTTCAGAGCATTGTGGGTAAATCACAGCAGCAACACCAGGTTACAGTATGCATGCATGATTTCATTCAGCTTACATTTTATGTATTAAGTTTAAAATGAATACTTCAGAATAAAAACTCTGCAGTAATTTTACAGGTATATTCAAACCGTATAGATATGTAGTCCTATGGCCGTACTAATAAGGTGTAAAATTGGTCATTTCCACAGTTGTTACTGGCTGATGTGTCTGTCTGTGTTTCAAACTCACCAAAGACAGTCCGCGCTGGCACAGACTCCCGGTTGAGCCAAAACGAAACCTGTGACAGGATTACAGTCATGAAGCAAGGCATGTAGGTCTGGATGACAAAGTAGCCGATCTTCCTCTTCAGGTAGAAGTGAGCCATCATCACGGTGTATTGGCCTGTAGGAAACAGCAGGACACAGGAGGAGGAAATGCTTTTAGTTTTGGGGAAAATGCAATCCCTACTCTGGATAATGAAGAAGATAGTATGCAGTAATACTGAAGGAAATGGTATTGGATGTAACGGTGGATGGAATATGTGATTTGATACTAAAACAAGCAAACAACAACTCTGTGTATCAGAAGTAGGGCTGGGCAATGCAGAGAAAATCAATAATCATCAGCAATGTGGATATAATAATAAACTATTCATGTACATAATTATCTGTTTGAATGCACCTTATTCTCTACCACACTATTTAAATTATACTCCCAACTGTATATATTTAGATATTTTTAGACTTGGTATATTTATCACTATACAGACTCTGCACACCCACATAAGCATTTATTTGTCTTCATGTATATAGCTAAATATCTTGACTTTTTCTTTTTAATTGTTTCTGTGCTGTATTTTTTTATAAGCTCTAATTTCGTATCACATTACTGTGGAATGACAAATAAAGAAATCTTGAACAGTCTAAGTTCAGAAAATGACATCACTTTACTGTAATTCAGCCTTTAAAACCAGGAAAAGACACGTATGCCATATTATGATATCCAAAATCTAAGATGATATCTAGTCTCATATCACGATATCAATATAATATTGATATATTACCCAGCTCTAAGTAGAAGACTACCTATTTGTATATTGACTACTTCCTTGTGGTATTAT
Organism: Etheostoma perlongum; assembly: GCA_026937815.1. Lineage (NCBI taxonomy): Eukaryota > Metazoa > Chordata > Actinopteri > Perciformes > Percidae > Etheostoma > Etheostoma perlongum. Next base: position 32,637,402 of record CM049379.1, read on the forward strand.
CATGACATCACAGACAGCGCAGCTAACCCCCAACAAATCTGACCTGGGAACTGAGAATGAACAGACTAAAAGCTATAGTACTAGTATTTGTCATTCACCTTCATTACCATGAACACAAGAACTGTTCATTTGGAGTCAATCCCACATCCACCGCCCTGCTGCTGTAAACCCTCACTAGAGCACCCAGTGTGTAATTATCCACAGATAATTACAAGATGTGCGCCTGTTGGAGGGAGCAGTACAGTGCTCCGACAGATAAGGGGAAAAAGAAAGTGTTAACACACTTTTGGTTTTTAATCTTATCATGGTATGTATTGACAACAACTAAAGAACATAGAATATCACCAGCTTTATCCCTAAAGAGAATATCCACTAGAATATAAACGAGCTGTTACAGTACAGTAACACTATACAACTGACCAGGTTAGTTTTTTTACTAGAACAAGTTTAACCCAGGACATTGACTTTTACTGCATGCTAACTTAGTACACAATATTTATAATTCAGTAAAATATACAGTATATTCTATCTGGATTATCATTTCATTTGAAAACAATACTGCTGACTTTCTATCTGACAATGTGGGCGGCAAGCTCTCTATTCTCTGCCAAACACAATATTTTTTCACCCATAAGATGTGTGTTGTAGTAGTAGTAATAGTAGTAGTAGTGGTAATAGTAGTAGTAGTGCCACGTGTCATTTTCTTTTTTAATGTTTTCTCATTTTAGGTTGTGACTAGTCCTGCACTGCCAGACCTATCTCCACAGCGCTGCCCCTCCACACATACACTCCAGCATAGGAGAACAACCCGTCTGGGTTGTTGGCATTTCTTTAAAATAGTCTTGGGAAGGAACTTGTTCTGGTGGAACATTTGCACCCTGCCAAAAAAAAAAGCCTCATAAAATATGAAATGAAGTTAACTGTTGACACAACACAGTAACGTGAGCTATTTAGATTAGCAGGATATTGGCATGCGTAGTTTGACTGCAGCAAAACTTCCAGCCATTTCCCGCGTGCAGTTTGTTAGCTCGGAGGTTGTGGTTGTTGTTTACCGAAGCGAAGGGAGTATAGAAGGCAACACAAAGAAAGTGAGAGGTGACGTCATCTGCCAGAACATCCAGCCGTACTACAGTACTACCCGCTAAACGAACCGTCTATCCAGACCTTTGTTACAGCTGCTGCTGGTATTACTACTGGTATTACTACAGAGGAACACTGCTGGTATTACTACTGGTATTACTGCAGAGGAACACTGCTGGTATTACTACTGGTATTACTACAGAGGAACACTGCTGGTATTACTACTGGTATTACTACAGAGGAACACTGCTGGTATTACTACTGGTATTACTACAGAGGAACACTGCTGGTATTACTACTGGTATTACTACAGAGGAACACTGCTGGTATTACTACTGGTATTACTACAGAGGAACACTGCTGGTATTACTACTGGTATTACTACAGAGGAACACTTGGTATTACTATTGGTATTACTACAGAGGAACACTTGGTATTACTATTGGTATTACTACAGAGGAACACTTGGTATTACTACTGGTATTACTACAGAGGAACACTTGGTATTACTACTGGTATTACTACAGAGGAACACTTGGTATTACTACTGGTATTACTACAGAGGAACACTGCTGGTATTACTACTGGTATTACTACAGAGGAACACTTGGTATTACTATTGGTATTACTACAGAGGAACACTTGGTATTACTACTGGTATTACTACAGAGGAACACTTGGTATTACTACTGGTATTACTACAGAGGAACACTTGGTATTACTGCTGGTATTACTACAGAGGAACACTTGGTATTACTGCTGGTATTACTACAGAGGAACACTTGGTATTACTATTGGTATTACTACAGAGGAACACTTGGTATTACTGCTGGTATTACTACAGAGGAACACTTGGTATTACTACTGGTATTACTACAGAGGAACACTGCTGGTAGAGGTTCATGGGGACGGAGACAGGTGACTGTCCCTACATTGAGTGTGTTCTCTATGATGACCATGATGATTAGGGTAACCTATTTGGTGTTTGTGAGCTTTTATGATCATTTTGTTTATGTCTGACCTGCTTTGGATGGGGATTTCTCTCTCTGACACTCCTTTAAAAGTCATTCCAGTATGCTTATTGTGCTTACAGTCATTTTCATCCCCTTTAATCATTGGGTGTTGTGTAGTCATCAGAGGCTGTGATTAAGGGCTGTATAAGTCAACTTTACTTGACAACCTCTAGGAAGGACTACTCTAAATATGAAAGTGTGAATAAAATCACTGTGGGGGGAATCATCATATCCTGTTAATCAACTGAAGATTTCATTTGAAGGATTTTTCTTTCTCAAAAATCCTTTCGGGCCATGGAGTCTGATGACTGCTGCTTTCTCCTGGCAAAATCGGATTTTTCTGTCTCACTAATCCCTTGTCACAATCTGCACCCTGTATATCTCTCTCTGTGTGTCTCTCTCTCTCTCTCTCTCTGTCTCTCTCTTTCTATGTGTGTGTGTGTGTGTGTATGTGTGCGCAGCAGGCAGGCCATCCCATTCTGTCAGGCCAGGCCACTCTTGATTGGGGACATACATCCTTGCCTGGCTGAGCTCGAACACTAAAACGGACCTGGATCAGCAGTGATTACGAGCAGGTGCACAGATGAGTGAGGCAGAGGGTGGTTGAGAGGGACTGGGAGAAAAGTTTGGATGGTCCGTGCAATGCGAAAAGCATCATGTCCTTAATGAAAAGGGCACCTGTGTTGCTCCGAGGACTACTAGCCAGCAGCCCTGCTCTGTGGTGGCACGACTGGGCAAACCCCACTCTGATCTGACTGCCTGCTGGGCTCGGAAGTGGATGGAAATCTCCAAGGCGTGAAAATGCAGTTGTGGTGGATTTTACTGTTTGGGTTTTGGAGTGTCTGCGGGGAACTGCCATTCATAGCGGAGAACAATGCAGTCATGTTGGTTAACTGGTGAGTACAGCTCTAAACCATCTGTTGAGCTTTGCCGCTCTCTATTTCGATCTGAAAGCGCTGATGTGTGTGATGTAGTGAAATTACAAGGTTTGTTGAGGGTTATTGATTCAATTCCTGTGTCTACATTTTCATCCTCTTTGGCTTAACCTGTGAGGTCAAAGGTCGCCTCTGCCCGGTGTGAGCGCTTTGCCGAGCTATTCTTGTCTTTTTAAAGAGGGTTTTCACCTCAGATTAGCCCTGCTAATTAAGACCATGCTGGCTCTGTGTGTCGGAGCCATGCGGGGTGGGGACAGTTACACAAAGACCGCAACCTGTGTGCTAATCTCAACTCCGTCTGGGTTTCTTCTTCTGCTGCTCAAAAAGCTCTGCAGCATACTTAAGAGTACACGTTGAGTACAATCTCCAGTGTTTTTCCCTGGCAGATATGCGATTAGGAAACTACCCCTGTATACATTCCGGCTATAGGAACACCCCCCTGTAATAAACCCACCAGTAACAAGCAGCAGAAATGTATTATCATACTTCTTTACATAACAGAATTAAGCAGATGCCGCTCGCCCGCCACCCCCAACGTGTCTCCGCCGCTGCAGCCAATCACTGAGCCGTGACGTCACTCAGTAAAAGCACAACTGCTGATGGGCCTGCATACGGATTAACCCTAGAGACCCAATGGCTCAGACCATGGATAAGTGATTTTTTTCCTCTTCTCTTGGCAGCCTCAGAGACAGCTGGCTATGTGTGGGAGGAATTTTCAAATCCTTGTAATTCATTCATTGTCTCTATCCAGCTTGATTGGAAATAAAAGAAAAGAAATTCTTCTCACAACATCTTTGGATGGCACCCCTGTAATAACACAGAGCTGAATAATAGGGTTGAAGTGGGGGCTTACCATGCCCGCTCCTGCCTGAAGCTTCTGGATGAATGCTGTTATACATATATATTCAAATAACTTAGTGATAAAAGATAATGGAGGCATGTCGCCACATAAATTCTAGCAAACGTATAGATGCTGGTGTGTATGATAGAACATCATCTTTTTATTTTAGACTGATTTTGGGCTTTTTTGACCTTTATTTGATAGAATAGCTGACTACAGAAATGGGCCGCGAGTCGGACTCTAACCCAGGCCACTGTGGTAAGGACTGAGCCTTAGTATATAGGGCGCATGCTCGATGAGCTAGGTGAGCTACCAAGTGCCTTGAATAGGTCGTCTTTAATCAGAGTACCTCGACTGGTGTAGATGTCCTCTGTCCCTGCAGTCTGACCAATCAGATGGTACTGGTTGAGCCGGGAGCCTTCCTCTGCCACCACCACTGACTTGGCTGCTCCCTGCGTCCACGTGTACACCACCTCCGAGACTGGATACGCATCTATGAAAACAAGACAGACAGATACAGGACAAACTGTTTAATATTCAACCAATTGAATATTGTTGATATGCAGTTTACAAAATGCACAATTCCAATTCAATAAGTAGTTCTTTTTTTTACATTCACTGGGTCCAACATGTCACATGGGAGGGTTTAATGTTTAATGCTTTTCTTCATCATATATGATGGGGATCTAAATATTTTCAGGTTTTTGGACTTTTTCTCTATTTTCTGACATTTTAGAGCAAGAAAGCTAGCAATGCTTTATTTATATATAGTGTGTATGTGTATGTATATATATATATATATATATATATATATATATATATATATATATATATATATATATATATATATATATATATATATATATATCTTGAAAGCAAGTTCCGCTTACTTGGCTATTCCCGGAGCTTTTGACTAGGACTGGGTAATATATTGATATTATATTGATATCGGTATAGAGCTCTACTTTCGACCGTACCTCACTGATGAACGCTTCAGGATAAGCTGAGCACCTTCCATTTTGAATATTTACATCTGATGTTATTATGAATTACATTCTTCTAGAAGGTTTATAAAATTGCACGTCTTGCTGATACATGAGCTGTTTCCTAAGGTTATTCACATGTACATATCAGATCAGAAGATCACGACATTGTTCATCAAATATCACCTAAAATGAAATATGGACATTAATCACAATCTTTAACTATTCCTAAAGCAGAAAGAGTTCATTCTGAAAGAAGAGCCTATCCAAGATGCTGATCCCCAAATAGCTCCTGATGTGTGTACGGTGAAAGTCACTTTAGATAAAAGCTTCTACCCGTGTAACGTAATGTCATGTTATGTGGTGGATCAAAACAAAATCATTTCCTGATTTCCATCACAAACTGAGCAGCATGTGCATACACACACAAGCCCGTACACAGTACACAGTGGCTGAAGGATAACTCCCCATAAGCCCGGAAGTGTGCATGTTCTATTATTTTCATGCTCTCTATCAGCTTTTGTTGTTACTTCCTCTCAAGCAAAGATACGTTTGAAGTCTGGTTTCAGGTACAGGTACTCCTAAATCCTAACACAGACTCACTGTTAAGCAGGTAAATTCACATCAGTTATTATCAGACCCAAAAGGAATCTGCTGATTATTTTTTACAGTTTTAGGTGGTGATGCAGAAGGAAATTCTGTGTAATTTGACATTCAGAGTTTAATTTGTTAAAATGTGTGGGAAATTCTGCGGAATTCTGCCTCCTCAGATTCCGCGCAAAGTCGCGAAGTGACGCATACTCAGCTCTCTACATCTTTACTCAACTCACATGACACTACATGTCAATTAATGCAACTGTAGCTTTTTTTTTAAACATGTTTTTACGTTGTTTGATGACAACAAAATAGTTTTGGAGTCCTTTGATAGGAATATATATATCAGGTTTTGGTTACACAGACAATACCGACTAAAAACCTCCAGGCAGTGTTTTTTGGTGGTGTCAGCACAGTACATACAGTAGGAGAGCAGAACTGTGTCTTACAGACCAGGATTAGCTTCTGGATCTTCAGAAACATCAGTCAGATCCTGAAAAATGTTTACACGTTGGGTCCTCGGCTTCTGAGCCTCTGGAATACCTATTCATGAACCGCTAGGGATTTTCACCATTCACACCTGGACTACATTCTGGAACATTTCCATCTAGCGCCTTTATACACATGCGTTGTCAATGACGGACGGATAGTCCAGCAGCCCAAAAACTCAACAGAAGAAAGAAGGTTGGTTGAATGTACGTGGTGGAAGACGTCTCTTATTATTTTATTATCATCAGGAACATGGCGGTCGACAAGCTGTTTTTGTTCCGCTGCCTATGTCCTGTGATGTTTTTTAATATTCAACAAGTTTGCTTGTTAGTTATTAAGTCAGCCACAAAAAATATTGCCACAGAAATGCAAAAGCATTTTAATTTGTCACTATAAAAAGTCGTGGATTCAACATCAACGCAGTCTTGTGCTGGGTTTGCCCGCTCCATGTGAAAGCTTTAACCTTTAAATGCCCTTCCCTGATATGTTACTGCTGTCTTTCACAACACTTCCCTACCTGCATTTACCTCCAAATGTTACTAGGTGTTGAGGTGAGAAGTTGGCGGTACAGAGTTCCCTGAATGTGTGTCCCTGCTTTCATACACACATGACCCCTCCAGAACGTTTTAGGGATAGACTGCATGTGTAAAGGAGAAGTTAGATCTTACCAGCTAAGAAATGTGGCCTGGCTGTGAACTTTCACCCACTTTGCTTCATTACACAGAGATTAACTTGGTGTCACTAACTGATGTAATCAGTTTGAGTGTTTTACACTTTATGTTAATGGAACAATATAATGTGTGAATGTTGCCACAGTGGTGAGATATTGCCTTAGATTCGCTCACAGGGTTGACCTTTTAGCTCTGGAATTAGTATTTTAGTCGCTTGTTTGTGGTTGTATATGAAGCACGGCTAATGGTAAGCCTTGAATTCCAATTTCAAAAACATAAATTTTGTCATTCATACAGAAGTTCATGTTGAAAACTAGCTCTGGAAAATGAAAGACCCTCTCATTTGCTCAAACTGTACTGTACTACAAACCACACACATACTGTAGATGCACTAAATCTGTGTGTGTGTGTCTCTCTCTCTCTCTTTCTCTCAATCGTAATGCTGTGCAGAGTCCAATCTAACAGTATTGCATTAATCCAGCAATGTGGTGTTAGACGACAGCAATTTAGAAAACCCCGTCAACCAGTCTGTGGATTATCGTCTGCATTGTCTCAAAAACGTCTTCATAGAACTGCGTTACATGAGCAGCTGAATTTATTTTCTCTAAGAAGTACACTTTACTTTGATGGATGTATGGCAAAACAAATCACTGACTATTAATTATCTTCCACTTATAATGATTTTGTCCAAATTTGAACAGTCACGAGAGTTTTGTCTGTAGACTGCATCTTGTACATATACAGTAAAGATAAAAGGTACATTAATTGCTTTAAATGAAAGGTATGAAATCCTAAAAATCCTGTGTAATCTGGGTTATATAGTTTGGGTACGTGTGGCACGCTGCATTCTGGACAAAATGGTTTATTAAATGAAATGAAATCAAAGGAATAATAATGACTTTAGTTATAAGGATGAGAAAGCATAAAAATGACCTCATTTTAGAGCTACTTGAAATAGTTGAATATATTGCTGATTCTAATGTCTAAAAAGAAATCTATTAGGACAAAAACAACTGCAAAACATCTGGCAGTACTTTAGTAGGCCCCTCCAACCTCAGATGTATTGTTAGGTTGAAGAAGAAACCCAACATTTACATCAGTCAAGTCTTTTATTAGATCAAGTAACTGCAGCTGTGTATTGGAACTAAAAGCAACACCTGTGGGCTGTATGACGAAGAGGAGCACTAACTGCAGATAGAGACTCAAACAGCTTCAGCTCAGGTCAATGGAGAACTGTCTCTTTAAAGCATCTGAGAGGGGGTGCCTGGGATCCCAACCACATCCCTATGGTACAGTACGTTAGTGGGCTGATGTTATACGATCAATCCTATCAAAATTAGCAGTATGACCACAAAAGAATTCACCATTATCTGCTACTATAGCATCTTTTGTAACTTGAAGTATACCAGGCTCTGTGTTATGTGGAATTCAAGTTGTGCTCTTTAATGAATTAACTGATTGTAAACCACTTTCTCTAATATTTCAGACAGAAATGACAGTGTGAAAACAAAAAGAGATTTAAAAAAGGCATGAAGCATTTGCACTGATAAGAAGTAAGACAATATTAGGATTTACAGTAAACATATTTGTTGTTATATGTTATACTGTGCTGGAAGAGCAGTCATAAACAGCAGTACAGGCAGAAACACATTGCAAGTGTCTCCAAACAAAGCAATGTGAACTACAGTATATCGTAGATATCAAAGAAATGGGAAAAAGTTCAGTGATGGTTGGTAACGACTGTTCTTTCTTCCCTTTTATTATTTACCACTCCAATACTGTATCCTCATTGTATTTCTGTTTGTTTTATCCTAACTAATCTGTCACACATAACATATCTGGTGTCAGTATAGAGTAGTAGCATGTTTTGAGTTTGAGGGAGGCTGATGTCTGTGATACGTAAATACATGTTCATGGGTGAAAAAAAACTTAATTGGCCATTTTTTTAACTGGACAGACAGTCCTAGGAGTGAGAGAGAGCAGCTGTGGTCGAGCGAGCTAGAAAGTAAATGAAGAGAGGGAGCACCGAACAACTCAGTGGAATCAAAGTAACACGTTATTTTCTGATTGTTTCACATCAGTTACGTTCTAAAGCACAAATAAAAAAAACACACTTTTGCAGAAATGTGCAGCATTTTATGCAAATGCACAGCTTTATCCTGTTATTGGCTGGGGGTTACACACCCACGTGGGACGCCCATAAACGTCCCGCACACAGAAAAATGAAAAGAAAAGAGAAAATACCGACAGAGGGCAGAATACAGACACACACACTTGATTGAGAGGGATTACTTTTGCATTGTTTTTTACTAAAATACTGCATATTATACTTTTAACAGACAGATATGAGAGTGGTATTGATTTTTTTTTGTTTAACTTGTTTAACCAGAACAAAAATAAGAGAGAGAACCATACAGACATTCACAAAGGAGAGGTTTAGAGAAATTAAATGGGGGCAAGTGACATTAGAATAGTAAAGCAGAAGTAGACAACTGAAAAGACTTTAAAGTAAATGTGAATGTACTGTATACCAACATGGCACCTCTACATGAGAGCTACTGCCAGAGATAAAATAGAAACAAGTGATTTTAACAATTGTAAAACACAGTTACTTACACCTAGCTGGAGTACCATATGTGGCTTTAGCTTCACGCCAACACAGCAAATAGCAAATATATATTTAGTTTTAATGTGTTTACATCATCCAAATATTTTCTATCCAGTTTACACTTCCTTTAAATTGTTACAACTGTATAGCGTCAGCAACAGTTTGAAGCTGCAGTGAAAGGAACAGGAGGCAGAGGATGAGACTGACAGTAAGGTCAGTCCACAGGAAGTGATTAACACAACGGCAAAGGCCAGGTCTCCTGTAGCTGTGAAAGCCTTCAGCTCATCGTGAGTCCACTAGGTCAGAGGATTAGCTGGGGTTAATGGAGTCAGAGAAAACCGGATAGACTGCACCATGGTCACTTTTACAGTTTAGAACCTAACACAGGCTGTATATGTACTGTGACATTAGCTAGTTGTATACAGTCTATGGGTATAGTCCACTTTGCCACCTCTGTTTTAATAGATAAAGTATCACAGCTCAAGATGAAAATACAGCGCCAACCTCTAAAACCTAATAGTGACAAATGCTGAGAACATTCCATGAGTCCTTTTGTACTTCTGAAAAGCGTTGTGTGCTTTTTACTTATTTTTGAGTATTTACATGTATCCATTTAATCGTGTATCCATTAGCAATCACGTTAAGTTAAGTATATCGCCTATGATGGTTTTTAGCTTTGTGATGAACAGTTTCCAGGTTTCTATCTAAATGTAGCACGCATTTAAAAAAAAAAAAAAAATTATTGCCGTTTCCATCTATGTTTGATGATGAACATGTTAAGTTCTGTTTCCATTGCCAGATATTGCTTTTATAGATAGACCTTTCTGTTCTACCTCTGCCAAGTGTAAAACTGTTTTCTTTTTTTGTTGAATATATAAATATATACATTGAAAATATATATATATATATATATATATATATATATATGTATGTATGTATGTGTATATGTATGAGCTACTGCTTACATTTGCCCATGCAGAGATAAATAAAGTGAACTGAAGTCAATTTAATCACAGTTACACTGAATCTACAGGGCCGCAGATAAAACATCTGTGTTTAAACCTCATATAATTAATACAATCATGTGTTGACGTTCTAGAAACACTGAGAAGTTAATTGACATCAGATGGCTTGCAATCAAGTACACAGGCCAATGCAGTCTCAGTTATTTGCTGTGATTGTCTCATGTGGGGGTGACCAAAGCAGGCGTAGGAGTAGCTAAATGACACTGAGGGGAGCCTGCAGCACCCTGTGACTCTGCATCAGAGCCCGGAGAGTGTTGAGGCTGGAGATTACCCTCCACACCTTAGTGGTAGGGAAGACCTCAAATGTTAATCTTAAGCTTACACAACAGGTGATCCCCAGATATTTCTGTACCACTGGAGCTATGTAAGGCAACCTAACTAGCTTAGAAGCCGTGGGACACAAGTCACAAGTTTGGTTTAGCTGTGCAAGGTGTTGGATTGGCTTTTTAAACACTACCTTAGTAATAAATGTGTGTGTGTGTGTGTGTGTGTGTGTGTGTGTAGGGTAGGGTATGCAGGGATGTCAGACTGGGGGTGGGGGTACCCAAAACAAATGCTAGAATGAAATGCTGTAGATGCTGGGAGGGACCTTTTTAGAGAATTTCTTTCTACAGGGCCCAGAATTTGTGCGTGCGTGCGCGCCCCCAGCTTTTCCACTTTGTGTGGTTGAAATATTTCCCATTAAATGTAGCTGAGGCAGTGAAGGATGCAGGAGAGCAGCAGTGACATGTTGATTAATGGCTTAATCAGGACAAGTGTGTCAGTGGCTACATGACTATATCCTGCACTGCCACAACAATAGCTTTCCACCGGAGGGACACAGGCTGTCAAACACAGGCCGGTACATCCATCCCGATATACCCTGCATGGATAAAAACTCTAAAACTAATGTCATGTCCATTCAACAGCACGCGCCACTTTTCTCACTAGTGACCTTGTGTATTTTAGGAAAGGTTTGGTGGTAACACTTTTAGTGTGTTACCGATGTCTAGGTTGTGATCATCAAACATTTCAACTGTAGCTTTTCCTGCATTATTTAATGTTACTCGCTGTGTGCGTTTGCTTAAAGGCGTGTTTACTCACAGCTTCCAAATTTAAGGGGACAAGCATGGGCGTCCATCGGGAAATCCTCGAGTTGCATGGGGCATTCTGCTGATATCGTCAGTCTGAAAGAAGAAGTGTGTAAGTCAGAGAGCAAATTGACTGTGTGAAATGAGACATCATCATCATCATCATCACAGTGATCATCATTTTCACAAATGAACATACTCTCTTATTATGAATAATTTGTGTCATTTAGGCTGTGCTTAATTGTGTATACAGCCATTACCCAATGAAAATCATAGTCTGTCTTCATTATTGTCTCAGATAGTTAACAGCAGAGTAAAATTTAATTTTCCCAGCACGGAGCAATAGGCAACTGAGCCACCAGAGGGACCCGTGATCATATCTTTTCTAGGAAAAATGATGCAACAGTGTGTGCCAAAATGAGCTCGAGAATTATTTGAAAGCAATTGAGGGTTATTTCATGGAGTAATGCTGCCACCTGTCTGTGGAATTGCAGAACAAAAAGCATGAATAAAGCTTTATTGGAAACAAAACAATACAAATGAGCTCATCTAGTGAGTATAATGCATGAAGACTACCTGAATTCACAGAAGTCAGTGAACGCCACAGCCTTGTCTACTGCTGCCCTCTGCTGGCCACACGTAGGACAGCCAGACTCCAGCTGTGCAGCCAAATAGTGTTCAAACTAACAACACATACAGTATTTCAAATTTTAGTTGGCATCTGAAGATTTACCACAGTACCAAATATACCTGGCTGGATTTTTTGAAAATTGGCATAAAATGATGCACCCATGAGGTCATTTATAATATTTCTATGTGATAAAATGGTGCAACCATGAAAAAGTGTTTTAATATTGTACTTAGTGTAAACATTTATAGCTTCAGAGTAGAGTTGGACCGAGCGTATTCATCACACTGTGTGCAGTGTGCATTTTTAGCCAGGTGGAACTAAAGGGTAAGGGGTTAATCTACCGTAGTGTATAATACGATAATATGATTATCACATAATATAATATAATAGAACAATACTTTTATTAGGTACCACTTAGGAGTATTTGCCTAATGTATTCTTTCACTTTTGATTCTTTATATTTTGAATGAAGGATCTGAGTACTTCTAATACCACAATACCACAATACCTCACACTATATTATACTGATGCAATACATACAGTACATACAATCAGAATTTCAATATATTAAAGGTTGTCTGCTGTCACAGCTGTAAAAATATTTTAAAAAAATATATGACCCACATCAACATTCAGGACACGTCATACACCACTCTCCTGTAGTAGTGAGAGGGAGTAGAAATACTGATGAGTCTGGAATTCACTGCATCATACTGAACACTGTATATTATAAACATATATATTATACTGTATAATCAGATGTTTCAGTGGGTCTGTTACAGCATACATCACTCCCTAGTGGGCTATTATGCAATGTGTGTGTTTGTACGTTGCAAACAAAGCATCCCTCTGTGATTTATTATTTAAGTCCCCATTCAATAATATAACACAATCGGAAATGATCAGTCAGTACTTGATTAATCCACAGAAAATAATTTCCAACTATTTTGATAATCAATCTTTTATTTATTTATTCTTTTTCAAATAAAAAAGCCAAAGATCCTCAGTTGGGAGGAGTTGCTGCGTTCACTAAATGTCTTTGGTTTTTGGACTGTTGGTTAAATAACAAGCAGGTATTTATCACTAGTTTCTGATATTTTATAGCAAAAAGTTAGCAAGATAGTCTCTTTATTTTAGTAACAACAAAAGCCATTGCTGTTCTCTGCTTCGGTTGTGTTGTCAGTAGTTTTTGTGGTAGAGTAGAGTATATTTATTTGAGATGAGTTACTAACCTAAAGTGTGTATTATCTACAAGATGGAAAGCTTAGCCTAGCTTTGGGTAGCTGATATTTTTCTGAGCATGACTAATATCTAAGAAAGGTCTTTGATGGCTTTGATTAGTGATAATATCAATCAATCAAATATATGGGCACTGGCTCCTTAATAAATCATTATGGCCAACAGTGCAGATGAATTACCAAATGAAACAGAAAAGCTAAATCACTACCATCACTGTTATTTCACACAGGTATATCTTATGTTTTTAGATTAATAGGAAGTGTTGTGATCTATAATAAATATGTACTGTACTGTAAGGCATGCACTGCCTGGATTGAAACTGTGTCTTCTCTCTGAGAGATATTTTCATGGTACGCTAGCTAGGGCACACTGCTTGTTCTGTGAACAACCAATATGTGAGAGTAATGCAGGCGTAAAACCTTTCTCTAATAATCTGTTCCCAGAACACCGACGACTTAATGGCCATTGTGAAGCCGTTACTAATGGCTTGTAGTATTAGCAATTGTGCTGTAGATTTCAAGCAATTTTAAAGTCAGTGGATCAATAGTCATTTTTTGACATGCCCTCCACGTCCATTTCCTCCAATTTCCTTTGTTAATATTTGATTCGGAGGATTTATTGTCCTGATAAGACAAAGCAAAGGCATGAAAGTGGATGTAAATGGATGTTTCTATCTCGGATATTATATTTCTTTCTAAAGTATCAACAGTAATGTGTTGCTCTCACCCATAAATCTGCTAATTAATCAACTAATAATGAATGGGTCAGCTCTTAAGTGACTTTTTAATAACATAAAATGCCACTTTACACAAGTCCATAGCAGCTCATACACCTCATATGAAGTGTTAGAGCAGTAATAAGCAGAATAGCCCATGCTGGTTTCTGTGATGTGGAGACACAGTAATTGGTGGAGGAGGGGTGGAAGACCCAGTCCCCTGTGTCGGAGCACTGGGTCATGTTCCTCTGACCTCCAGTGTCCAGTATGAGGACAACATGATGACGCATCGATGCACCACTGAGACATGGAGTATGAGTGTGTGGGCTGTATTAGTGCAGCAGGGGTCTTAAAACCAAACAAGTATTCCAGCTGATGAAAGTTTTTAGTCTTTGCACCACATTTCTAAACCACAATCGCCAGCTCTTATGATTCAATGTTTTATGCCTACCGTACACTAGAAGACTCTGAAAAGCCTTTGAAAAAGACTAAAGTCTGACACCAGCTCACTGCTAAAGACAATCTGACATAATGTCACAGAGTTTTAGTCACAGACTATAAGATTTCACCACCAAGACTTATGAATTACGATAATGTCAGAAATATTTGATTTTGTTGGAACGTCACTGGTCAAGACGGAGAAAAAGACTGACTTAATACAGCTGGGACTGAGTTCATTGACCACCTTACACCTTAGACCAGGGAAGCGCGCACCAAGTCTAGCAAGATCGTCATGATTTCCTTCTGGAATACTGGAAATTTATCTGCAACAGAGGAATCCCTTGAAAGGTCATGTGGTGTAAGGTCGGTGTAAAGTCGTTAAAAGGATAAAAGTGTAACCATGGGAGGGTTTACCTCATGGTGTAGAGCAGAGTCCCGTCATCTTTCAGCCGCAGTAGCTTGTTAGGTGTAGTCATGTTGTGTGCGATGGATTTCTTCCCGTTGAGGAAGAAGGTGTCCGGAGTCCAGATGTTACTGGCCAGGAGATTATTCAGGGGAAGCATCTCCATTGGGCCTTTAAAACAAAGTCTTTCATCTTTCCAGCTTTGACGGAAGAACACGTCAATAGTGTATTCCTACAGAACAAAATTACACAATTAACACAGGTTGAAATTAAAACAAACATCAATTGATTAGCCAAGTAAATACTGTGCATGGATATGGAGAGTAGTGTCATGAAGCTACAAAGCCATTTGTGTACACGGAGCCTCATTTAAAGGTGCCCTGCCACCTGTACTTCATGACTTTGTGGTAATGTCTGAAGTCCTACCATGGACTCTGTAGCTTGGTTACCGTGGTTACCTTGTTTCAAGTCATTCTAGCGTGGTACAGAAAGCCTGCAGGAAGACTCCGCTTCATTTGGGTTAGTTCTCATTAAAATTCAACCAGCTAAGCTGCTGGACTCTGATTGGCTAACCGCTAGCCAATGAGAGCCTGGCTATCAGCATCCTTTACCCAGCTTATGAATATTAATGAGCTCTGACTGACATTTAACCAACATTGACCAATTAAATGTGTGCAACCTGAATCAATAATTTTTTTAAATTCTGAAACTTGAATTTTGGGATCTGAATTTGTGACCACTGGATATTCAAATACCGTTTTTGAAATTGCAAATCAAGAAATTTCATATTTTAATTTAAAAGAGGTGAATTCAGAAACATTCAGATGCATGGTTTTCCAGAAAAATATTTTAATTTTAAGTATTCAGTGGTGGTTCAAATTCAAATACTTCCATAGAGTTGTATTATTATATTTAGTAAGAATGTAACTTAATAAAAGGAGCTTCTTACCATTTCAGTGTCAGAGACTGGACCAAAGCTTGTGACAAAGATGTTGGTCTTGATCTCTGTCACCTTCTCTGTAAGAATAGAAAGAAAACTGTGAGTCTTAACATTCATATATTGATTAGTGCATGCATTATTATTCAGAAACTATTCTAAATATGAAGGCCTAAGGTAGGTTTTTGTTTTCTGTGACATTACATACATTAAATGAGAATAATAAACCAACTTCCCTAACCCTGATCTTGGTTTAGGTTGTTGCAGTATCTACTGTATATGCAGTATCATTCAAATAGATACTTTTACTAGCAAATTCTACAGTGTTGGGTTTGTCCCCACAACTGTCAAACTTCGGGTTGTTTGGTGAAGGTTGGAAGTGATAAACCTACTCAACTGTTGGTTCCATCCTTCAAAAATATCTCCAAATAATGTGTACTAGTTGGTAATAGGGGCTGAAGGTTGTTTAACACATTGCAACTTCAATGCTCAGTTTTTATTATACTTTTATATTTTTTTTCATGAAATATTATACCACACACTTGAAACTGTCCCAATCAACGCAGCACTTGTGAAAGTAGCAGTGTGAAAAAAGGAATAACACTGTGCCACTTTAGGCTGTACTGTGTGATAAATCCAATGAGAGTGATGGTAGGTTCAGTTACAGATGTACTGTACAAGGATTGCTGTCCTCTGCAACCGTTTACCTTCTACAGAGTGATTATCACTCCTTCCACCAATAAAAGAGATGCTGGATGTGTGGACCGGTCGGTTTGAGAACAAAAGAATTACTAATTCAAAAGAAACCATCACTTCTGGTCAGGTTAAGGTTAGTTACACACAGCGAGAATGAGCACTAGCTCACAATATTTGGTCGGAGGTAGAAGTTGTCCATGCATGGCTCAATCCTTTTTTTTAAATTAATTACATATTATTACAGTTTTATTAAAGCCCCTGTATGTAAGGTTTGAAATGTTTTGACTTTGGCGACTCCTGCTGGTCTCATATTATAAAGACACTGTGGCGTTCCTTGTGTTTTGAGGAATCAATATAAAAGCACAGGTCTTTTTTTATTCAATTTGTTGAAGTACATATTGGAACTTTTTAAGGTTCCGTAACTTACCAACCTTATTTTAGGATTAGGCATGTGTTGGTAGCTATTTAAGAGAATCCTGATTTTGCTGTAACTTTATTTAGTATTCCCTGGCACACAGATGTACGCAGCATGTTCCAAACAGCCTTGACACCCTGACGCTGTTAGAGCAGCTTAGTCCCCCCCGGGACAAACACCTGCAGGACCAGCACGACACAGTGTTTGCACTACCTTAAAGTACATTTGTACTAATATAGGGCTGATATATTGTTCATGACACACACATATTTAATAGTGCTGCTCTGTAATGATCTAAACACTGTACTGTTTCATAAAACAATGTAACAGCATTCAGTGGTGGAAGAAGTGTTCAGGTCCTTTACTAATGTAAAAGTATGAATACTACAATGTACAAATACTTTCTTACAAGTAAAGTTCCTGCACTGAAAATGTAACTTAAGTAAAAGTATGTAAGTATCATCAGGACAATGTACTAAAGTAATAAAAGTACAAGTACTCAATGCAGAAAGATCATCGCATTTTAGAAAGTGGTAACAATCCAAACCGTTCTGTCAATCAACGCAGTGATTAATCATTTCAGATGGACTTGTAAGCCTTTATATTGATGGGAAGTTTCATTTTTAATAAAAAAAAACTAAAAGCTAGAGCTGTCAGATTGATGTAGTGAAGTAAAAAGTTCAATATTTCTCTCTGAAATGTAGCGGAGTAGAAGTAGAAAGTGACATGAAAAGAAAAGACTCAACATTTAGTAAATGTACATAGTTCCATTCCACCAGTGTTCTCATTAGACCATGTTCTGTGTCTTAGCATCCCTCATCCCCATAATACCAATGGGGCTGCTTTTTATGACAGGAATATTGGCTTTCTCAAGGTCACGCCAGCGTACTATCTGTTTCAGCGTGTTTCCATTGCCATTAAATCATACTTATAGGAGACGTTAACAGCTGATCATGCCTCTTTGTCAAAGACTTCATGAATGCAGACACATTTTCCATGTCTGGAATGAGCAGAAGAGAGATGGTGCATAGTTCTCTGTGTGGATTGAAGGGCTGTAATCTTTCATGCAGAGGCTGAACAACATGGTTTTCTTTCATCTGTATCCAAAAGGACAGAGCTTTCTGTATTGGGTGTTATTAAAAAAGAGACCCACTCAAGACTATTTCATTATGATATATTCAGTTCTCATTAATGCTATAATATATTGAAATACCCACTTGCGCAATAAACGCATCGCAAAAGAAACTCAGAGATGTTTTTGTGTTAAAATTCAACTGCACTTTAAAATGGAATTATCATTCTTTTTTAGGGGTTCCTTACATATTGAATCCAATGTTCATTGTGGTCAATAAAAGAATATTGGAAATGTTTTCCTTTCTTTTGTTACATTTTAGCAGAATATTGAACCAGCAGAAATGCAGACCTGAATATATCTGATATGTGTTGATTTATCACAAGTAATACCGTTATCGCGATATTCAACATTATCGTATACTTTCCTCACATTGTGCAGTCCTAGTTCTCACCTAGCAAATGTGTGACTGTTTTAATTATGGCAGAGGTGTTGGGCTTTGTATATCCAATTAGCCGCCTACCTCCCAGTCCAGGGCGGAGCCTGTTGTCATAGCCATCCAGCAGTCCGTCCAGGATGCGTGTGAAGATGGTAATGTTGTCATTTAATTCTGCCTCTTTGGGAGTTCCGGTTACATCCTGGGAGAGGCTGGATGGAAGTGCATCAGAGAAACTAATTAGAAAGACACAACTCTTTAAATCAGAGATAACCTAAAATAATCTACTCTAAGGTACTTTCAAAACTTTAAAACGCTATGTGTATTCACTAAGAGATGAATTCTTCAAAATGTGCTTTCATGTTGTCCTCCAAGAGTCAGTTCCTTACCTCGGACGGCAGGTGATGCTCACAAGCAAGACACAGACCCACAGACGTCTCATTGCAAAGCTGTGGCACATTCCATCGTCCATTCCTGAAACAAGACATGCTCACTTGTTTAAAACTACAATACCTTGCCAGCTCTGTTGACTGGCTGCTTTAAACTCAAATTAAAACAGTAGTAACAGAATTTAACTCCATAATGATGAACTGAACAGTTTCTAGTCTAGTAGTTTCACTGTGAAAACAAACTAAATAATAAATATCAAACCATATTATTAAAGATTTTCTTGCAGGTATTAACTGGCAGCTAGTATCTGACCCTCACTGCATGCATGTGGGTGTAAAGTGACCCGTAAATGTTTATCAGGCGCACACATTTATTCAGTACTACATCACAGAAGCACAGCAATGTGCTGACACTTTCACCCAATGCAGCAATCTCCATGCACCCAAATGTTTACATATTACAATCTGGCTTTTCTAAATACTACAGGACAACATCTGTACAGCTGTTAGTTGATGTCTAAATAATTATAATTAGAAAAAGAAAACGTGATGATGCAAAGTTCCTGTTTCTTCGATCTACAAACAGCGTGGTCTTTCTTTGTTGGACCCTTGTCCCGTAGCCCCCCACCCAATGCAGGAGCCTCTGTTCAATTTCACTAATTCATTCTATAAGTTGATGACTAGTGAAAGGACAAAGGCTGAGCTGTGCTGTATTGTGACCCACCAATGGATATCCACTCATAACTAAAGGTGTAACGACTCTACCTGTATCTACACGCGCACAGCTGGAATCCCGCATTCCTTTCTGCACCGCAGCTGGACTCTTCACGTTCAGCATGAAGCCCCTCAGTGTTGCTGTGACTGTACGCACCTTCCACTGCACCCCCCTCATTCACGACTCACCCATGCACTCACATCCCTACCTTCAGTGGGAGGGAAAGTGTCAATGCCTCTCTCTCTCTCCGGCTTTCATCACCCCCGTCCACGGTTCTCTATCAGCCTAACCCGGTGCAGGTCCCCTTCCAGCTGCAGCGGCAGACCCCCCCCCCCGTACACTACTGTAGCCTATTCTTCTCCCATGCCCACACGTCCCGCTACATCTCCTACTGTACGCTGGCCTGTAACAACGCTGCTGCACCGGCGCGGAGCCGCAGTTTCCGACGCTTACCACACAAGACGATGCGCAGTCAAAGTTCTCCCAGCTCCTAGATAGGCTGGAGCCTGGATCTCACACGCAGATTGCACTGTTTAGTATTTGGCATCAATTCCGATGAACGTCACCTCCATCGGCGCACAATAATTGCATATCGGAGAGGGAGACAGAGAAGAAGGAGGTGGGGGGAAAGAAAGAAAGATGTGGACTAATTCCACTGTCAGCGAGGTTTTATTTTCGCCCCACGGCGATTAAAGGGTTGGCAGCGAAAATGTAAAGGCTTCCCAACACTTCTGCTGACTGACCATCCTTTTTAGTTTGGGTCTCCGAGGAGCCGCGAGCACACAGCGAGCTCTGCGAAAAAATCCAATACTGTATCCAAAGGCAAAGCAATGCAAATAGACTTTGGTCTAAAGAGACGAGCAGTGCGGCCAGGGAAGCAGGAGGATGTATGGCCAGGGAGCGGGGAGAGATGGAGAGGCAGATAGGGGAGGGGGAGGAGAGAGAGAAAAGGAAAGAATAAAAGGATAAAATATCAATGACAAACCATCAGAGGGACAAACGTCGTAAATGCTTGATCTCATGATACTTTATCAGCCAAACAGTCTCAGTCTATAGGATGGGTAATGTGACAATCTTGAGTTCAACAGAAATACAGCCACTACAGTTATGCAGTGGGCTTCTTACTTTTTATCTTTAACTGTGTTTCAGGTTGTAAATGGCATGCGATGGTGCTGTATAAAACTTGTTCTGCCAACATGTGCAGTCAAGACAAGACTACAGGGCTGCACCACATGAGGAACATTTGTGTTTTGAGTATCACAATACTGATATTACTTGGGATAAATGAACAGATATTAAAGTGTACTCAGTTCTGCATCTCTGCTGCTGACAGTATTCTGTTAAAATACAACTAAGTGATTGTTGAATTGAAAAAGAAGTGAAAGGAAAACATTTCCAACTGTCTTTTATTGAACAAATTGAACATTGATTTGAATATAAAAGGCAGCACTACAAAAAAGAAATGACACAGTTACACTTTAAAATGCACTTTTCTCTTGATATTTACTTCAGTAGAAAACTATCACAATTATCACAAAGAAAGATATGTTGTTGAGTCGCCTTTCCTATTGCCCAAGTTGATATCGCAATGACGATTTAAAAAAACAATCTATGGCACAGCCCTGTGTAGAGAGTAGGTATGCATTGATAAAATATGTCAGATTGCTGGTCTTTTTTAAAGGGAATTCCAGTATGTGACCAATCCCCATTACAGTATATGCACGTTTCTGTCATGCTCCATGTATTTGCTGTGCTGAGCTCCTACTGCATCAACTGTCTTTGTGACATGTATTTGAGTTGAGTGTGATGTCAGCCCTGAGGTCACAATATGGTGAAAATGTAACTCCGACAACTGACAAAGCAATAGTAATTAAACAGGCACAAACCTAAAAATGATGTACAGCTACACCCTTGTAGTAAATCACACCGCATTGATTCCAATGAGTCCAATGCAGTGAGTGTTGTTATGGATCTTGGATTTTCAACAAAGAGGAGCCTGGGGTCAGATTGTTTTCTGCAGATATCCAGATTTTAGGTACAGGAATTGGTATTGTGAGAGAAAAGGTTTAAATCCCTTGTAGTGTTTCCTTTTGTAAACGTACTTTTTATATCCTTCATCTATTTTTTTTCACTTGTCGTAGTGCAGCCCATTGTAGGCCTGACTTATGTGGGACACAGGTCCAGATTTATTTTTTTTCTTGGATAATGGTCCAGATTGCAGGAGGAGACAATATGTCACACACGTCTCCCAGCAGCACAAATAGAACTCCACAGAATATTTTATCATCCTACATTCGTCTCCACCGGGGGGTCAACTCACTCACAACTGAGTCAGTAATAGAGGTGGATTTGTTTTAAGATCTTAAAGACGAGAACAAGTCTTTAGAAATGTGGACTCTGCGTGAAAGCCTTCTGGTACTTCTGTTTCCTGACAGTGTGGTTTCAGAACTGGGTTCAGAAACAAATCTTTAGCTGGTACATGGAAAAAAGCCAGAGTCAGGCAGAGTCAGCACTGTTTGGACACAGAAAGTAATTCCTTCTTCTTTTGTATTTACAGGAACGCTGTCGATGGGAACAAAAAGCTGTACACCGTCTATGATACCAGGTAAGAATCACTCCCTAAAACAAGTCCTAGAAAAGAGTAGAAAGAGTGTTAATTCTGAAATGCAGCAAAAGATCCGAGTCTATCTCTATGGGATAATGTTGTTGGGAAGAGTCCAGTTCAGACACACACTCATTCCCTGCAGTGATATTGAACTTCTTTCACTACGGCAAATACTCTAGCAAAGTGCTCGGACTGAGAAAAAGTATACCATAGCATTCTCATAAAATCTGCACAGGAACAACTTAAATTGAGTGAAACAAAAGTATTTCACACCTTATCCAAAGATTAATTCTCACTTTGAAAATGAATAGGCTACTATACAATACTACATTACACTACGCTATGCTACAGGAAAACAGGTAGCCTGTTGTGCATTTATATTTAAAACCCCTTTTGCCTCTCTTCCACTGATCTTTGCCATTTCTTAAATCCGACAACATTTCAACAGTGACCAGATTCTCTACATCCCTATAGCCTACATCACACCTGGGCTCTTCCAGACCAAAGAAAATATGTAGGCTACAATTTCTTGAAGAGGATTCAAAGTGAGCCTGAGGAAGGTTAAGTGTTGCTAACGTTGTGTAACCCCACAGTAGTAATGCAGTGGGGAAGAGGACAGTCAGCAAGGGTTCAATAATGTCCTCTGTACTGTACAAAAGAGCACTAGCAAAGGTTAGCTAACGTTAGCCAACATAAGCTAACCTTAGGCTACCTAATACAATACGAAAAACTTTATTGTCCAGGAATGTGAAAAAGCTTCTTTGGTTTCACCATAAATTCAAGAACAGGACGTTACAAACAATACCTAGCCAAGGTGGCACACGGACTAAAAAACAGACAATACATTTCCTAGAAAGCGACTTTAAGGGTTACATTTACATCTACAGTCCCACTTTAAGACATTCAGTGTTGTTGCATTCCTGTAGTAGTAGTTTTCCTATAAGCAGTAGGCTAAATAAAAAAAACATGCTTCATTTTTAAAAAAAACTTTTTGTCACACCTGAGTGTGAGTCAACCATCACGTGACAACCAGAGAGACGCGGGGGCTGCTTGAGTGCCCCTCGGTCGGTGTCACATTCAAATAAAACATGGAGGTGTGCCACTCATTTTGGTGAAGGTGTCAGCCCTCCTACCTCACCCCAACCCCCCCCACCCCCGCCACTCATTTTGGTGAAGGTGTCAGCCCTCCTACCTCACCCCCCTTCCGGCACTGCACATTGAACTCCTGCCTGAGACTGAACTTAGTTCACAACCGTTTAAATAAGCAAATGCAGCCTGTCACGTGGGCTTTAATGTTTACCAAGAGCCTCGCGCACACTGACATGAAGAGTCATATTGGAAAAGCTTTATGAACCGGCTCCTTCAGGGGTTCTTTTGAACCATGGGCGACAATATACCGTATGTTACGCATGCGGCTCCCTCGGTCAGAGGACGGGAGGATTTATATCCTCATACCTGACAGCACGTGCGTTAATGGATATTTGGCAGAATCTCTTAACAAGTGTCCAGTGAGCTAACCCGGGACAAGCTGCGAGCTGCTAGCGGAGGATGGAGCCGCGGAGCCGCCTCTCTGAGGCCGTATGAACACGCCTGACATCCCGCCTCATGAAGCCTCACCTGATTTAGCGGAGCTCGGCGGCTCCTTCATTTAGACGGCACCCATCATCCAGACGCCACACCGGGATGCGGGGACCCCAGGAAACAGGGCTCTTTGACATTCTTTCGTTGCCGCTGGTCGTGGCAATGATGTGCTGTGCCCAGAGGTGAGTGTCGGGGGTTAGAACCGGACACGGTGTGGGTGTCCGTCCTCCGAAAGAGTTACCATCCCTGTTGTCGTTTCTCTTTCAGCGTCAGTGAACCGGGGAACATGTCTTTCGTCAAAGAGACTGTGGATAAACTGTTGAAAGGATATGATATTCGTCTTCGGCCAGACTTCGGAGGTATGTCCATGATTTGGTGTGTGTCACCCTAATGGCTCCCCGAGATGTTCCTTCACCTGTCCATTGTATGACTGTATAGCCTTTTTAATTAGTCTTGTCCATACTGCCTTGCTTGTCCTTCAAAGCACTTTGTAAACTCTGCTATTTAAATAAAGTTAGTATAGGCTAATCATAATATATAGTTAACTTTATTTTATGTATTTAAGGTGCACCGGTTGCTGTTGGCATGAGCATAGACGTGGCAAGTATAGACATGGTGTCAGAAGTCAATATGGTAAGTAGTATAAAAATCCTCATTTCCTTTTTTTTAAAATCATGTGTAGTTTTGGTGGACCTCTGTGGGCTGCCTTTATCAGTTATATACCCAAAATAAATAATAATATTTTCACTAATAATGAAAAGTGTTGTGTTATACTAAAGGGTTAAATTCATTATAATCTAGGGGACTACTTTATTCTGAGGTACCCTTTATAATGAATTAATACGTTGTAACTAATGGCATTATTTATGATTAACTAATCATTGTTGCTTTATAGCCCATTTACAAGCTATTATAAAGAAGTTTCAGGTTGAAGGTTATTGAAAAATCCCTTTGTCTGGTTTTTACCCAATTCTGTAAAAACGTACTTGTACATGTTAGTTATCCATTATAATTAATCATAGGTTTCTCCCATCATGTCAGCAGTTGTATATGATACCAAGCCAGTAGAGGTTTGACAAAAATGTATCCGATCTGCAGTCATAAATGTCGAGAAGTTGTTAATAAATGCCTTTTGCTCCAGATGCTCTGTAGACTAACTTAGCAACCATGAAATTGTGCTTATGAATAGCTTATAACTGATCTATTAATGATTGGTGAATTACTTATTAACCATAAATAAACCTATAACCTATTACCCTATGCTGCCTTGTCAGAAAGTAGTGCCAAAATGAATTTTCACAGTCTGGCAACCCAAAACCATGTTAATGGATATAACTAAACTATACAGAATTATAACTAACTCTATGAAGCATTAGTAAATTAGAAATATTTACCTTCAGTAAAACCAGTAGTTTAGAGTTATAAACACTATAAAGAGATGACTCTTTTGAAGGTGGTATAAAATTTAGAACAAAAATGACAACATACAATAATCTATACACATCCTGAATCACTCCAGTTTAGTACGTACACAGAATAGTTTATAGAGGCTGTCTTGGCCGTTTGGTCATCTGCTGTATTAGATTATGGAGAGCTGTATGGTTTCCCATCCTGGTTCACTGGCTGTGTGACTCCAGCAGTGACGCCCTAATGGTTCTGTGACAAGATAGGCCAGTAAGTTCAGTGCTATGTCTTCTCCTTTCAAATATATAAAAACAAACAAGCTAAACCCTCAGAAGTGTGAGTCTGTATGTGCATGTGTGTTGCGGTTGCCACACTATGTATGAGCTAATGCCTGTATGCAGTTTATCATTGGTCTGAACTGCTGACAGAGCTTGATGCCCCAGCTCATGCTACCAAGAGGAAATAGCCCCTGACATGCTGTCCTGACAAGTATGTGTGATGAAATGTACCCGTGGTGCATTTGAATGCATCTCTACAGAGTGGCACAGTGTGGCTTAGTGAAGCTAAACACTCACTTGTAGTTAGATGGTTGACTAAATTTAAGTTTGTCATGTTAAATAGTGTGGTTGTATTAAGACAATACAGATCAAGATTATTTTATTGCTATAGATAATGGGATCAGTTTTTTGTGTTACCAGTGTTCCTATATGGATGGAAAGTTCTTATTTTCTTTACAATTAATTTTGGATTTGCATTTGTAAAATGACAAAATGTGGAGTTAGTAAAACAAATGAAATACACCAGAGGTTTTTGAACCGTCAGTTGTGACTCCCAAGGGGGGGCGCAAGAGAGCTGAACAGAGTAATAATCTGACGGGCCAGATGGTTTGCCGTCATTGGAAACTGTTCAGAAAAGGGTAGGCGCTTTTTCACAGAGGTGGCCGTCACACACACCTCGCCCATCGCAGCCAGTGGCTCCTCACCAGACGCTGATTGGTTGGGTCCATTGCTCAAACACAACTGCATTACTTAAAGCCTGACAAGATGGATTCTTGTGTCATAGGTGATCCTACAATTCTCCCGTGGTTTTGTGATATGGAAGCGGTGGAAGAGGCTTTAGGTCAAATTGCATATAAATTTGCGATATTTGTCCAAATCAATCAAATTCATCATGAATTAGTCATATCTGAACACAGAGACATGATAGACATCTTTTTATTCAGCGTGACTTTATTTCAATATCATAGTACTCCAGTGATAGCTGTCTGTCCATCCATGGGAATATTGCAAAATGAAAGTGATAATAGCTAATTTGGCATTATTTTAAATGGTGCCTATATGCCAAAATGTTGGGGGTGGCCCAGTTGTCTCAGTTTTGTCTGAGGGGAAGCCTACATGGTCAGACTTTGAATGCACCTGGAATACAGTACTACATACAGCATCACTGTTCTAATACCAAACATGAATAATGCACCCGCCTAATATCCTATGCAACTGTTAATAATATTATAATAGGCATAACATATACAGTAAGTGAAAAATTTGATTTCTTAACTTAGACAATTATATATATATATATATATATATATATATATATATATATACAGTATATATATATATGGATGTAAGCCTTTGATTGCAAGTAAGTAACAACAAACACCTATTTGTTTTTATCTTTTAGCTTTGAAAATCTATAATCAGCTAACTAAGTTCCAGCACTTAATGGACCAAACTTAATTTCCGTAGTAAAGACCACACCCGCTTTTAACTTGAGAGTAGCTTTCTGCGTGGCCATTCTGTATGAAAGCATTTGGCCTCCTCAGTGGCGATCACATCACACTGTGGGTATTAATGGTTCTAGGCAATCAGATGGGACAGAGGAGAATACATCCCCTCCTCGATGCTGGAGGAACACCCTAGAAAATAAACACTCCCAGTGGCACTTGAGCATGTGCTAAAAATGATTCAGTCACGGTACGAACGATAGGACACCAGGAGCGGTTTGCATCCTGCCCCTGAGGCATTATACAACAAGTGGCTTATGTGATTTGCCAGATATCCGAAGTAGTGCTGTCAGTTAAACGCGTTATTAACGGCGTTAACGCAAACCCGTTTTAAGGGCGTACATTTTTTATCGCGAGATTAATCTTCTTTTTAGCCTAGCAAATGTTGTAGTATTTTTCACATGCTGTAGCAACAACACCCACCGGATCTAGCTAGACCAGAAACAAAACACACCGCACACACGCTGCGTGAAATTTTACATTACAGTAGGCTAAATGCCGTGGGGGGGGTCTAGAACACCACAGTAGACTATATGCCAATGTTGTTTTCAATACAGAACATTTGCGCAAAGCAAGCCAATCCACTTTTCATGTTGATAAGAGCATTAAAATGAGAAAAAATAATGGGGCAAAAACAAATCAAGAGACATTTAGAATAGATAAAAATGTGACATTAATTGCTAGTTAACTATGACATTAATGCGATAAATCATGATGAAATATTTTAATCGTTTGACAGCACTAATCCAAACATATCCATCAACTACACTACCATCCTGACGGAGTACACAGTATTTAACACACGGGACCCAACAGGATCACTGATCACTGGTCAGGCTGCTTGAACATAAAGCACTTTGCAACGGCTCAGGAGGAGGCAAAGTGACCTCACATCAGCACGTCTACTTCCTGTAGTCATAGATCACTTTTATCAGGGTATTGTGAGCAGCCACACCAAACACTATAGTAGTTTATCTGTGGTCCTGGACACCGTTATTTTGGTCCTTTCTGTCTAAGCTGCATTCCAGTCCTACCTCCCGAGTGCTTTGATATTTTGTAGCTTCTTATCATATTTTGCTAACCAGAGCATCTTAAGACTTCCAATGCACATGTTCCAGTGTGTTTATGGATTACAGTGAGTGTAGTCTGGCATTGCCAGATCTTCCTCCACAGCGCCGCAGAGGAGGGTCTGGCTAGTCCACACAGCATTCCAGGACAGGAGAATAATGTGCAATAATGTGTTTATCGGCATTTCTTTAAACAGTGACAATCGTCTTGGGCGGGGCTAAGCTCCGGACAGAGCCACGGTGCCTCTGCTAAATAGTCTCAGAAAGGAAGTTGTTTTAGTGGAACATGTGTACGTTCAGAAGTAGTGTTAGTCCTCAACAGAAAACTCAGATTGGACAGATAGTCTAGCTAGCTGTCTGGATTTACCCTGCAGAGATCTGAGGACCAGGTAACCATAGTCCTCAGATTGGACAGATAGTCTAGCTAGCTGTCTGGATTTACCCTGCAGAGACCTGAGGACCAGGTAACCATAGTCCTCAGATTGGACAGATAGTCTAGCTAGCTGTCTGGATTTACCCTGCAGAGATCTGAGGACCAGGTAACCATAGTCCTCACCAGAGTTTATAATTACAACAGAAAGAAAGCGAGCGGTAAGGGACATCTGGTCCAAAAATGAGGGACATCAGTGGAATTTCCAGCGGCACCTGAACTAATCTAAACTAAACTAAACTAATGAAAAGTTGTCAATAAAGACTACAAGGAATGAAATACAGTATTATATGACTCTTTGCACATTGTACAATATGGTTCTGTGACTAGATATGGTATGCACACGTCTGTCCCGTTCTCATGATCGCGATATCTCAGGAACGCTTTAAGGGAATCTCTTCACATGTGACACAAACGTCCACTTGGACTTACAGGACCTCACAAAACGCTTGTTTGACCATAACCAAAGAATGAAAACACTAATTATGACAACATAAATGATCATAAAATAAACATAAAATCACACAAATGTCTAATCTAACATTTTATTTCCTAAAGGTCAAAGGTCAACTTCTCTGTGACATCATGATGTTCTGCAAAAAAATGCTTTTCTGGCCATTATTCAACACTATAACTATATATAAAGAACTGAAGGAGAGACATTTGGTTGGATACTGAATTGGTGACACTAATCTCAAAATTGTGCTGATTGTATAGATCTTTGCTGACTGGTTGAAGATGTGTGTGAAGCAGCCATATTTTGCCAAAAAATACACATACTGTACTTTTTTTTAATTAAATAGCTTAAAAATCTTCACAGCATATAATATACAGTATAAGTCTGGACAGACATGGATGTTAACACCACCTTGGCAGAGGCATACAACTGCAAGGCGCTAATTCTAGTCTAGTTTATTATACTGTTTAAGTAAAGCTTGCATACGAAAGAAGAGGCTGGAAATAGTTCCGTAAATAGTAGTTTATGTTATTTATGATTTATGGTGCATTAGCAAACACTTAACCTCTTAGGTGTGGACCAAAACCCTCACAGATGTTTTGATTAGTTGCATTACTGATCTGTAACAAGCTTTCATATTTCACACCTTCAGAATTGTAATAAAATACATTTCAGAACATTTTGTAAAATCTTAGGTTAGATTTTTTTCATTGCCTTCTTTATCATGGCTCTGAACAGCTCTAATCTTATTTCTAAAACCCTCTGAGATGTTCTCTGAACAATCTAATCAACATAAGTATGTAGCCTCACAAAGCCAGACCATATCTTACTAGCTCAGTTTGCCCAGTAGATACATTTCCGACCAATCACTGATGTATGGAGAGTGTTTAGGTAATGACATTTTTGAAACATGTGAACAAATACTCCACCTATATGAATGACAGTTCTGCAACTGCATGGCATATTCTTTTGTCTCTGGGACGTATTTAGAAACCATTCGTGGTGAATAGTTGGTGGTAGAAATTTGACATTTGGAGAACAGCTGCAGCGCCATTCCCGTTTGAAATGTGAAAACACTAATGACAGCCCAGTGAGTGGCGTCTCCACTGTTCAGTCAGATCATTGAAGGCTTCATATGGGTGTCTAAGCGAAGATGAGAGTTGTCAGTCATCTGTTGTACAGCTTGATTGAAAAGACATCTGTGCTTGGTAAAGCTGAGCCTCACCATATCACAATGAGAGAAGCCCCAACAAAACAAAGCATTCGATTGTGTCGAAATAGTGACCAAATTTGTATTTTTGTTTATGGGAATTCTTATTCTTATAAGTATTGTGGTACTGCAGAGACGTCCCAGCCTACAAACTCCTCTCAAAAATCGCACTATAATAATTTTAACTTTTTTTTTATTTTAATAGTTTTCAATGAAAATAAGAATGATACAAAACTGATCATTACATCCAATATCGTGAATCATATTACAATAGTGATATCAGTCAAAATAATTGCAATTTGATATTTTCCTCATATCGTGCAGCCCTGCCCTACTGCTCTAGCTTTTTGAACATTTTAGACACATTTACCGTATGGTAATAATAAAGGTCCAAAATCATGTGTTTTTTATATGTTTTTATTAAAAATTATTTTTTGAGGGAGCACCCCTAGACCCCCTGCCAAATACCCCTTGCACCTAATTCTTCCACAAACCTAGGAACAAAACACTAATCAGTCTGCCATTACATGCCAGAGCTGCTGACTGGTTGCTTGCAAAGTTTATTTGTGCACATGCATGATTGTGCGTGTTATTTGCAGTAACTTTTAATCTGTTCATAGGGAAAAGACTATATTCAGTAAATCAGTGTCAGTTGCTCCGTTTAGAGTCGTGCTTTAAGAGAAGTGGGAAACAGACAGAGTAGATCTGCAATGCAGTGCATGTCTTGTCTCTTTTCATATACTTCAACACGGCCCTGTTAATAGTGTGACTCTCTTTCTTCACGTCGTCCAGAGGAGCAGGAAAGTTGTCTTCCTGAATTATCTGCAGTCCAATCGCACTTTTCACAACCTGCTGTGATTATTATATTATGATCAGTGATGTTTTTTGGGTCATAGCCATTACACTGGACCCTCTCTTATTTTGAAATGTGACATTATCTCAGGCTGTTTCAGCATCAATAAAAAGTTAATTTACGGGATAGTTCTGGAGAAGAAGTCCTACCGGATGTCCCTCATTTTCGGCCAGATGTCCAAAATGTTCTGCTTTCTTTATGTTGGCATTCTAAACTCCTCAGATCTCTGCAGGGTAAATCCAGACAGCTAGCTAGACTATCTGTCCAATCTGAGGACTATGGTTACCTGGTCCTCAGATCTCTGCAGGGTAAATCCAGACAGCTAGCTAGACTATCTGTCCAATCTGAGGACTATGGTTACCTGGTCCTCAGATCTCTGCAGGGTAAATCCAGACATCTAGCTAGACTAT